>JAWLRI010000446.1:1578732-1714786 GCA_034781795.1 Crypturellus tataupa | reverse complement strand
TGGCCACGAGGGCACACTGCTGCCTCATGGTCAACCTGTCGTCCACCATGACGCCCAGGTCCTTCTCAGCAGAGCTGATCTCCAGTAGAACGGTCCCCAGCCTGTACTGATGTCTGGGGTTGTTTCTCCCCAGGTGAATGGTCAGAAGGAATTAAAACTAGAGTGAAACGCACAGATGAAGCATTCCCAGCCATCAGAATGAGGATGGTATCCGCCAACTTCCCCAAAGTGCCTGAGAAACAGCTAAATAGCAGATAAAATCCTTGTTGAGACGAACAACTCTTACATTTCTAGGAAGTTTTGAAATCCCTTCTGCAGCGCTCTGGCCTGGAATGGTGAAATGGTTTGAAGAAGTGACCGAGCAACAAATACACAGAAGATCCAGCAGCTTTTTTTTTCCGCCAAGGAAGCCTAAGAAAATTGTCATCAGATACTATTAATTGCCAAAGACAGGCTGCAGCAAGGACAGCTCAAAATTACCTTGAAATGGAGGTCAAGGGAACACAGTGGAAGCTGCTTCTTCGATATGGAACTAGGCTGGTAAGAAGAGTTGAATAAAAACATATCATTTATAATTGCTGGTTTCATGAGGTAAAGGAATCCCTCCAAAATAATGTACACGTAAACATGAATTCTTCATCATAAAAGTGCATCAGAAGGAAAAGTAATCAATGAGAAAGAATCAGACAGGGAAATTGATCACTTGGACCTTTGCAAATACTCTGATTTCAGACACACTAGTGTCTAACCAGAATAATTTTAACCTGAAATTGAAATCCATGACACTTTGCACACAATTGTAAAGTAGTATTTTCATCCTTAAAACTGCAATACTACATACATTACAAAGAGTAGCTCAGCTAGATACCAGTATTATGAAAAATACACAATAGAGATTATTATGGAGAGAAAAGAAACTAAGAAAAAACATCGCAATTGGCCAATGGACTCCTCCTCAAAACACAGCAAATCATAGTTTTATCATTCCCGTGTGATAAAACAGCTGATTAGAGCTTTACGAGATCCTTGGCTGTGAACACTGTTTCTTTCATTTCAGGGCTGTGCCACAACAGTGTCACAATGTCCTTATTGCTGCCACCCTCAGGGTGCGCTCGAGGTCCTGCAGCCCTCCCTCTGCCTGGACACAGAGCTTTTGCCCAGAGCCCAGAGCTTTTTCCAGAGTTTTCAGCAATGCAAATCAAATTTAAATCTGCTGGCAAAGGCCAGTAAAGCTCGGCCCAGCAGGGCTAGCCTATCTTCTGTATGGGGCCCCTCTGTGCAAAAGAGCCTGATAAGAGTAGGGAAAAGCAGGGAAAGATCATGCTGAGGTGACCATGCTCTATGCAGAGGAGCTACTGATTTACCCCAGCAGTAGATTGTCCTCCAGAGTTGCCATCAGAAGAACACATTTATCCAAGTAGATGCTTTTCTTCTGTCAACTGTAATGGAGATAATGAGTTGCCTTGATAATGAGAATAACCTGTAGCAGCAGACAAAGATATTGGCTTCAGAGACAGACCCAAACCTAGGCGATACTATTTAATCTTCTTAGGGCCTGCAGGTATTAAACTGGATTGGCTCTTCCTCCAATAATATGTCCTTCACACCTGACCCTCTCTTGTATTAGAATTTCGCTGGGAGAGGCATAGTGAAAATGGGATCATTTTCATCTGCCTCTCTCTGCAAGAGCAGCTCCCCTGTGGCTGTCAAGTACCAAAGGAACATCCAGCACTACCCTCCACCCTTGATGCTCCCCTTCCTCTTGAGCAGCATCTTCTGAAGGTAAGATGTGCACATCCCTAAGACTGGGGAAGACCTGTCTTGATGGAGGCAGTCTCACCAGGGTGAAAGGACTTGATTTTTTCTCCTAAAAGAGAATACACTCTGCAAAAGAGCTAATAAATCTACAAGACTAGAGAAACAAGGGGGCTGGTTGTCACGTGCTGCAAGAAGCTGCAGAGCTCTTGCAGTTCATTCTAGTTTTGGATATATATTTCTGCTGGCAAAGTCTTCCAGGAGGCTCATTTTAGAGAGAAGTAAATTAGAGTGCTTAGAGGAATGTATACATGTATTTTCTGTTCTCTTTCTTGTTGCTCTTCTTCATTTTATTTTTACTAGGAAGAGTTATTTCCTAATAAGTTGCTGTAGATATTGTATTATGCAATTTGCCATATGCATGCGCATATACTTTTTACATACCCAAAGCAAAGCTTTTATCACATATTTATCTAGGTACTCCCATGACCCTCAATTACTGTTGCCTTAATGATCCTCCCAATCATTTAAAAGAAGATAATAATGCCTGTCTTGCAAGAAATTTAGGCTGATTACTTCACTGGGTGTTATGCAACAGGGTAAGCGTGCGCTAAATTGCATGAAGAGCTTAACTGAGAAGGGCTTACAACACTGTGATTCATATCCAGCTCAAGAATAATGCAACAGTCCCATTGGGGAGGAAAAAAGAAAGAAATTGGAGTGATATCCTAAGGTATAGCACTCAAGCATTGCTGAAGGGTGGATTTTATCCAGACCCAAATGACCGTCTCCCTGCTGTCACATATGTGGGCTCTGTCACTCTGGCATTTACAATTTGTCTCCCTTTATAAGTGCTGTTCAAATAATTATTCAAGATATGCTAATTTCCCCCTAATAAAAGAAACCATTATGATTCCACTTTGCCACTTTTGATTTCTACAAAAAGGTTTGAAAAGATGTAGTCATAGAAACAAATGGATGCTCAACACCCCGAGTTTCACTGGAGCCAAATCTTCTTCCTACACTTCTCAAATTGAAAGAAAAAAAAAAAAAAAGAAAACTCACCATTTGCTTGGCTTGCATTTTGTGGAAGCACAAGGCTTGAAACGCACAGAGCAGGATGGTTGGGAACTATGGAATAGTTTTCACTGACTCCTCTCTATTAAGCCAAACCTACAACTGTCCTTCTGCACATCCTCCAGTAGAAAAAAAAGAGGGAAACCTGGGTCTAGATCTGACTTTGGAGCTTAAGTCCATTTCTTTTTATTGAAAATGGAAAGGCACTATCCATTGAGATAGTGTAGCCTACACAGTGGGGAAGGGGCTGTACTTTATTTTCACACTAGACCTTCTTTTGCAGGATTCTACACTTTGTGTCATGCAGTTTTGCTCCTGACAAATACCAGCTAGAAGCTCCAATGGTGGATATAAGTGCACGTCGCTGATCAGAAGTCTGCAGTGGCTTCTGGACACACACCTGGTGTTTGAACCTTTAGGAAATGCATTTACTACAGAGGAGGCGGCTACAGCGGAATCGAATCTTTTTCTTGCTTGCCACGGTCTTGGCCCTCGCTCTCTATCGGCTCCAGCTCAGCCCCACTGCCCTTCCAGCCCCGCACACAGACCCCCAGGCTGGGGACCCTGTGAAAGTCACCTCCAGGGACCTGCCCAACAACAAGACTGCCAGGACAGGCAACGGCACAGCAGCTCCCAAAATAAGGCACTGTATATATGTGGATCCTGAGCCGACTGTGCCCATCACTACATCTGTGGATACAATACCCCAGGAGGAAAATATCAGCGTAGGCTACCCTGAGGAAAAGCCAAAATATGAATCCAAAGGAGAATATCCTCAGGACCTGTTCAGTGTGGAAGAACGCAGGCAAGGGTGGGTTGTACTTCACGTCTTTGGCATGATTTATGTGTTTGTGGCTTTGGCCATAGTGTGTGATGAGTATTTTGTCCCTGCCTTGGGAGTGATCACGGAGAAGCTGCAGATCTCTGAAGACGTGGCTGGAGCCACCTTCATGGCAGCAGGTGGATCAGCACCAGAACTCTTCACCTCCCTCATAGGTGTCTTCATCTCCCACAGCAACGTGGGAATCGGTACCATTGTGGGCTCAGCGGTGTTTAATATCCTCTTTGTCATTGGCACCTGTGCCCTCTTCTCAAGGGAAATCCTCCACCTGACATGGTGGCCCTTGTTTAGAGACATCTCCTTCTACATTGTAGACTTACTGATGCTCATCCTGTTTTTCCTAGACAGTGTCATTGATTGGTGGGAAAGCCTCCTTTTACTGACTGCCTACGCCACATACGTGTTCACTATGAAACACAACGTGCACCTAGAAGAATGGGTGAAGCAGGAGCTGAACAGGACACTAAGTACTGTGCAGGCAGCATCAGCAGAGCAAGTGAAGAAGGTTGGTGTCCTTATTGTCCAAAGAGCAAGTTAGACATTCATTCTAGCATAAACAAAGAAAAACTGCATCTCCTTGACAAAGTGCATAACGAAATGAAACTTTACAGCCACTGGTCAATAATTATTAAGTGAGAGAAATGCTATATAGATGGAAGAAATTCTAAGAAATCAGAGAAAACTCCACTCGGTCTGATAATTTAAGATGCCAGGAGGGGGCACTTCTCTATTTTCAACACAGACATGGGGTTTTGCTCAGTTATTGTAAAGGAGTTTAAAAAAAAAATCCTACAGAAAATCCAGAAACACATTATCAGTCAAACAAAACTGTACAGTTTTGTGCTAGAGGAAAAAAGGTTTCTGATAAGAAACACTGTCCAAGCCTCTTGCAGATGAGACAGGGCTGCTAAAGAAGATTCTCTTTTCTTGTGTTAGAGTTGTGTGTGCTGCTGTGATGTTGCTGGTAGCACTTGATAGTGAATCTGCAGCATAGAAGGGGGTCTGACAGCCTTCAGCAACTGCTGTCACCTCTCAATCAGCATTTGATAACAAGATTCAAATGCCCAAATTCCATTTTTCTGTGTCAACTACAGCTGCATGTGCTCAAAGACACAGTTCTTTATACCACTGGTGCTCAGACAGGGAGATTTATGGCTGTAGCTGCACTGTCTAGGTGTAGCAGAGGCATTAACTTCACCACCTTTTAAAGGAAGAGACAACTACTTGCTCATACAAAGACAGGCTGTCCCCAGAGGCAGCTGGTATCCAGGTCATTTGGGACTCCATCTTACTGACCCTGCCGTCTTGCTCCCACTCCCCTAAATACTCCCTCTGCCTCCTTGTCCCAGGCTGCTGCCCTAGGGAAAAAAACCCTAGGGTTTCCCCCAGGGAAGAAAAACCCTGAATTTGGCTCCATTTCAAATTGTCCTCTGGCATTTTCATGTTTTACTAGCCAAGCGCACACCACCAGCACACAAATAGTTTTTGCTCCTCCTGGTCTTGGAGGAGCAATAATTTAAGAAGAGAAGGGAAGAGGAGTGAGAATACTTGAAAATACAGCAAATGGAGAAAGTACCTTCCTCTCCTCACAGTCTGTCTTCCAGCCAGGGTTCATGGCTGGGACAACTGGAAATCTGATGTTGACTCCTAGGGGGGAAACTCATCTGCAAAATGCTCTACCTCTAACACATAAATCACTATAGACACCACAGCCATCGTCCCAAACTGAACCCAGCCCTTCCGCATCAAGGAAGCAAATCCTTGTGCTCCAAGTTTGCAGAGAACTCTCATTAGACATAGCAGCATGACACAGAGCTGCTGCATCCAACCTGTGGGGAATTTTATAGAAAATAAGGCTGAGAAGTGGAGAAAGACACCCCCTTTGCACCTTCTCCACTGTCCCTCTTCCTCTCCTGGAAAGTGGGTCAGGATATAGATATCTAGGGATGAAGTCTGGGCCGCCTCCACTTACGGAAATCAGATGGAGGAGGCCACTTGTGTCTCGGTACATACGTCCTCACTGAGAGGCTGTAGGCAGAATCCTGCTTTCATCTCCCACAAGGTTGAGGCAGGCACATGGCTTTCAGTTGCTTCCATGCACAGTTATTTGTATTAGCATTCCCATACATTCCCATATTTCTCACATATGTTGACCCAAAGAGCTGTACTAGATGCTGTAGGAGCTGGTGAGGCTGCAGTTGCATTCGGTACTTTTTGTTCTTGTTTGTATTCAGGAGAGCAATGGGGCAGTTGCAGATGATGGAACAAAGAAGCCAGCAGATGGGAAGAGGCTGCAGGTAAGTTTAAGCAACTCAAGAGGTATCTGAAGTTACTGTATTTTGAACTCATCTCTACATCAGGGAGGGAATAAAGGTGTCATCTGCTCTGTCAAGAAGCCTGGACCAAATCCTACTTCATGCACAGAATCCACCACCCTTGGCTCAGTATCCATAGCTTAATTAATAGGACATCTGGCTGACTTATGTCCTCAAATGAATTTTCTAAAAACAAAGAGATTACACAAATGGATTTGATTAGTAGGGCTCTATTCATTCTACACTTTAAATAGGATTAAAAGAGCATAGAGAAATTATAGTAGAACTTTTCTTACCCTATTCACGGTTGACTTTCCTCCAGGCTCCCAGGGCAGCAGGTGGGAGGATCTGTCCTTCCCCAAAGTGCAGGCTGAGGAGCTCATTCCTCTGCTCCTGAGTAAATTCCAGACCTTTTGCCTTCCCAGTGGCTCATTGGCCATTGTGTGGAGGGGTCTAGCTGACCCGGAGGCTGCACACATACACAGCAGGTATTGGCTTCCTTGTGTGGATGCTACTTTTCCCCTGTGCACTTAACCTAGGAGGGAGCTCCTTAGGACCTAACATGCTGCACTGACACAAAAACAGAGTCCCTGAGATTTGCAGTTAGGTCAGGAAGCTTGATGTGACTGCAGCATTGCCATAGAGCAGCACACCTATCTGCAATTATCAATAAGATGACAAATAAAAGCACTGCAAACTTTGACTGTTAATATCTGTAATGACATCCTAGTGCATCCTCAAGAGCAAGTCTAAACTGCCAGTGCTCACAGCCAGCCTGTGTACTTGAATGCAGAGGCTGCCGAAATCTGTGCTGAACCTGTTGGGTTAGGAAAATCAGCCTCCAGGCACGTCCAGCTCAGAGGTGACTTGACGGGGATGCTCTGTGAGGGAACCTGTGGTGAAAGCTGTGTTGTCTTATTCTGTTCTGTAGCCCATGACAGCCTTACAGCGAGGCAGCAGCTCAGCCTCCCTACACAACTCTCAAATGCGCAGCACCATCTTCCAGCTCATGATCTACACCCTGGACCCCCTGGCAGAAGGTGAGTGGAGTCTCCACATCAAATGGGCTTCATTTGGCAGCCTGGTCGCAGAGCAGTGTAATTGGGGCAATGTTTCTGCTGGTGGAAGGCACCACAGGACGCAAAACAATGAAATCTGCTAAGCCTGGACCTCCATGTGAATTCCTTCTTTCACTAGTTCCAAGCACAGAGCAAAAGGCAGGGAATTTCTTGTCACAAGCACTCCTTTTACAACAATTCTTTTCCTCCTCCCTCCTGTTACCCCTAGTCTAATTGCAAATACTTAAGAGGAGGCTGAAAATGAAGATTTCAGCAAATCTATTTTTGCTATTGTCCCAAACTCTCTTCCCAGCAAATGATTATGCATGAAAGATTATAAAAGCTTTGAAGACTGACATTTTCTTTTTACCAAGTTGTAATTAATTTAGAGTGTTGTAAGGAGACAGATAAGCTTCAGTAGGCAAATTGTTACTACTTTGATAACAAATTAAGAGCCTTATAGTTACAACCCAGATTATCACTCCCTAGCGAGATTAGTCTTGCCTGTAACCCTAGCCTTTCTCATGGAATATATTTTTTTTAAATCTCCTCATACTTCCCAGCATGGCCATACAGTTTTTGGCAGAGTTCATAGATATTTAAAATATAAGCTAATTATCCCATCGATAGATTTCTACCTCTCTAGCAAGTAATGGTCATTTCTAGTAACAGCAGCGAAATAAGATCACTCGAAATAAGATTACGGCCTTTAGACGTATTAAGCAAAGGGCTCGGTGAAACGTTCTTGGAACTTGTCTGTGGGCAGCACGGATGATGTTAGCTCATACTATGTCACTTGGTCAGCTTCAGTTTGCACTTTCCTACCTTAGTCTTAATCTCTGGTCCTGGAATAGCAACATTCAGTTCTGCCTATATTTTTTTCTCCAAGAAAGAGGAAGAGCTGGCTTAAACTACTAGCTTCACTTTTAAAAGAAATGTACACAGGGAGAACCCATTACCTCTTTAAGCATATGCTCAGCCAGAAGAGGAGGAAGTCAAATCCCTTTAGGAATTCTCTTTGACAATGGTTAAGATCCCAGCTGTGTTTTAAACACCCAGCAGTTTCCCATTATGATGGTTAAGCCAAATACTGGCATACAAAAATTGCTACCAGCCAGATTTTGCTGGGGGAGGGAAAACAGATTGCCAGAGTGAGTCTGTGATGCATATTCAGTTTAACCCTGCTGAAAACCCTCCTGCAACACAGTTTTTACCAGACACAACCCCCTCAGCTCATTGCAGGCAATGAGCCAAAGCCCAGGGACCAGGCGCGGGGGATGCTGAGCACTCAACTGGGAGACGTTTCCTTTGAAACTGCCCAGATCTGGCCAAGAGTCACCGTCCACAAGCCTTGAACAAGCTCAATTCAAACACAGGGTGAAGTTGATTTTTCAAGAAAAAGAGCAGCACATTAAAAGATAGATTTTCTTAGAATTTTCTTTTATAGTTCAGCGCATGCCCCTTCACTGCCCTACTTGTTCTAAAGAGATTATGTGTTGTACCATGCAAAGAGAGATTGACGCTAAGCGGATAAACACCTCTCGTGTCTATCACGGAGGTTACAAAAAGGACTCTCCAGATCAAACCTCCCGCAGCAAAAACTGATCAAGTGAACAAAGAAGGTTCAATGAGGACAGCGAAACAGATAAGTGTCTGCTTTGACAAATATTGGCGATTGTCCCTGCACTGGATTGCTAGTTGCACCCTAGCAAGAACCACATTCATCAGGTTTGCTGCCTTGCTCACTGGGAAGGTGATAACAGCAGCATAAGGTGAGAAATAAAAGTTTATGAAAGGACCAACCTGCCCTTTCATTTAGGCCAACGAAGCACCAGGACTGAGGGGCTGCTGGCACTCAAAGAGACCCTCCAAAACCTCCTTGTGCTCCTGACACCTCTCTGTGCTCTAGCTGGGGACACCTGCAGCCACCTCCGAGGTGCTGGCACTGCCCACCTGCCCCAGCCTTTCGGGCTTGGGGTTTTTGTCCCTGAAGCTGCAGCCACTAGATGGGAGTGTGGCCACGCAGACCTAAGTCCCAGATATGACAGTGAAACTGTGAAGAAGGTGGTTGTTTTACAGACCTTTTGCTGCAAGAAGGCAGCTGAGTTGAGGGCATAGTCTGTGCCCCAGGTACATGTCTGCGGTGCTGAACACTGCCACAGCTGCTTAGACAAGATAACAGTAAAGAAAATTACAGCTATGACAACAACACAGCTCTCAAAAGGAAGGACCCGGCATGCCAAGCCCTGTGTATAGCTGGAGACACTCCTTGCCTTGGCAAATTCATACCTAAAAGAGAAGGGAGTGCAGGGAAGAGGAATTATTTCTGAATAGCCTGAGGTACCGATTGCCTTTGAGGATCTCAGCCAAAGAGATTAAGCAACTTCGCTAGGACGTCACTGGGAAAGGGAGGGTTTGACCCTTCCAGGCCGTGTCAGGACTCTGAGCTCTGCCTTCCCGTTAATGGAGCTGCAGTCCTTGGATGCCCTCGGGGCGCCTCGTTCTCACGGGTCACCATCCCATTCCTTCTCCCTGCAGCGTCTACAGTAGTGTCTGAACCAGACACATCCTGCAATGAGGCTGCAGCCTAAACGATTACATATTTGTCCTCGAGGATCCTTGTTCCCTTTCGTTGCCAGTTCCTGCAGCATCAGCATTTAGAGCTGTGGTAAAGAAGACTCTGCAAAAGAAAACGGTGGCCAACTATTTCCATCAGCTTTTAGCTAGCCCTCCTCAAAGCGATTCCCCGCAGGGTCTTATGCTGCAGCTACAATTTAGCTGGTGAGCACAGAAGCTCCTCAGGGTAATGAGAGTCCAATACATGTTAAACTGCCAGCACTGGGCCTCCAAAACCAACTTCCAGAGGCCGGTGTCTTAGAAAGGAGGTAGAAGTGGAGAAACAGAAGCTTCATTGCCCTACAACACCTTGTGCGAGACAACAATTCATCAGAACGGTGGATTAAATTCAGGATGATTTTCTTTTTGTATTGGGGAAGTTTTTGTTTGATTTTTTGTTTTTCTCTCCTATTTACAGCAGTCTGAGCCTTTTGCTTTACAAATTCTAATATTTACACCACCTCCGGAATTATATTTTTGATAAAAACTGTCATTCTTTAGATAGACACTGGAGGGAGCTGATGGGAGATTAAGAATCCAAATTATGGCAATGACTAATGAACCTTCTCATTTCTGAAGTCTGCAGCGTGCCAGAGCGTACTGCAGTCCAACCATCAGATCAAGAATCCTCAAGTCCACGCTATAAATTAATCCTGCTGGATTACGTCTAAGGAAGTTATAAGGACCAAACTCTAGTCAGAAACTAAGCTACAGCCTTAAGCTCAGCCTAGATGCTGTCGGTTCATAGAAAAGGCACCTGCCTGAGGGCCACTTCAGCTCTTCCCGGTGACATCCCCCTTGGCCATGGCACAAACGGTGGCTTCCAGGAGCCCCTTAGTGCCCCGCTGGGCAGGGCTGGGTTAAACCCTGGTGCTGGCAGGGCCTGAGCCAGCAGCTCCCCTTCATTCCCCCATTGACCTTCAGATCTCCCTGCTTACGGCCACCACTTCCCGCAGCCTCCGTTCACCCTGCATGAAATGTGTGTCAGGGGAGTTAGCACCTTTTTAAGTGATGCTGATCTCCTGCGAGCTGGATAGCGGCCTGAACCTAATCCATTTATCCTGAGAGATGCCCCCAGGCTCCACCGCTCCATGCAGCAGCCCAGGAGAGGGCACAGAGCCAGGAGCTGGGATTTATATAATCCCTTTGGGCCAGGCCTGACCGCTCCGACCCTGCTGACTGCAGCGTTTGCAGCAGCTCCTGGCAGCAGCCGAGCAGAGATGCTGCCGTCCAGGGCTTAGAGCTGAAGGGTCTCGAGCTGTTCCTCGGAGTGTTGCTCCAATGCACTCAGCACAGTTAGAAATAAAGTGCTTCAAAAAGCTTCACAGCCCCTCGAGCAGGTTTCAATGACAATAAGGAGCATTGAAGTGGAGGGGAAGCCTTCCCGGCCTTCCATCCTCATGCTAAAGAAAAGGGCTCACCAGTTCACCTCCCTCCAGCCCTTGCTGTTTTCAGTGGGAATGAACAATTAGTGAACAATTCTTTTTTTTTGGTCAATGACAATCAGAGGGGAAGGCCTGCCCGAGGCGGTCCCAGTTACTGGACAGATATCCTGAGTGCTCCGATTGTTGTGGAAGATCTGGGCCTTATATGTTCTCAGGGCCTTATACGTTCTGTTTCCATTGACTCAGTGTCATGGTGAAGAATAAAGCGGCAGGGCCCTGTCCTTGAGGCAAACGGCATCAACAAATCCTTGCTGCACAGTCAACAGTACTGCAGATTAAAGCAGTGATAAAGCTTTCAGAGAAAATTAATTTACAGTCCCACACGCAGGCCAAGCTGAGTATGTCCTTCTATGGAAAGTGCCAATTTCTTGTGGCTACCGTCCATGTACAAAGCCTGTGACCCTCCTCTTCCTCACTGGGTGTCCGGCCCCAGCAGAGGATGGACGTTGAAGTGAGGGCTTTGAGTCAATGACTTGGTCCTGGGCTGGGGTGTGGGAGTTCAGCCATATGGGGACAACATCTAACACCTCCCTATGGAAGGACAGGCTGTTTCACAGTAAAATAAAGCAGGTTATAGGAGTGTAGCGGAGATCACGGCACGAGGAGACCCCACCGGTCTCAAAATACATGATTAGGCACTGCACTGGGGAAGACTTCAGTTCCTGGGCACCCTTAGCAGAATAGCCTGGACCACGTTGAACCTGGATACCTGGAACTTGCATTAACTCTGGCAGAGCAGACGCTTGCAGAGCCTCAGCTAAATCAGTAATTTTCCAGATAACCGCAATGTAAAAGGTTTTTCTTGCTCCTTACCAGGTTGCCAGGCTGCAAGCAGCTCAGTAAAGCCTCTTCAGCAGCTACATGGCAGAAGGAAGGTGTCATTTTTAGCTTACGCATAATCAAGCCTGAGCAAAAATCAACAGTCCTTTGGGAACAAAATGATATTGCATCAAAATTCTTCTATTCTTCCTTTCTGCTCCCTCTGATGAACAGATATCTCCTGTATTACAGAACTGAAAAGGTTCCCATCTTCCCCGGAGATTCTTTTGAAGTAGGAATGCACTGATTGCATAGTATTATGGTAATTACGCCAGCAATTTGCTAAGTATTTAAATATAACAATTATGATCCATTAAGAGCAGCCAAGTCTTTAGACCACAGCCAGAAAGACAACTCACAAGCCAGAATTGACTGAAATTCAGTGGAAAAATGGGGTGAGCATGTCTGTGTGGTGGGACCATAGCTGACAACTGATGACCTCCTTCTCATCCACAGCGAAATTTAAAGACAAGGTTGACATCTTAAGCAACTTGGCCAGCGCTAAGGTAGATGCTGTGAGCAAGCAAGGATCAAAACCAGAAGGTGAGCACAAGAAAGGTCAGTACCGTTTGCCTTGTTTTGCTTGGTGTCTTCTGCCCTTCCCAACCCTGAAGACCCTCTATCAAAGAAACACTACAGGGTAGCACAAGTTTGCCCTCATTGATCACAGAACCTGCTGTAATGCAGCAGAAACCATTCAATAAACATTAGCAGGGGCAACAGAAGAGTCTAGGAGCAGTTAGTAAAGAAGGACCTAAATAGAAATACTATAAGGAGATAGCGTAAGTTACGATCAGAAGGGTGGAAGAGGGAAAACCAGGCCATTACATGCAGCAGCCGCGTGCCCCTACAAACTAAGTGTTCTTTAAAGCAACATACCTGTTTCAGCCTAGAAATTGAGCATACTTGCACAAGAGTGCTGGCCAATTCCTCCATAAAAAGAGCTCATGTTGTCTACAACAGTTCTAAGGGCTTGTGCGTCCTCCCTGTTAATTGCTTTTGCTTTTCTGTTTCGTTACTGACACACTGGGTGTTTGTGCTCATGCAGAGGAGATCTGGAGACTTTGAGAAATAGGGAGCTTTTATAGGAAGGTCCTACCTCCACAAGCACACAGCTGCAGTATAAGTCACTATGTCACAACATTGGGCCTTGCCCAGCGACACAAAAATCTGCCCCAAACTCCCCTCCAGACACTGGAGCAGGTTACCACATTCAGAATAAGATATCCAACGATTTCACATTTGGGCACAGCACATGGAATAACACAAGTTTCCAGGTTCCTCTTGGCTCTGCAGGTTAATACAGGAACAGCACAGAGGACATTGCAGTCATTTCCTTGTATGTGTCAACACTTTCCTATTTGCATTTGAGTAGGTACCAAATGATTAGGGGTTAAAATTAGCAGCACAAAACAGTAATTTCTCAGAAGCCTCCAAGAATATCAGTCCCCTGGAAGCTGCCCAGCACCACTAGAAAGTGAAGCAAAGCTTGACACATCCCTCCTGGCTTTTAAGGACGGCTTTAATAAAGTCTGCAGAATCCAGACTGAAACTTGGAAATGCTCCTCAGTTAGAGAACAGATAATCAGCTTCTCCCTGTTCTTATGCATGTGCCTCTTTCTACAGTTTCAGAAGTAGAAACAGTGATAGCTGGATGGGCTCCTATGATGGCATTAATTCAAAGCCAAATGGGCCAGATTCCCCCTGCATTACTAACCACAACCCACAGCAGACTAGGACAGATAAAACTTTAAAATAATAGGTTGGATTTAACTTGAAATGCTGCACAGTTTTGCAGGAAATGCAAACCTCCCCCATGAGCAAGGGGAAGGCGATCGGTTTACTGCCACCATGGCTTAACCCGATCCCACCTTGTTACCCTTTCCAGCTGACGAGGAAAAGGGGTCACAGTCACCAAACACTCTCCAAGTGATTCCTGCCAGCGACTCCGAGCCCAGCAAGGACAAGCACAAGGCAGACGCGCCCCAGGACGGACAGGTATTTCGATAGAAATCATAGGCAATGAGATCCCAGTGTGGACCAGACGCACACGCACTTCCCTTCCCTTCCCCTCCAGAGCTTTTGCTTTGGGATCCAACCTGTTTCCTGTAATTAGCAGGTATAAATAGACTGTTTGCAATGAGGAAATACACCCCAGGACTAATTTAAGGGATAGCTCGACTATTTAGGCTATAAATCAGGTCCAAAAATATGACCTCTTACTGATACCATGTTGTATTTTCCCCTCAAATGGCTCCACTGGGGGTCAGAAGGCTACTTAAAGTTACTATCAAACATAACAGGCAATATGAATACCTGCGTGTGGTAATTAATATGTTAATAACCTGTTAATAAATATTTCTGTTTTGTTTTCCTCTTCAAGTTGTTCTGATCAGGAGTGGGTGTTTTCCAAGCCAGATAGGAAATGCTTATGTCAAAAAGCTAAGCTGAGTCTAGCTGATTTATCCAAACTAGTTACTTACACAGGCAGCTGTAAGGGGGATAGAGAGTGCCTGGATTTTGTCCCCCAAGAGCCAGATGTGGCTCTGGATGCCCTCAGTGGTTACAAGGGTGAACTCTCCCCAGGCAAAGCCCTAGGGAATAAAGGCTGTGAAGCTGCTTGAGGGTGGAAATAAATGGGTTTTTCTCTGAACTGCAGCATTCCTCAGACAGCAGCGACTCTGAAGAGAGCAGCTCCGAATCCGAGGGGGACAGCGACAGCAGCACGGATGATGAAGAAAATGATGAGCCCTTATCTCTCGAATGGCCAGAAACCAGGAAGAAGCAAGCTATTTACCTTTTCCTTTTTCCCATTGTCTTCCCGCTCTGGAGCACCATACCCGATGTTAGAAACCCAGTAAGAATCTGTCTCTCTTCCTTCTGCCATTAGATCCATTAACTGAACTAGAGATTTCCTCTCATCCAGAAACTCTCTTTTCCCCGTGTCTGGGGTCTTTCCATACTTTAATGCCTGGCAGCACTGCAGAGGCTGGGCAAGGAGCCCCAGCTGCAGCACAGCTGGAGACTTCAGATGGGCCAAGCCTGGCAACAGTCGGTCACCTAAATCAAGGTGACAAACCCAAAGACAATTACAGCAGGAACAAGGGTCCGTATTAAATTAATGGATTGTCTGGGAGTGCTTTAGCTGAATAATTCATAGGCCTTGCTTACCTTCCTGAAAGGTCTCAATCTTTTTTTTTTGCAAAATTATTTTTTACAGGACTCCAAAAAATTCTTTGTCATCACATTCTTTGGCTCCATCATCTGGATTGCAGTGTTCTCTTACCTCATGGTGTGGTGGGCTCACCAGGTGAGGGGGTTATTTTCTTTCTGCAAAAAGACTGTCCAAAAGCAAGGAGATGGGGATATAGGGAACAATGGGGCACTGTGGAAGTCCATCTGATGAATTGCAGCTCGAGTCATCCATCAAAGCAGTAGAAACTTTTGTTTTGTTACAACCCAGAGGGAATTTTCCATTTCATTCTTTTCGGTTTGAAAGAGTCATTCTTTTTCAAGAGCTTCCCCGGGAATTTGTGCATCAGTCAAAAGTGCAGATAAGATTTATCTTCCTTTTCATTGATGAACGTTTCTGTGCAGAACAATTATTTTTACCTAATTAAAATTCTAACAAAATGCAGGTTCTAGTTCTGCAAGCTGCTAAATGACCTCACCTCCCACTGCCTTAATATTTGCCTTGTGCTTTGGGAAATAATATCTACCTTGTATGTTTAGTGATAAATACAATACACCTTTACCGTCTAGTTGGTCAAGCCATAAATCCACAGGCAGTTTCCCAATGCCTTCCAATTATACACAATTCATTTTCCATTAGGATGTCTACTTCTCCTCTCTGGAATAGGTGGACTTCAGACAAAGGAGGGTATTGTTTGGTCTTGGAAGCACCGTGCCTTCCCTAGTTGCTCCAAAATCAACTGCAAAATGTATCTTTTCCATCATATAAAGAAATTTAAAGGAATTAAAAAACTCTAATATTGCACAAAACCTATAAAATTAACAAGGAGATTTCATGCTTCAGAAATAACATTGTATTTTGTTGCTATGTATTAGGTTGGTGAAACAATTGGGATATCAGAAGAAATCATGGGATTAACCATACTGGCAGCAGGAACGTCAATCCCCGACCTCATCACGAGCGTCATCGTGGCACGCAAAGGGCTCGGGGACATGGCAGTCTCCAGCTCTGTGGGCAGCAATATCTTCGATATCACTGTTGGGTGAGTGCTAGTTCAACGATGAAAGATGCATTTCTTCTGAAATCACACACAGAGTTTCTGTTCCAAACAAGGTCATAGTTAATTTAATTTTATCTGTAATTAAATGAGTGGCAGCTGGGTAACTAGTTAAATGTATTTTTTTAAGCTAACCCAGCCAGGGAAGACTGATCTTTATAGCTCCGTGCAGCAGTGCTCTTCAGTTTGCACATAGTTTAGGTCAGTGTTCTGCTGCTTAAAATAATTTTGTGCGTCAGAGCAGAAAGAGCACTAATGTAGAAACCTCACCAAGCTTTACTAGTTGCACCAGAGATAATGGGTGAAAATCTCACACTAGAAAAAGCAGAAATGACAGTGGGACGAGAAACATCACTGTGGGAAGAATATCAAATAGAACCACAAGTAGGGAAGTGCCTAAAGCACTTTGACTGCCTTTTAGTAGAAATTAAGCAAAACAGTACTGTTTTTTTCTTTCAAAAAGATGTTTAGATATTCGCTTATGAAATTGGATGAAGGGGCTGCAAAAAGAAAAAAAAAAAGTAGTTTTCAAAGTGTTACAAAACTCCCCCATTACTACTCAGGTTTCCAAGTCTCCCACTCGAGGGACAGGTCTTGTCTGCCCCGTACTACTAGTCAGCGCCAGCTTCCCCGGGCAGAGTGTTTCATTCAATACCTTCATTCAATCTCTACTCTCAGTTGCTATTGCCTTTACTCAATAATTAACAATGAATTTTTAAATCAATACAAAAATACTGATTTTTTCCAGGACCAAACAGATCGTTGGCTATTGTCAAAGATTCACTAGGAAGACACCCACTCATTCAGATCCTGTGTAATCAAGGCTGAGGATCTGGGTCTGTTTCTTTAACCAGTAAAGAACCAGAATTTACTCCTTTATAATAGGATGATGAGAAACTTAATGCAAAAAATTATTCATAATGCAACCCAAGAATCTGAAAAGTTTTTTTGATAGTGAAAGGTATTTTCTAAATGTATTTTAGCATAAACAACATTTTTTGATTTGTGCTGAGATTTATCAAAGACCTTGCATTTTTTTTCTGTAAAAAATTGGAAAAATACTTATTTACTATGCAAAAAATGAACTACCTTAAGACATTTATTTACTTCAATTATTTTTCCTTTATTTTCAGCTTGCCAGTTCCTTGGTTCCTTTTTTCTGTCTTCAATGGACTCAGTCCGGTTGCAGTCAGTAGTAATGGTTTGTTTTGTGCAATCGTTCTCCTTTTTCTAATGCTCTTGTTTGTCATCATTTCAATTGCTGCATGCAAGTGGAAAATGAACAAAATCCTGGGGCTCACTATGTTTGCTCTTTACTTCGTGTTTTTGATCATCAGTGTGATGCTAGAAGACAGGATAATATCCTGCCCGGTCTCCGTATGACATCTGGACACTCCAAGAAATACTGTTGTTCTAAATGATACCAATATGTATATATCAAAATCAAGAGGCATTTAAGATAGCCATTGTTTTACTGAATCCAAATAATGTGAAGTATAACAAACTTACCATGAAGAAAAATATTTAATATACTAAAAATAAATTACTAAAAAAAAGTGGTTCATCTGCCTCAATTATTTATCTTAGAATTCTCTCCACAAAAAAAGACAAAACCACCACAAAAAACATCCCAGATACTGAAGCAAACAGTATCAAGCTGAGCACACATTTGGGTACTGCTGGAAAGCTCATACAGACACATTGAGTTTTCAGCGTGGCTCATCCCCTCAAGGTAATGGAGCCAATTTCCAGCACAGTGTTACTCAGCACAGTAACTCCTTTTCAGCGTCACACACCCTGGATTATTAATTTAACAAACTGCTTGAGCTCACTAAAGTCATTGAACTCCACTGCAGCAGCAACAAAACCAGACCTTTGTGGCTTGTTCCACTACTGCTCAAAATCCTTGTGTGGAGACACATTCTGCAGCTCCCTGAAGCTGCATAAAAGCAACGAGCTTCCATGCAGAACACATTTCCTACGGTTTGCATTGCAGCTCCATTTGCCAGGATTGCACCTAGTTTTCCAGGATTTCCCCGTGCAGAGGACAATATTCATCCTCTCAGTAAGAGCAACCACAATGGGTACTCAACAAACCTTCAGACAGGTGTACAAAGATGCAATGAACATCCCAAGTGATGACTCTTGCTGACTGCCTTAAGACCATGGGAATACAAAGTTTTCAGAAAAAAAGAGCCAAACAGATTTCTCCAGGTAATAGACAACAGATTTGAAAGTTGCACAGCAAACCACTTGACTTCTTGTAGGCAGGCATCTAAATCCTGCAATATGATCGCTAAAAAATCTATAATTACAACCAAGAGTGGCATCATGTGGTTTTACATCTCACTGTAAAGAAACAAAATGATTCTGGGGTTAGAATACTGCAAACCAGTAAAAGATAAAATCCTAAAGAGGAAACAAGAGTTTTCATCTTGACACCAGCCTCCAAAACCAGCACTAGTTCCTCAAGTGACCAAAAATGAAGTTCTCACAAACATTTCTGCCATTCTAATCCATTTAATACATTTTTAATAAAAAAAATAACCAGAGAGATTTTAAGCTTTTTATTGACTCACTGTAAAACTTTTCTTTTTGGATGAGACAGAAAAAAAATTTTACATTGTGAACACTGACTTGCTTATTTTAAATGAACTACAAACCAAAGCAAACTTACAACATTTTTTTTTTTTGGTAAATAAAATTTAAACATTACATATTTACAAATCTACAACCATTCTTTTAAAAAGTGCTGCTTGCAAACTAGCAAAGTACCATTTTAAAACCCCAGTGAGATAATATCCAGAAATATCCCTCTCTATAATTACTATTTGCATCTCCCATTTGTTACAAAAAGATTTTACATGCAGGAATTCTCTTGCTTGGTGTACACATCAATTCATTTGTCAGTGGAAATTAATTCACCTGGTTGTAATTGTACCAACAGCAAACCTACTCAAAATGGGAAATAGGTAGCAGTGTCAGGAAAACAGCACAGTTCCTATTCACATTTCACTGGTTTAATCTCCAATAATTATTCCAGTGGAACCATAAGTAAAACAAAATATATATTGCACTGCAAATGTAAAACCTTTCCTTTTTTTTTTTGATAGAAGCATTATTTAGTACACAAAAGGAGAAAATTCAGTTCATACAAAATTCTGAATCGAAAATATGTCTCAAATATTTATCCACCTTTGCAGTACTGGAAAATATACTCAAATTACTTTTCTAATAAAGGACAGTGAGATCTGAGAAAACTGCTTCAACACTGAATTGTATGATGCTTAAAAATTATCCTCTTTGGGACCTATATTTTGAACATGATATGAGCGAGGAAAGATTCCCACTTAAAGTATATCACTCTTCAACCATATTTTATTATTGTACTTCTACAGTGGAATGACTTGCAACAGACTTTTCAAACCACCCACTGAAATTAAGTAGAATGATTTCACTCGATGACGTCCTACATGATATTAATTTAAGAGCACATCCAGCTAAACATCAGCAACGCTTCCTGAATGCCACTGAGGATGCAAGAACACGGTAAGATTGCTCATCTTAAATAAGGATACATACACAATCCTTGTCATGGTACATTATTACAGACTCTCCTGGTAATACTGACTGTTGATACTTGAATCAAGTGGCTTGTTGGTTTTACAAGAAGTGGAGACGGCTGAGAGTACTCACGACTGAGCTGGGATAGAAGGGAGAGCCTGGGCCACGCAGTCCAGTGCTGCCTCCATCCCTGCGGGCAAACGCCTTCCTAAGGGGCAGGGGTAGAGCTCAGGCTCAGCAGCTTCTGCCAGGTGGGAACACCAAGGGTGAAGCCTGCTTCATAGCTCCAACCTCTGCAGCACCGCGGCGGCTCCGGAGAAAGCTCCTGCCCTCCTTCATAGCCCGCGGTGCTCGAAAGAGCGGCTGCCCCACGCACCGATTGAGAGGAACAACTGAAGAGGCAGGAACACGTCGTCATACACAGCACAAATATGTACGATTTATATACAGGGCAACTGCCGTGTGCAGTTTTCACTTGGTAAATACAGTGTGGCTGCTGTACAAAGCGGAGCTCACGTGCATGCTAATAGGTACTTACAATGAGTATGTTGAAAATAAGCTGATATTTTCACAATAGTTTAGAAGAATGAAGGGGGTGTGTGTTCACCCTACACTGATATACTGTTACCATGTACCTACATTAAAAAAAATAATAATAAAAAAAAAGCTACATTTCATGCACCAGGAATACTTTACAAGTATCAGCACTACAAAATAAAGCATCACAAATTGTTAAAATAAATTAAATACAAAAACGGCGGCAAGCGTAACACTGCTAGGTCCACTTCAGCAATGGGGGTGAGGAAAAACACTCAAACACATAATTAGCAGCAAATTAAGAGGTATTATCCCATGAAAGCCGTATCTAGCAAGACCGCATTTACATCGAGACGCAGCTTGCGTTAGCATCAGCACATACCTGCAGCTCTACAAATTTTAAATCGTTTCTCCTTAGGGCAGCATCCTCTTACTGTGTTATGTAAGGACTGGGAAGGGGTTATATAGAGCATCATAGCAGCATTACTTCTCATTTAAGCCTCCAAGAGGCCCATTCTATTTTATTTAATAAACTATAAAGCTTACATTTACTTCATCTCCTGCCTAGCTAAATATTGCTGTATTATTACACTTGTGAACTAAAGATGTTTTAAAAAAATACACCTGCAGCTAGGCAGACCTAAATATATATAAAAAAATCTAATGGGAAAGCTGAATATTAGAAGTATTATGAACAGCAGAAATAAAAAAATAGAACCAGAAAGTAAAGGTTACTCAAAAGAAAATATAAAGCTTTGTTCAAGCACGGCTTAATTGTTTTAGGATGTTTTATACAATTCAGCAGTGTCTGTCTGACCAGCTCCATGAAAACTGCCAATATTTTCTCTGTAGCCTTCGCGTGCGGAGTTGCTACGTGACAAAAAGCATGTTTTTTTTTTTAAGTTATTCTCTAGAACAAGAAAGCCTAAGTCGAAAGCCATGACTCCACCACAAGGACTGACATCGCATTATTTTTCTTCACAGGAAAAAAAAAACGTTCATTTTGCCCGTGAAGTAGAGACCAAACATTCCATGTATTTAACTACACACAACATGCCCTGATAAGATACATGCCCCATATATTCCCTGGAGCAAGTCTGCTATATCTACTTTTTCCAAAACCTTTGGATTAGCATTAAATAAGTGACATATTTAAGAGTGTTCTCTGAATACATCCACCAGCAGTTCTAAACATTGCATTTTTAGAGAGCAATTTTGCAGGCTGTTCCTTGCTTTGTATTACATCTGAAATGAGGGCGCACTAACAAGTGCCAACAGCTGAAATGCACTGATTTCAAAATAATCTGTAGGGCTACTCAATACTCTACAGACTTCTCTAGGAAAGGAGAGACATGGGAAGAGAGGAGAAGGAAGAGAAGGATATTTCCATAGAAGTGTTTTAAGGAGAAATCAGTGTGTTCATTACTAGAGTTTTACAGCCGTTCACCATAGTGGCCATCTGATTGCTGCGGTAGTATGTTTTCCATGTGTGCATGAGATATCCTGTACCTAGAAGTATTATCTAGTTTTATATTTCTATACTGCTTTAAAAACAAATCGCTCTTCAAAAAGTAACTGGACGAGTTACTATAAATAGCAGTGTACTGCAAAAAAAATAAGCACTGTATTGCTGAGGCAGCAAGTCCATTTAAAATTCACTCCAGTAATTTAAAAAAATTAAAAAAATATCAACTTACTATAAACAATTTAAGATATGTATAATACAACTCTTATGCTCTTCATAACATCATGAATATTCTATGTAAACAATAGGTTTCGAAGAATTTACTTCACTCACATTAGTTTCAGTGCATTGTTTTGTCCACCTGTTTTTTTTTTTTTCCTTTTTTTTTTTTTTTTCCTCCTTTAAATTAAGGGAACTGTAACACGTCCCAAGCTGGGGAACTCATTTTCTTTAGAAATGTCCTTTCTACAGACTCATCTGCAGAAAGCACAAGACACAGGGAAATAATATTTGGCCCATTCTTCACTCAGTCCATTTCTACAACTGCGCTTAGGCCTTAGAGAGAAAACAGGCCTTTTTGTCCCAGTACATTCGTAGATACATTTTTGAACACTGACGACCGAGATGCTCCTTGTAGCTGAAGTGGTTACTTTACACAGGTAGACATCATAGGTTTCTTCTTTTTATTAGGTATATTTAAAGATACGGTTCTCCAAAAATCTTCCGGCATTCCATCACCCCCGTGCTTGGTGGCCTATCACAATTATGAGTGTTCTTCACTTGATTAGCTGTGAGGCGATCATAGGCCATTTTGTATTCTCTGTCAAAAGCATCTGCAGAAAGAGAAAAATAAAACCCTACATACTGTGTGCAAAGATACAAGTCAAATATAACCCTAGGACACTACAAAAATAACTGGAGAATCTTCTATTCAAGCAGTTGTTTCAGAATGACGTCTACTCTAAAGCTTTCTTTTGGAAGCTCAAATAAGCACAGATGATCAGGGTGTATAAACTGATTTCTGAATTAGTTTACAACACTTACCTATATCGATGTTATCTCTTCCTAGGGCGACAAGTGAAAGAAACAGTATTTCTCTATAGAGGCTCCTGAAATTGCAAAAAGAATCAATTTATATCCTGAAGCAATATAACACGAAACAAACTATATTCAATTTATCAAAGCATCTAAAGAATTTACTTTTGAAAAAAGACACTTCTGCAGTTAAAAGAAAGAGGACTGGTCCAAAGGACAGAGAGGAAAAAATGGAAAACATTTTGAAATAAGTATTCTGGAAAGCAAACAAAAAAAAACCTAAAAAACAACACTTTTTGAAATTTTCATAGAAAAACATATTCAATTCAGTTTTAAACTTAATATGATACTGCCAAACAATCTTTCCCCCTTCCTTAAAACAGTACCAGTTGGCTCCAGTTAGACACATCTGTATTCTTACCTCTGTCTTTTAGTACATTTGTTCAATCTTTCCAATATTTGACTCATTGGTCCATAGACATCATTCATCTTAATACTTTTCACCATACTTCTCAAGAGCTCCTGATTAAAAGAGTCATCATCTTTTTGTAATAAATGGACCATTGGGTACTTCTGGGCTGCAAAACATTAGATGCACTATAAGGAGAAACATTCTTTGTAGAGCAAGTAATTAAGTGATAGGCTGCACACATTGTGAAAACATAGATATTTGCCCTTAAAGAAAAATAAAACAAAACAAAAAAAACAAGGCAACATAATATCAAAGTAAGAAAACAAAATGCACATAAGAAAAAAAAAGCAACAGCCATAATGAATCATGCACCATTTACAGGGCATATGAACTAACAGTGGCAACAAAACTCATAGTAAGCAAATTCTAAAAATTAAAAAGATCGGCTAAATGGATGAATTGTCAATATGTTGAATACAACATATCCCTTCTTATTCCTCCCGTCCCTATGAAGAAAAAGCTACTGAAAATGCTGGTCAATGATTTGGAAAATGAAACTTGTTCAAGCAAAACATCCAACCACCCTTCCCCTGAAAATGAGTCACAGAAACTTAGGGTAGCAACACCAAACTTAACACTCACTCTCAAACAAAAGAGTGCGATTTTGACCTGCAAGACAAAAAGTAGCACGATCAAATGTCAGTTAGGTATCTTGCGTGAACCAGATATACAGAAATATTTTTGAAATGTTTTTCAGGTGCTCAAAGAGAAAACTGTTCTTAAAAAAAGAACAAACAAAAGTAAGAAACAAAGCTTACTTTGGGCGTTCCATAAAATATACAGAGGTTGCCTTGGATCCTGGTGCAATTTCATATTGTCCCAAAGCATCTGAATAAGAACATATTTACTGTCTTCTGACATACAGTTTCGTGGAATCTGAAAAGGAGAATGTATACATATTACAAAGTCATGACAGAGGAGTTTTGTATTTAAAAATATATCTTCAAACCTATAAGTCTCAGGTTAAAAAGCTTTTAATATCAACACTGCTGTAAAGCTGAGTTGTTCAAAGTATATCACCAGAAGATATCTGAAGGAACGTCACTGATACATAGCAAGCATTTTGTGCTTCTTCCTATGGTTCTAAAAATCCAACTTTCCTCCTTCTGCTGCTGCTCAACTTGTCAAAATGCAATAAAGCCAACCAGAAATTTATCTTCTTTGTAATTAAAAGATCACAATTTACAGTGTAACTATTAAGAGCTAAATACCCACACAAGTGCTGCTGAGCCCAGGTTCTGGGGTTATGCATATTTTCTTTCAGTTGACATTTTTTATAAATCCAGAACTGGGCCCAGCACATAGTAAGATAAATTCTTGAGATTTACTAAAATAACTAACAGTCTCCTATGTGGGAAAACAAATATTCCTCACACATCAATATTTTCTGTTTCCTTACCTTTGAGTTTTTATTACAGTGCTCAGAAGAAAGTATTAATCCTGGTAAGTTGCTAGGCAAGTCCAAACGTCTGAAATACCACACCAAATTCCAGAACACGATAGGATGATGATCCACAAAGTCCGCCACCGTTATTGCATGATCCCCTTCATTTTCAAGCAAGCTCTCGAGCTCTTTCCACACTACTAGAGGACTGAGATAAGGAACAGTTATAGGATCAGGGCTGGGTAAGCGCCATTCTAGCCCCAAGGAATCCTATAATAAAAAAAAGAGAAGGCCATTAGTCAATCTATCCTTATAAAAACAAAATAACAATAACAAAAAAAAAAAAAAAAAAACTACTTCTGAACATTTTTGTTCCCTCAGATACCTCAGATATATACCGAATATTAAAGGCTACACCTAATCCTATTTTAAATGATAAAACCTAACATTTCTGGTAACTTGGGACTGTTAATTCTGCTTTCTTGCACAGTGTTGTTTTCATTTCTGGAATCTGTTGCACACTTACTAAAATGGCATTTAAGGTAGAAACAAACTACGCACTGTTGGTCCTTGCAAAGTAGCAGGCAGGCTACCAGTGGGAATGATATGGTTGATCTTCTGGTTTTCCTTCTCATCTTCTACCAGGGGGCCGAAAGTACTGATACTCCTTGCTACAGGGTGATTTGTGCATTCTGACCCAGAGGTATTTTGTCGTCTTCCTGAAGGAATCTGGATACTTCTGGCACAAACATTGTCATGGTGTTTAGGTTTGCTGGGGGGTGGTGGTAAAGAAATAAAAAACAACATAAAAAAGTTAAACTCAGCTTTCTGGTTTTCCTTGAGTGCTCATAAATGTGCATACAAATAAGCACAAAGAAAATGGGAGGTTCATACATAACAGAGTATGACACCGAATACACAAAATGACATCCCACATTTGACCCGGTCAGCCCCCCAGCTCATGCTACAGATGAAGCTTTACAGATGAATGCAGAAGAAAAAGGAGATTTTCACCTTCAAACAACTTCTTGTTTTGAGACAGTATCTCCTTAGAAACTTATTCTTGTTAATGCTGAATACATGCACATCTCTACAAAAATCACAAGCAATTTCTATCTAAGCATGACACCAGAAAACACAGATTTACCCATTTGAATTTAAATCTTCTTGAACAGACATTAGAGATGTAGCAAGGCCAACGGTAGCTGAAGTGTTACAAGTCTTCCCACTGTGATTTGAAAAAATTGATGGGAACTGCATGTTTTCTGTAGAAGGGCTGGACTTCAGAAAATACCTGCAGGAAGGTGAAAAAAAAAAAAAAAAAAAAAAAAGCTTAAAATAAATCCTAAGAATTTATAAGAACATATGTACAAAATAGAGGAAAGTTCATGTAATAAGTTATTACCGGCCAGGTCGCCGAAGATCTCTGATTTCTATGCTTAAAAAGGGCAGAAATAAATTCTCACAGAAAGGGCATTTGGTATTGAGATTAGAATCATCTGCTGTCCAACCTGCCATGATTTCTTCATCATGAACCAAACAGTCGCAAGTTCGGCATCGGGAACAGCTTGAGATGAGGACCTGTATGCAGCAGTTAACAGAATTCCACAGTTATACACCATCTCAAAACTCCTTCTGTTCCTTTTACAAAGCGGTTGTAACATTTGGGTTTAAGCATACATGTATCAAAACAATTACTAAATCTTAAACTCAAACAGCACTAGCAGATAATTCATAGGGTTAATAACTGGAATGGATATTCTCTGAAAAATTAAATGCAGAAGCAATTTTGGAAGATATGGTTCTTATGTAACAAATAAAAGAATGGAAACTGGATCTGTGTTTGTGAAATATAGTTTAGCGAAGTGGGTTAGGCGACCCCCCTTCAATGGTTTCCCAGGATAAAACATATTGGGAGACACTCATTTTTATTAAAAATATATATTTTTTTGTAAACAGATTACAAATAATATTACCATAGGAATGATTTATGCAATTTCTTAAAATTTGAATCATCTTCTGCAGCGACTACCATTATATAGGAATAAAATAACGGAAGACTAGAGTATATGATGATGAAAATGACCTATCATTAATCCACATTCAATGAAATAAATCAACAAGATTTGCAGTGCATCAGTTTAGTGCTATAAGACAAAGTAGCCAGTACCTCCATGGCGTAGTTCTGAAACACACTGGTACTGCTTGTACTGCAAGAAGATATCAACCCCGATTTGTCAGGTAAAGGAAATTTTGAAAGAGAACCTATGAAAAGAAAACAAGAAAAACAAAGTATTAGTTATTTCAGAATATGCATTTTAAGTAAACTAGCTTTCTGGTAAAACAGTGCAGTTACAAAAATCCATGATGTAATATGCAGTATGTTCGATATGCTAAAACAGAAAGAAATGTGAAGCTACGAGAGTGAAGCTGCCATCTGCCTAGCATCCAACAACAGCAACTCATTAATAGAATTCACCAACATGGAATTTCCACATGTTCAACCTTCCCTTTTTACAGCAGTTGGCAGCCTGCGAATACATTTTACTTAAGTAATTCATACCCATACTTTTGGTCTGAAATAAAATTAAGGAGGGATAACAGGCATTGCTTACGAAAAAAACCTGACAGTAAGAGTATGCCTAATAAAGAAAACTAGGCCTTTCTCAAACCAACCAAGCCAAAAGAATACTGCTAATTTACTAAGCAATAACTGATGTTTCTAATAACATATTAATCTGTGAGCTATGGTCAGACATTCTCTTGTGAAACTCTGTCCAGCCCCTGAACCACTTGTCATTCTCCTCAAGAGCGATTTCATATACTCTAATTCTTCTTTAAGGACAATGTAAAACAAGTTCAGCCAACCTGCTAGCATGGTCCTGATTTTTGAATTTTAAGTTCCAAAACTGAAATATCTTCTTCAGATCAGTAAGCGAAATGCAAAACCCATCTCTTACCACACTGGTCAAGTTGCTTTGAGGAGCCATCATGGGAAACAGAGCTTTCTAGGCTCGTCCTGCTGAGACCAATTCCCTTGGCTTCTGACGTGGCACTCTCCTGAGGAGGAGAAGCACTTTCAAAATCATTGCAGGCATCTTCATCTGTTAGAGAAGTAGATTCTGAGTCCAGGGCTCCAAGAGATGAAACACTTGCCCGGTCTGAATTTTGATCCTGAAAAAAGAAAACGTATTCCACTGAGAAAAAGAAAGAAAGACCAAAATATTTCTGAAAATATCAATCTTCTTTATTCAACAAAAGATAATTATGAAAATTTACCTTTGAAGATGCAGCATACATTGCAAATTTTGAGTACCATCTACTGGCCTTCTCTGCAACCCCTTTTCCAGCAGAAAACATGCTGCTTTTGAGGACATCAAACTTAGGTGTTAATAGTGTATCTAAATTGAAGGATGGTGAAGACACCGGAGATAATGCACCAGCTGCATCCTGTGCCTGTTCCCTTGCTGGACTGTTTGGAGAATACGCTGGGGAGGACCAGAGCCTGTCTCTTGGCCTTTCTTCATTTCTGATGTGGCAGCTCTTGGATTTGGTAAGACTGGAGGGTCTTGGGGAGTTTGGAGGGAGGCTGGACCTCCTAAAAGGCTGCGTTATGGTTGGACTCTTTTTAGTAGCGTTTCTATCATCATAGGGCTTCTGCAGCTCAATGCTTGGGGCACGACTCGACAAGGGGCTGCTCATATTGTTCATGTACATGACTATTTCTTCAGCTAAATCTCGTCTGGCAGATGGAGTTGAAACACTTTTGTCGTCATCGTCCTCATCATCCTCTTTCTGCTGTTCTGTCTCAGCAACCAGGAGGGACAGTGGATCAAATCCAGTTTCAACATCTGTCTTTTCAACCGGCTTTACTGGAAAGCTGTTCTTTCGTTGAAGACTTCTAGATTTTTCATTGGAAGAGGATTTCACTGTTGGAGGTGTTTCAGACTCAGTATCCAAATCTTCCAGATCGAAGATAACGGGAGTCTCTGTTTTATCTATAAAGCTACAATCAAAAGCCATATCTTCATCACTAGACTCTTTCTCCAGACTCTCCCTCTTTGATCCTAAAGAGGATGATCTGATATTAAGAGTTTTTGGCCTTATGGTTTTCTGTAATGCACTAGATAAGATTTTGGCATCAGCTCCTAGTTTTTCAACAATTTCTCCAGGGTTAGCTTCTTGATTTATTCTATTTATCATGAGTCCCACTAAGGCATCTCCACTCAGGTTACGGTTCCTACTTTCCCACGGCATCTGCCTTAAGTCTGGTTCTACTGCACTTTTATGCCTCTTTCTTAAGGATTTATTTTTAATAGCTTCTGTTTCATTGGAATCCTCAAAAGACGATGTGAATAGCAATCCCACTGAACTCTCTGCAAAACAGATAAAACAAGGTACTTTGTTGCTTGGTAAAGAAAACTAAAGGAGGATACAAAAAAAGGCAAGTCAAATAGTTTGCATCACTCTAATGGAATTCACTATGTATCATAATGGTGACTGGAAAGCTGGTTTGGCCACGGCCATAACTTTAAGTGTGGTGAGCTTCAAAAACCAGCTCAGTATTACAAATCCACTGAAGGGTCGGATGATAAATTACACATAATACGTGTAAAAGGGAGCCAGATCATACTGCCTGCAAGTTTTGAAAGACACCACTAACAAAAGATGCAATTAGATGCAATCAGGCTCCTCTTTGGGAGAGAGGCTTCCTCTATTATTGACAAGTCTGGAAGCTGGGGCCAGCAGAGATATTCAGGAACACTTTCTAATTGAACACATTTCAAGTAGAACCAAGTAGGTCTTTTACCAGAACATTTAAAATTCAAGCTTGGATGTATGAAATTTTGACATTTCAAGCAAAGCTGACGGTGTCACAGTAATTTGATATTAATAAAAACTGGTGGAAACAGCTTCAGGTTTGATTCAATTATACTAGGTAGAAACGTCTCTCTTGAAAGAATTCACTAGTAATTCATTTTGTTAGCAGGTGTTAACCATAGCTAAAAAAGACAAGTAAGAAAAAAAATTCTGGACATACAGAATATTCACACGCATATTGTCTGGACACATAATACGCTGACTAACTAGACTCAAGCCTAGAAAGTTGTCAAAATGAATTTTTTTGACCAATGCCATTAAACTAATAAAATATTCAAAGCTTTATGGACAACAAAATGCACAAGTGTTACCATGTACACAAATAAAACTATACAAGAAAAGAAAAATGCATTTTTGCTTCCACTCACCAGCACTAACATCTCTTACTGTATTGTCCACACTACCATTAAGCCTCACTATGCTGGAAGCGGGTTCGGCATTGCTTGAGTTCTGGTAGTTCAGTTTAGGCAGGCAGTCACCGCTGCCTTTTGTGCTCTCCACTTCAGACACTGTATGCACAAAAAGACAGAAAGAGCTCTTCAGAATCAAGGCAGCTTAATCTCAAACTTCTGTTACCTATTTCACAAAGAAATAAGCAAGTGATAGCAAGTTTCACTGATACCATGATGTACAGGTTACCATCACCTGTAAGAGCCAAAGTGTGTGTGTGGGAACAACACCACCAAACTCCAAACTACACAAGTCTAAATCCTCTCACCTTTGATCGCCAAGACTCACAGAGAATTCCTGAAAGTTGAGTAATTCAGAAGCTTGTGAAAACTCAGTATTTTTTTTCTTATGGGGTTTGGAAAGACAGACTCTTTTGTATATTATATCTATAAAGCTATTTCTGGGTGATAACTGCAGCTCAATACTTTTGTCATTAAGCTTTTAAATCATCACCATTGCATATGTGAAAGGGAGAAGAGAAAGAGAAAAAGAACTAGTTAAGAGCTAAACCACTATACATCAAGGAAATTAGAGAAAAGAACTTAAGGCACAGATGTAAGTTGGCATTATCACATACATCCATCATAAAAGAATAAACTGCCCCAACTCAGCTCTGTCGAAATTCCTCAGTGAACTAAATATCTGTATTAATAAGGTACATACGAGAACTGGAGTCACTCTCTCTCTTGTCCTCTTTCAGTTCTTGTATATCTTGAAGACAAGCTTTCCCTTGCTTGGCTTCATCTTTTGATGCGTCATTGTCGAAGTCTGAAAGTCCTCCTGTCAAACCAGGACAATTACCATAATCATACTAAACGTCTCCATAGAGAGGAAAAAACACACTGCTAAATCAAAGTTAAAGTGTTCTGGAATTTGCAGGACAGTTTTTGACAATGTCTAAATAGGCAGAACGCAGTCTATTCTATGTGTTGAAGTGGTTCAAGGTGGTCAGCTTCATCAAGTACAGACAGAAATAAAGTAAATTTGCTCAAGGTCACCCAGGAGGCCAGCGACAGAAGTAGAAGGACGACTGGGAAGACTCTCCTAAGAGCCTAGGCAAATTACTTTAGCTGCAAGACCACCATATTTATTTTGTCAGAAGATTTATTTGTGCAAGTTTGTAGAATATAACTTAGGGGTTTGCCAAGATCAACTAGAGCTGAACATATTAGTCTATATTGTTGTACTTTAAACAGTACTATTTTGCTTTACTGACAAGTTATTAATACTACAAGCAGTAGTACTTTCAAAAGTCACAAGCTAAGGACTGGTTGGCTATGCTATAATACAGCAATCCAACACTCACGAACTTTTCACTAGGAAGAAAAAGAAAATCAAACTGTCCAATCCTGTTAATGTTATGCTTATACTCCAAATAAAATAAATGTGAACATTTTGATTGATACACAGAACCTGCAAAGTGTAATCCAAAATCAAGGACTTGTTGTAGGTACATCTCAACTAACGTCCAAAACAAATAAATAAAAATAAACTAGGGGAAAAATTGGTCAAAAAAGACTAGCCTAGACAGCAATTACTAATAATCATAAGACTAGATATCATATGAACTAAGACAAAAGTCACATGGATTTCATGTTCATATGTTCCTGCAATGAAGACCTGATGAATGAATAAACAGCAGAGTATTTGGGATTTAAAGACAAAACAAAAGTCTGTTTTATAAAAGTGATATATGAAAATGATTCAAAAAAAAAGTTTGATAAAACTCACAACAAAAAACTACTTGACATACTAGTAGGTTACCAATATAGAAATAAGCAAAGAAAAAAAAAAAGTGAATACCAGAAGAGACTGTATGCGTTGTGCTTGCAGGTAGTTTTTTCAAGGCTCTTTTAAACTGTGCTATTCCTAAAACAACATTTCTTATTTTCATCCACAGGAAATAGCCACCTCTATTGCTTGAAGGCCAGGTACTTTCCAAAACAGCCTATTTCAGAAATATCAAAGTCAAATGTAGTCACCATAAGAAACAATCAGGAATAAATCATATAAATGAATTCAAAAGCAGTATCATGCTGTAGCTATAAAGTAGATTTCTAAACCTACAAAAAATAAAACTATTCTATTTTGTATTTTTCAGGATTAGTAGAAGTGACAGAATTAATCTGAATTGCTCCTTTTTTTAAGGCATGGATTAGGTCCTTATATTTGCCCAGGTAAAAATGCCTTCCCCCCCCCCCCCAGATACTTACCTTATTGTAATAGCCGTAAGTAATGGCATTAGGGTCAACACCAGCTTTCTGCATTTCAAAAAGAACTCTCACTGCTAGTACAGGCTGACCATACTGTCCACACAGCTGCATGAGCACTCGGTAGCATACCTAAAAATACACACTTTTAGCATTTTGATTCTGCAAAGATATACTCCATTCAACACTAGAAGAATGCAGACTGTTTCTGAAGTTTGGGGCTTGCTCTCTTACCTCATCAGGTGGGTCTATTTTTTTGGTATGCATTTTCTGTAGCACATCATACGCAGTTCTCAGAGCCCTGACTTTTGAATGACACACTTTGACATATGCAGGAAGGCAGATAAACCAAAGACCATAGCAGTGCCGCAGCAAACACCTGGACCACATCTGAGGTATGGACGAGTACTTCTTAGCAATTTTATGTGCGGATTTGATTTCCTATAAAGAAAGATAAAGATGATTTATATATATTTACATATTGTATAGGCATTCTTCGGTTTATGAATTGAACAGACATAATCAGACCTACATGAACTGAAACACTGGCACAAAGGATATGCTCAACGAAGTGACAGAATGAAAGCAGAGTCTGGGACACCGAAAGCTGTTGCTGAACAATTTTACCCTCCTAAGTTTCATATGTTTTAATCTGCACTTTTTACAAGATATGAGGAAGCTGAAGCCTCTCTTAAAAGGCCTCAAATGTGAAAAACAATCAAAAGTAGTAGTGGACACCCAACAATTTATGCTCACAGAAAAAGAGCATGAAGACACTGAAGATAAAGGTACAGCATAGCAAGAGACCATCTATGTGCATGGACCCTGTACAGTAAGTACTGTAAGTTCAATAAACACATATAAACATCCAAAGGAAAATAATAATAATAAAAAAAGAGTATGGCAACCCTATATTCACCTTCTCAGTGATGAATGGTTAGTTACACAGCAGCCATTGACTGTGAGTGTTTGTAGGTTAATACAAAACAAAGGCAGCAATATGTTGTTTTTCAAAACACGTCACACTATAAAAATACTTGTATGTACCTGTTTAGTTCTTCTGAACATTGGCGATGGGCTGTTGGGACTACTGGTTTTTGAGGACAGTTTGTTACTTGGTGTTGTCAGAAAAACTTCAGGTCGTTCAAACAAATCTAGTTTTAGAACTGGGAACCCATTGTAGCTGTAAAAGAAATGTGGCACTTAAGACACACTAGGTAGCTCCAAAGAAAACATGGCATATAATTGCACAGGAAATCAACTACGCTAGAACCTACACAGAAAAAAAAAAAAATGCAAAAACAAATCTTTAAAGAAGCTGTTCAAGAAGTTTCTTACTAGACATTTTGCACGATATCATAAGCACTAGTTTGCATAAAAAGAATCTCTCAACTTGTTACTTCAGTGTAACCAACAATTCTTACCTATTTTTGCTTTAATAGCATTTCTTTTAATTGTGTCAAATGCATTGCTATTAATTCTAATTAATGCTAAAATATCTGTGCAGATCAGTATAGTGAAGTCAAAAAAAATCACTATGAAGAATATCAAGCTATCTGAAAGATTAAATTAGGTTTCAAAATGTTTCTCACAGTTAATGAGGAAAGCAGACTGTCATTTGACATAATTGTTAAACCAGCAACACCATCTTTGCGATTCTGAGACCTAACAGCTCCGTCAAAACAGGAAGCATCTGCAGCTTGTTTCATTATCAGAGTAGCAGCAGACCAGCAGACTAGATCCATTATTTCTTAAAAAAGTTAAAATTGAAATTGTCAACAGCTAGCCCAGTATTCCAGCTTTATGGAGTATTTTTGCTTCTGTTTCCATACAGACAGAAAAGGCATTAAAACTTCAGAAGAGCTAAGAATAAGCTTTTTCATTACACAGATTTTTAACTTAACCAAAATAAATGTACAAGGGAAAAACAAACAAAAAAACACACATACCACATACTTTCTGGCTATCATAAGAACCTAGAAATTAAGTGTAAAAGGGCGGCAACTATGATTTTGGTTGGTGTCCTACTGTTTTCTTAAACTACCTGTATTGTAGAGGGTGCTCTTCACCATTTGGCAGGTGAGGGATCTCAGGTGGTGTTATAAAAACTGTATGCTCACTCTTGTAAGACTCATCCAGCTCTATAAGGCGTGTTTCCCCACTTTTGTCCATATCCACCTGGAAAAGGCACATTAAAAAAAAAAATATTAGTGTTAGTAGTTAAAGCTGGAAAAGCGGTATCATCTAGCAAGGCAAAGAATGTATCAGCATCAGAGCATTGCATTTTAAAAGTAAGGATGTCTTGAAAAAGTTATGAATAGAATAAGAATTTTTTTATCATTTTTGTAAACTTTACTCAGAAATGACAGTCATTAAATCATTACATCATTAAATGATGTACTTAAACTTCCTATTTGCAGGTAATATGGAGATTAATCTTTCTGAATAAGAGCACTTCTAGAAATTTGTTTTCCAAACTGCAACTCTAACTTCAACTCTATTTATCAACATGAAAAAGGAGAGTTTTGCTTCTTCCCTGCATCTGAACCACTGAAAATAGCAAATACTACCCAATTATCTGATGTACTGGGTCTCTCCAGACAACGCTTTTGTGGGTATTACAGAAATATACGTTTAATGAAATGACATGATAAAAGTGTGCAACCTGCCTAACAGAGAAATTCATGACTTTTTTCCTCTTCCAGGTAGCTCAATAGTTGTATATGTGAAAATACAGAACATTCTGGTGGTCTTGTGATCGTAGTTAAGGCAGAAATTCAGTTGAGGGACAGGATTTTTTCAAGTTGCCTCCACTAACATTAAAACATCAACTAAAACTGCAGTGGCTTTCTTCATAATTTTTAGTTCTCTGCTTTCTAAGGCAATCTAGACTTAAACCTTTGCTTTATCAGACCACTGTTGCTCAGAGAAAGGCCAAGCAGATAAATCATATTAGTGTTACCTTGAGGAAAAAGCACTTAGCAAAAATAGGGTCTGGAGAGGACTCTGAAGGAAGGTTTTTCGGAGGGTTTTCAGAGTGTAATACCTAATAAACCCCTGTGCTTTAAAGACCATGGTGGAGATGCACTTTAAGGCTCAAGACAAATCTCAAACTGTCAAACTGGAATAGCAAGTAGAAGAAAGCTAACAATTTTTAGAAAGCATTTCCTGCACTGCTGCTGCTTGCAGGATGAGGCATCTCTCCAAGTTTAACAGCTGACACCATAAGAAAACCCTATCTACTTCCTAGAATACTGAAATCCATTTTTATTCACATATTTATAGACATAGTGTTCAGCTCAGGCACTGTTACAGTTTACATTTTTCATCACTGTTTAAATGGTCATCTTGTTCTTCTCCAGAATAGTGACAAGTGCTGTCTTTCTGTTCTTAATAACTAGATTATCAATAGTGGCAAGCACACGTTATCTCATTGCAAACTGGAGTGCTCAGTGGAAGTTTCAGGTCCTTTTTTTCTCTTTAAGGGTTTCACAAAACACTAAGTTTGTCATTTGTTCTATAGTGAGATATCACCCAAGTTGTTCTGAAGAAACTCTTTATAGAGCTTGTTTTGTAAACACAATCTCTGAAATGACCTAGCACAAACCTAGTTTTCAGAGGAAAAAGAACCGGAGGCGAAGAAATAAGAGAACAGGAGAGAGATGATGACTAATAACAACCGCTTGTATGTTAGATCTAACAGAAGCATAGTGAGATTAAGTAGATTTTAAGTGGGAGAGTGATCAAAAAGGGCCAAAATGCCAAACAAAGGGGCAGATCAGCCTTCTGCATGAAACCATGCAAGGCAGGAACATAAGCTGCAAGGTGGACGTAGAGACACCACTTTCCAGGAAAGCAGAGCAGGATTGTTCACTGCAGAGATATGAACTAACAGGAAACTTCCAGCAGCAACTAGACTTGGTCCCTGCAGTGAAGAGCCTGCAAGCTTAGAGCTGTTCTATTCTCATCACCCTGTATTTTGGTCAGCATCTAGAATAGATTGTGGATAACAACAGACCGGTAATGAATCTGCAGTCAGATACTGTGGACAATTGAGTATGATTGATTAAACTGCTTTAAAATAATCAGATATAGCAACTGGTCTAACTCAAAGCTACAAGCTTAAACCTCTACCATCAGGCACCTGCTCCATGAACTCATCTGAACACTAGACAACCAAAATCTTCAGTGCCCAGAAGTCTACTTCTGAAAAAACAAATCAAACATTTCTTTTCCTTCCATTGAATAGTGCTTTGATGAAAAGAAAAATCAAATTAGAGCCAAACAGTATGTTGTTCGGATGAAACAAAAATCAGCAGCCTGTGGAACACAGGCATATACGGTCTTCATGGCTCAATGCTTAAAAGCAGAAGATTCACATACAAAAGCAGCCTCTTCCATAGTTCTCTCCCCCTAGCAACATGGAAATATAGCAGTCTCCACACAGTTCTTAAGTATTTAAAGTTTGATAAACATACAAAGAGGTGCTCTTAATTACGCATTTTACTGCATGAGACAGATGGAAAGTATTAACAGATCTAATCAGCCAAGTAACAAGAACATATGGCCCCTGAAAAGCAGAAAAAAATGAAACTATTTAGTAATGTAAGTCCTTCTGAGGATGTCACATATTTCAGCAGTGAAATATGTTAAAATCAATAGCTTACATAGAGTTGAGACATTGAAATTCTCCAGAAAAGTTGAGACTTGTGAGACAATTAAGCCATGTCTCCAGCAGGCAAAAATGGATAACCACTTAAGAACTTCTACTGCTGCTGTCTAGGATAAAATACTATGGAGAAGAGATTATTCTTTACCTTAAAGTGTTCTTATAGCATATCTTAGGCAGGTCTTAGATTATGTTTCTCAGATAACTAATTTCATCGTATGTAAGAATTTGTCTCAACCCAGTGGCTTATAACTACATATAAGAAAGTGTTCTAACATCACTCACTCAAATGACATTTCATGCATACCCTTCCATGTACTGCTTTACCTAATGAACCAGACTATTCCAGATTAATCACATGCATAAAGATATTTTCATCAAGGTAAAGCTTCTTGGCTAAACTCTAGTTCTTACGATGTTCCTTGGTATATTTTAGCACTCTTTATGTTGCTCTAAAAACATATCAGGAATAAGCAAAAAAGAATGAAGTAAATACATGATTTTCCAAAGAAATCCCATGTGAGAATTCATATCCTCACATGAATGAAATCCTAGTTTCATAAGTAATTCTGTAGCCATGGCAAACCCTAAATGCAGGATCTTCCAGTATCTCAGCTTCCACATATTTAGCAGTGAGTCACAGTAATTGCCCCCATAATAAAACTGATAAAAACCCTCAAAAAGTTAGAGAAATACAAGTATGTTCTTCAAAATTTATTCTCATAGCATTGTCTTGAGCATTTTGTATATTATAAAGCAACTACCCATAGCATCAACTAGCAAAATAACTGCACTGGAACAGATGAATCTCTGCTTCAGCTCTATGACCTTGTACTTGGCCTTCAAGAAAAGGTGAAAGCTCAGCACAGATGCACAGCTTACGTGCAGTCTTCACACTGGCAACACAGACTTAAATATTACAATTTAGAACAACTGTTTAAATTCCCCAGCAAAATAACTTTAGCTAGGACATGCATTCAGTATTCTCAAATCATTCTATAAAATGAAACATCACAGAGAGAATTTGGCTCATATGCAGTTGTCACATTTTGAACATAAGTACCTGTTTAACATTAAGTACAGAGACAACCTGCAATGCAATGACAAATAAACATTGCTCAGTATTGTTTAGCCACTGGACTATATCCCTGTCTATGAGACTTTCCATTTTTAAACCTAAATTGGCAGAAAGCAAAACAAGTGCAACATGCTGAGGATTTTTTCACTGAACTGTAAACACAATAAGGCAGATGTCTTACAGAAATGTTCATAATTAAATCAGTTTACAATCCACAGATGCTTGCAACTGATGCTGTACCACTGCAAAGCACCTTTTCAGGAATCCTAATAAAATACTGAGGCTAGCTAAAACTAAGGAACATTTTGTAACATTAGATCATGCTTTTATATTTATCTGAAACTTGAGGTTTATTACTTTCTTATTTGTTCTCTAAGCATCAACTCATTTTAGCTCTTCTGCACTTTACTCCCTGTAAATAGGGATTTTAATGGTCTTCAGCATTAATTCCTGTGGAATGAACAGCAGGTGACCTACTTTACAGGAAATCCTAGACAACACATGCATTACTTAAACATCAGTGTCCCAGAATAGCATATTTCAGGTAACTATTAAGATAAAAAGTAGGTCTAGAATTTCTTACAATATTCATAAAAATTGTGGGTTTCAGTTTAGTTCTTCTAAAAAGAAAACATTTTTAAGTGTTCTGTCAGCTCACATTTTTTTTAATATCTTCTTTAGAAATATGATGAGCTTTTAGAAATTAATACACCTGGACTTTGCTTGACCTAGCACTGCCACTTGGAAAGTGAGCCCCTGACACTGTACTGTACTAACCTGGATCTTCCACTTAAGCATCTTAAATTTTTAAAAGGCTGAATGATATGTACTTCCACAAAAATGTCAACTATAACACTACTTTCAACTAGAAAATCCAGCATTTCTGGACTTAACTATGATCTACTTCTAAGAGTTCCTGTTCAGCAAACTGCTTAGAAGTTTCAAGCTTAGTTAATGAATAACACTATTCGTGTTCATGTAGCACTTCCGCACTCACTGTCACATAATCCTTACGATTGATTTTCCTTCCTATAGGAGAGAGGACAGGATGGTAAAATATATCAGTAGTGCAACAAAGGATCAGGACAGTAGATCAAAATCATTCACAAAAAGAAGCATCAGCCCAGGCAAGGTTTGCACAGGACACATCAGAAAGAATCTGGCTAAGTTTTTGCAATACTGCATTTACAGCTGCAAGAATGTGGGTTTCTTTTCAGTTTCTGCTTCAATAAGGAAAGAAAATAGAAGGGTCCTGTCACTGTAAAAAGAATGGAAGTGAAAGAAAGAAGCATAATGTTGCCCTGCAAATGTACTCTGCCGTGTTCTATATAAAGGCAACAACATAAGTGAAAGAGCTAGATACGTATGGAACATACATACTTTATCTACGCAGTCATCAAAAAATGCAAGGCTTGCATCCTTATCACTGACAAAAGAACACTCCTCAATGAAGCGAATAAACATCTGAGTTTTGGTCATTAATGTATAAAACTTTTGATGTGAACGATCTCGACTTTTGAGGAAACCTGTAAAAAGAAATAAAAAGCATTTAGGAGTACCTAAACCAAGAAGTCCTCACAAAAGCCAGCACACACTCTAATAAGCAATAATCTTTCCAGTGCTCTCTGTCAGTACTATATGATTTTTCCTGCACCACACATGGCAAATGTTTTGTTCTTTATTTAGGAAAGAATCTAAAATAGTAAAATAATATTCACAGAACAAGATAATAACTGTTTACCTTGTAGTTCAAATAGAGAACTTGCATCTGTGGCTGTTTCAGAAGGTGCCTTTGTGATAGGCCTGAGATAAGACCTGTAACCTTTCAGGATCGAGGCCATGAAACACAGAAATGCTTCCTGGATCTCCAGATCTAATAGATGCAACTTCTTCCCAGAATTAAAGTCATAGTCATTCATTGCCAATTCCATTAATGCATCTTCTCTTGGTCTTTGTTGCACTGTGAATAAGAGTGCCATAATGTTTCATAACTTTTTTTTCAATATCGAGAAAAATAATTATATTTATTCTACTAATTCATTAATTGCTTAGCTCTGTTAAGTTCTGTAACAGATCAAAATAAAAGCTACTAAAATCATAAGTATGACAATGAATTCTGCTTGACATTATAAACTACATCTCCATTTAACAGAAAGCAAAACACGAGTACCTTTTCAGAAGCACGTGTGTGTGAACATAAGTGTTCCCCACCCCAAACCTGCAGTGTGACTTCTAATCACCGATTTAAAATATATACATATATGTATATTTTGTAGCAATCATTATTATTGGTATAATGGCAGACTTAAGAACATTACATTCAACCAGTTATATTTATCTGCTGTGGCACACAATATTCATGTCTTATTCTGTACTTTCACACTCACATTCTGCTAATTGTTGATACAAATTACTTAAAGTGTTCATCAGGTTTTTGCAAGGTTTCTTTGGTAAAATCTTCCATGCAACAGCTTTCTTATCTCCAGTTCTACAAGAGCAAGAAAAAAAGCATGTAAAAGACTGAGTCCAGAAGATTTTTCTGACCCATCAGAAAAATGGGGGAACATAAACAATTTGTCATACTAAACCAGAATTGAAAGATTAAAAAAATCCAAACTCCCCCCCCCCGCCTTAATTTACTTAATTTACTCTATGGCAATATAGTCATAGCCATCTAACCAGTTCCCCATATTTCTGGATGATGAGTATGCAGCTATACTCATTAGCACTGAAATAATTCACTCATACTCCTGAAAAACAAGGATAATAATATTAAGCACCTGGCATTATACAGGCAACCAACACAATACTTTCAAAGCTGTAATTAGTTAAAATAGGATGGATACAACTGGAATGCTGGTTGCAACCCCCCAAAAATTTGATCTGGTAACTTTCACACGCAAAACGGACTAATCTGGACTTAAGTATCACACTACCATAATGAAAAATTACCCTCGTCTTTGTCAACAGAGGGCACCAGCAAGCCTCAAGACCCAAAGAATCACAAAACCGTAAAAACTGTAACCATGTCTGATACTTTTGTTAGTAGGTTTCCATATAATGCAACAAAATTAATTTGTTCCAAGAAGACTGTGTAAGAAGGGAGCTAAAAACAGCATCAATACAGAAACAGCTGGAAACAGGAAATTTGATTAATAAAAATAAAGCTAATTAAACAATTAACTTCAGGAATATGGGCTCTCTTTCTCAGTGTATTTGTGTATATTTTCATATATACATGTACACACACACACGCGCGTGTGTACATTCCTCTTGATCAAGATGACCAAGTTTGAGCCAGTTGCTATTGAGTCAAATTGCTGTACAAATTTGCTATATGCAAAAAATAATAAAAATATTTATTTATGAATACTCAATGCACACACAGTCATTGTCTAAATCTGTATGGAATTATGGAAACAAATGAGTCTATAAAAACAGAAAAAGACATTTTTAGTTAGAGTGAAACAGGCAACAGAAGTATGACACTAAAAAAGAAGAGGTCAAAGATTTTGAGAATACAAAAGTATACTAAGTATATATGACTTTAATATTAATCATTATGCTGAAATATAAATTTAACTAGCTCTGGATTTTTTTAATCTTGAATTCAAAGCTTTACTACTTTTGACTGCCACTATATTACACTATCACAATGGAACAAACAATGCTTGGTTTTGACTGCAACAAAAATACTGCCTTAGAAATATCTATTTACAAAGTAAATGAGGTTGGAAGGGGCTTCTGCAGATGGTCTACTCCAAGCCCTGCGCAAGCAGGTTCAGCTAGAGCAGGATGCTCAGGACCAGTCGGATTTTGAGCATCTCCAAGGATGGAAATTCCACAACCTCTCCAGGAAACCTGTTCCAGGGTTCAACCACCCTTACAGCTTTCTTGTTTCTTGTGTTATAGTTGGCACCTTTTGCTTCTCATCCCAATTCAAGAGCCAAAACAATTGATCTGTAAGTTTGTGGGTTTATTCCACAGTCTTTTCTTCAGGCAAAATTACTGAGAAACAAGCAACACTTAATGCTTTCTTCTTGCATTGCCAAGCTCCTGTAACAGCTGTTGACTGCTAAACCTGACAAGGTTTAGTAATGTTTCCTGCTATTCCTTACTAGCCTGAATGATAGTGGATACCTAGTACTAGAGAAAAATGCAACACTTGTACAGATCTAAGGAGATGTACTACAATACTATTGTTCTGGTTTGCATTCTGGAATGATTCCAAGTCTCAATTAAGATTATTTGAGAGAGACAAGTCTGCATGAATCAAAGTTTTTGTCCATATATGGAATATAATTTCACTGTTATAATTTTCAAACAGATCCCCATTTAAAGAAAACAGTTTTTAATTGCCAGAAAAACTGGTCAAGGAACCAAAGTGCACCACTCTAAGGCTAATCAAGGAACCGTGCTAACTTTTGGAGCAAGTTTTTAAAATAAAGCAATAAAAGGCAATGAAAGAGATGCTATTCCTAGAATTCTCATTTTAAGACAGACCTTCCAGCAGTTTAAAAGAGCTCAGAGGTTAAAAACAACAAAAGAGCTCGCCAAAAGTCTCTGTTTGCCTTTGAAATTAGAGAGAATTAGAAAGTCCAATAGAAGAATCATTAATAAGTACTTACTGAGAAATCGTATTGGTATCTAGGTCAACACAGCTAACATCTGGTGGAGGGTCATAGAGATCAAAGTATCTTGAATCAATTCCCACTATGAATGGGCATGGTGCACTTAACACATCTGCCAGCGCCAAGGGACAGAGAGGAATATATGGGCAGGGCCAATGGAAAGGAAATATCATCTTTGAAAGCAACAGAGACAAAAACATTGGTTAAACATGTATAAAGATATAAACATCAGCATTAAAAAATTCAAATCTTGTTCTAAAAATTACTTATGATGGCAGGTAACAGCACAGTAGCATCATCTTAGAGTGATTATCTAATAAAGATGCATCCATTTCCCTAAATTTCAGTAGAAACAATGCCCTCCAGCATAGTAATTGTATATGCTAGAGGTAGCAAAACAATGCTTAGTGAGAATGACAGAAATAGTACACCTCTAAATCACATCACCAAAGAGGATACAGTTCCACATGGGAAATTCAGGAATTTGCCTTCAGTGCACTATGTTGATGAAACAACACACTTAGTTACAGTATTTATGCAGAAACAGCCAACAGTTATTTTTTTCCCTGCTGTCCTCATGTACAACCACAACAGAGAAAAATCATTAGAGATCCTTACATTTTAGTCTTGGCTTTATGTATTCTACTGTCCAACAGCACTACTACTCGTTTTAGATTTTACCTGAAAAAATATCTCTTTTTTCCCCCCTCACCTATATTATTAAGAGGCCATTACTTACCGAGACTAATGCTTCTGTCACACTAGTAAGGACAGAAGGTCGTAATGAGTGGATGAGAATTTTATGTTCTGTCACAGCGAACACAAGTAGAGTTACTGCGTTTTCAGGTCCAAGATTCTGAAGTAGTGTAGAAAACCTGCCCCCACTGTTACAGAACATAAACACAAAGGTGAGTAACGAGGGGAGCAGAGGAAAAAAAAAAAAAAAAAATCTATAACAAAACAGGAACAAGGTATAAAATTTTATAAACTCAGCATATCTCTTTGAAAAATAACCCCAACACAGACATCTTAAAACGTTTCACTGCTCAGTGAAAAACTTACTTCCCACCTGTAACTATGATTTATCGCAACCCTTCAGCCAGGCTAGACTGTTTTCAAAATAGAAGCAATATATACATTTTTTTAATAGTAATTCCTAGCAGGGCTGCATGCATGCTAATCTTTCTACCATTCTCATGCACACAGGCATTAAAGCTAAAAACTCCTTAAAATTACTCAGCAACTCAAAAGTTGTACTATTTAGGGAGCCCAAGTATCACCTCGTAGCAAAGTGGATCTAACAACCTACTTTTTGTTTCTAGAATCACCATCTCAAAAAACAGATAGCGTGGTTAACTATGTCTTTGTCAGGGGACTAGTCCAATCACATTGTGAACTGGCAAATAAAATTAACAACAAAAATGCACCAGACAAGGAAAGTTAATTTGCACAATTACAACTCAAAACATTGCATTTTTAAGTCAGAGTGCATTACACAATAAGCAGAATAAACTTCTACTTGCCTTAGTGGAAGAGGTGATGACACAGGTTGGCTAAGAATCAGGTTATCATGCGGAGAGAGCTAAAAAAGATTTTAAAACGCATTCTTTGTGATTCTAAACTTGTAAATATTTATTAGAAACTACAAAAAATAGCAAAGAACACTGAAAGATAAAACTAAGTAGAACCTTTTACAGTCCAGTTGTACTGTACTATGAGAATGAAGCACAGCATTATATGATATTTAGATTTTAGTAACAACCAAGCAAAGTAGACCCTTTCTTATTTGGAACCAAATACACTCTATATTCATAAAAGGAAATTTAAATTAGCCCATACTGCAAAAAAAAAGGAAAAAAAAAAACTAATTGATTAAAATTAAGCACTTTGTATTTTCAGGGACGTGAGGAGAATATAAAAGAAATGAGTGAAGGAGGAAAAATGGCAGACTGCATTGTAAAGTAAAGTTCTCTTCAGAAGAGAATGAGCTTCAGTTGGTAAAAATGGCTCAGCTCAGCTTTGACAGAATCCCTGACATTTGCATTAGTTGAAGATCCAGACTAAGATCTTATTAGCATATGTTCTTCCTTACAATGATTTTACAGGAGAAATCACTCGTATATTCAACATGAATAGGAGTCTAATGAGTACAAGGGTACAGATATGCAATCAGTTTATCACAGTTCAACTGACACATTTTCAGACCATAGTAAACCCAAGGTAACAAGATACAGGTTAGCTTAATCTTTTTTGCTAGGTCAAGCAGTCATGTATTTTCTATCCATAAGAACACATACAGCAAATAATAATGTAGTAAATCACAGAAATTGTACAACTAAGCTGAGAAATATGAGGGGAACCAGTAGTACAAATGTTGTAGCACAAAGTTGCTTGTGCAGTACCTAGATGGGCACACAACAGGCACGAAGCCAGCAAGAGCCCAGATCCAGCCACCCTTGATTTTGTTCAGTGCAGCATCATACATTAATAACTCCAAAGTCTCTTGATGCAGCTTGAAGGGTTTATTTATTTGGAGATCTGAACGATCACCGCTAGCCTTAAGAGCTGTGTACTAATCACGTGCATTAACTATCAGTTTGTACAGCTGCACTACCAGCTGTACTAACTTGACAAAACAGCTTTCTGAAAATAACCTTTTATTATACGGTGTCATATAGAAATATAATTTCATTTCACTTACTTAAGGTACTCAGAATTTGTTCCAAAGTAAATATCAATACATATTTTGATACAGTTTTCTAAAAGTTCACACTAGAATATCAAATGTTTTTCTCTAAATTCACTTATACTTCTCTCAATTTGTGTTTAGTCTCCAGCATAAATATTTTAGGGCAAAAAGCACAAACACAGTCGGTCTTGAATAGAACTTTAAAATCATAATGGAAGTGACAAAAGTGATGGGTACATCTTCAGCATAAATGTTATCTAAATCCTATTCAGTAATGGTAATAAACATGTCACTCACAAAACTTGTGAATGCAAAAGGAGAATTTTATTATTATTTAATACATACGATAAATATATAACCCCAGATTTTATTTCCTCTGAAAGACTTCCCCTAACACAGTGGCTACAACACAAAACCTGAAGACTACACAGGGCTCCTCATATTTTATTTTACTCAAGTAGTAGCATAGAGTAACATATCTTTTCATAACAACTTGTTCAAAACCACAGAATTGGCTGAATAAATATAACTGCTAAAGATATTTGCCTCCTTGAGAAAAAAAAAAAAATAATACGTGTCTACCTGCTTTGTCTCTTAGGAGAGGGGAAACAAATTTTAATAATGCTGCACTTCAGAAATCTCCACGACAGACTCTTTCTCTTCTACCAGCAGTTCCATGGCTTAAGTTTCAAGCAATTAACCCAGTTCTCATATGTGGTATTGTTTACTTACACAAGATAAACCAAGCTAGATTTTGTAGGCAGGACACAAAGGGCCATGTATTTGATAAATTGCACCTCCGTTAAATGTGCCTGACTCTTTGCAGTTTTCAGTAAGAACTATATGTTATGTAAAAGACAGAATAAAGCCCTTTGGGAGTAAGGGTAGCAATGAATAATATACTCTGCACACCTGGTTTAAAAATTTTGTTCACTTAGTGTTCATGCAGTAGCATATTTCAAAAGTGGCTGCAAAAATCAAACAGATGACAAACAGAAAGACTTCACACAGTCTTTTTGTTAATCTCCATACACACTAAACAAATTCCATTCTATGCTCACTAAATCGTGTCTTGTAATAGTTTAGGACTTCAATAAATTAAATTAGAAACAGATCTGTGAAATTTAAATGTTTGAATTTAATAGGAAAAAATATCCTGAACATAAGTGAAAATTGTGCACGCACACACACAAAAAACTCATTCTCCATTCACTAAACAGCTTAACAGTCACTCAAGGCATAGCTATATAAGAAACTTATACTCACCTGAACTAGAATTCTTGGCCTCTGAGGGGATGGAAAGGGAACTTTATGCATGAAATGGGAAATATGTCTAAAAGGAAAATAAAAATACCGATTTAATAGAAAATATAAGCTTAAAATACTTTACCTCAAGACAAAAATATATGAAAATGGTACATACTTATTCAGAAGACAAAAGTGAAAAAAAAAACAACCCAAAGACCCAACAGAAGACAACATGGCCAGGACCTGTTTTTCTAGTATCAGCAACCAAAATGGTAGACTAGATTATCTTTTAGACTACAGGCTTGGTCTGTGAGGCTGACAAATTAGAAATATCTTACCCTTTCTTAGTGTTGCATCCTGAAAATTGGGAGAACAGTAAGCACTTTGTTTCCAAATGCTTATTCACTACATATGGGAGATAATTCAAACTCGGTCTATTTAAGTAAGTTGTACTAGTAGTCTTTCACTACTGGTGATGAATAATTTGCTTGAGATACTAAGAGAAAACCTCATTTTAAAAAGCATAAAATGTGCTCATATTCCAGGAGTGATTGGTATCTGTAACTGGTGTGAAAAACCATTTAACACTTAACTAACAGTAACCTTCTAATTTCTAAGTCAGGAAGTCAGCTAATTACAAAAAGGAGGGGAAGCCGAGTTGAAATAGCTTTGCAGGCACTTAAATTCACAATTAAAAACTTTTTACAGGAAGTACACAAAAACCGACACATTTGTCCAAGGGAGAAAAATGCTTGATGAAGTATAATCATTACATTTAATATTTAATGACTAAAAGTAAAAGGTTATCATAGGAAGATTGTAAGTAACAAAAAAGCCCACAACAACTGAAGTGATTATTAAAGAGTTCTTTGAAATTACTTACTTCTCAATAGGTAGAACATGTGGACCAGAAATGGAGTAACGATACAGAAAGGTAAGAAATTTCTTGAAAGCATCAAAGAAAGGCCAGTGAGAGAGCAGACAGATACACTTGTTTGTTTGAACTGTTCTGCATGCATCTGTCTTTCCCTCAACAGCAGCTGCTAATCCTAGTTGAGATTTTTGTTTCTCAGTCAGATTCTCTTCAGGATACAGTTCATAAAACTGAATAGCAGCACCATATACCTGCAGACGACAATTTAAAGTGAATACATTGGCTTAAATCTTCAAAGCAACCTAACAAGCCCCAAACATGCAAGGAAATCAAATCAATGTTATTGACTGAAAAGCTAAATAATGCATCATCTTTTAAAGTAATTTATTCAGGAACATTCTTATGGCTGTGAAAATCCAGACTATTATTTATGCAGAATTCTTAAAGCCCTAAAAGAGTAATTTAAGAAAGAATTTGAGTGAGACAGAAAGATGATGATTATACAGACTGCAACTACAGTTAATTGCTTCTAGATTTGCCTTTTAAAATATTTTAAGACTCCTTTATAAGCAACTCAAAGCCGTGTTCCTCTGAAATTCTATTTACTTTACAGGACAAGTACATGCTTGCAAAGCTGTTCACATGTTTGCAGCAAAATCTTGACTATATATACACACAAATATACCATCCATTTGTTTTTAAGCTCTGCAGTTTCATAGAGCTAGCAAAATTTGAAAGCAAGACGGAGAATGAATTTGTATGATCAAAAGCCCAGCAGCAAAATAAATGAAAGTCACCTTTTCCTTTAATAGTCTTTGAATTGAGCCAAAATATATTCAAGTTTGGCCACAAAAATACCTATTGTCATTGTTCTGAATAGACATGCAATCATTTTTAATTCAAATTATGTATGCTGAATATCTGTGTGTTTGGAAAGCTTTTTAGTTACCTTTTCTGCAGAAGCTCCAGTTAGTACAAATGTAGAAAAAACTGGTAGAGGGTATTTACTGTTAGATGGCCAACATTCGATTGTTGCACCCATAGGCAGACAAAAAAGAGGCACAGATTCTGGTAATGGGAATGACTCATAATCTTCTTCTGGATATCTGCATATCAAACCTATAAAGACAATTTGTAAATAGGCAGTTAAGGAAGTAATAGCGGAAGCCAACTTATATCAGCTCGTTCCATAAAAGCACACCCATAAAAATTGTATGTGAGCGTATACTCATTTCAGAGATCAGTAAAGGATTGCTGTAAATCATCATGCCTAAAGTAGAGCTGGAAAAGAGTAGTGTGATCCCAAAGCCTATCAGGAAACTGCCTGACTAGAATCCAGTACTGAATTCCCAAATATTGCTCTGAACTATTATGAAAATAGCTCAGAACTACTATTTCCTTTCTTCTGTTTACAGGTTGTGTGCATCACAGCTATCATTGTATTAATTCATACTAATTGCTAATATGATTAAAAAATAAGTTAAAATGTTAACTTAAAAAAAAAAAAAAAAAAAGAAAAGAAAAATAAGACTGTTTTCAGTTATTATGAAAGGAATTAGATTTTGCCAACAAAAGTTTTCAGGAAAATCTGTAATGGAAGTGTTTGCTATAATATATATTTTCTGGATATCAACAAAACTGAACCAATTAATTATGCTGATCCAACTCAGTTGAGGAGTCAGCTTACATGATATCAGACTAATATTTTAGACAATTTAAAATATAGCTGTAAAACACAAAGTTCTCAGAGGCTCTTCACATACAACAGTTCAATTACATCATATGTTTGTAGCAATCTATCCTTCCCTCTTGCCAAACTAGGGCACTACAAATTTGGGAAAAAACACTGTTTAAAGGATTTAAGATTTCCTACTGCATTAGAGAATATAAGCACTATATATTCTTTCCTAATATACAGAGAAAATGAGTAGCAGAGTTTGGACTAAAACTCTTTCTTCCAATCTCAGATACTCTGGGATTATATGAAGTATTAGTAAACAGTAGGAACTGGTAATCAAAAAGGGTAGTCTTTCCTCTCAAGAATGAAAATTTAGTGCAGATTTTTTTAAAAATTTTTGTTACAATCTTATTACATACCTTTTGGTCAGACCTGAGCTATTGTGGCTTACGGAAAGCAGATTTCTCAGCAGAATACTAAAACTCTGAATCATGCTCACGATTTACACTCAAAGAACATCAAGGGTTTTAAAAGCCCATGTTTCCTCAGAGCCACACTGAACCTACTTCTGTCTGATAAACAAAACAATAAAATAAACATGATACGCAATCCAAAAATACTTTAGAGAGCTCAATCCTGCTGATGTTTAACGGTCTGTGGAAGCCTGCAGCGTTCTTTAAAATGTTTCTTAAAGTGATCACAAAAACACTGTGGATAATTTTTATGGTAAAAGTATTTTCTGTATGTACATACATTCACGACAAACGTTTACCAGCAATAACTACAGATGAGGAGACACAAGCCTATAGAAACCTACCAAAACAATTGAGCTTCCAATTGCATGCAGATTTTGAGATAAAGAATCATGACACAATTCTAGGAGAGTAGTTTAAGAAGGCTCTTCAGGGAAAGATTAATTTTTGGATAATATCAGGTCAGCATCTGTGTTCAGATGACTCTACTGTACTACATTACAAACAAGTCTATACACTTTTAACTGAAGATTAGAAAAAGCAAAATGGTAGTTACATACCTGCTTTATATGATATGGTGTTGGTTTTTGCCACAGACTTTTTATAACATAAATATACTGCCGAGCCCCACTGTAAAACAAAAGTGATTAAGGGATTACTTGGTAAAGTATAATAAAAAGCACAACACAAGAGACTTGGGAGGGGGGAAAAAAAGAGAACTTTCTTGTTTGGAAAAAAAAGAGTAACATACAAACATGGAGAAAATCAAGCTGCAGAAGTTTGGAGTTGGATACAGTATCTTTCTCACTGCCACCACAAAAGGCTAATTGAAAAGTCCTAGTGTTTGCTTTGCAATAGTCAATCCTCACTTTGACCTTTAAGAGTGAATTGGTTTATAGACCAAGGCACAAGATCTATAAATTCTTCTCCAAAACATTTGCTAAAATAACTACAGAGTTCCAAGTACAATTTTTATCCATATAAATATTTAAACCTTTCTTTGTCTTGTTATACCTCTGGCTTACCCAGGCACACACCTCCTCACAATTTGCTTTTCTGTGCTGGCATTTTTATTTTAATCATGCTAGTCTTGAAGCCCAGTTCTCATTCTGTGAAGCATTTCAGCATAATGTCATAGTTTTGCAATTTCTAAACAACAATTTCCTTTCTGGCACTGGTAGCACTTAAATATTTTTTAAGTTCTCAATTCCTGGACAAGAAAATAAAGAAAACAGGAAGACTGCAGAATGGTACCCTCCTAAGTGCGTACAGTGCTTTTAGGGATGGAAAAAAGATGCAATAATTTACTGAGACAGCACTCTCATAACCCAATCAATATAGGGATAGGTGGAACTGGAAAATCCTTTTATTAACATTCCCAGCCATTTATTCAGATACCTAAAAAACAAGTATGGATACATCTCTATGGTCTCTCTTTCATGATAATTCTTGTATATGTGGTCAGCATCCTCTTCAGCCTGTCTGCTCTTGAGGATCCTACAAAAACCAGCACATCAGGTGGCAAAGTCAACTACGAGATACCTAAATATTACATTTTTCAAAATAAAACTGTGGTGCCTGTGCAAAAGGACTAATGCACAGCTGAAGTCAGCATTTCTAGGCCAATACTGAGAAGATTGTCCAAGCAGGAACGGAGCAACATAACACTCCAACTCTCCTACAAGGGAGTTTATCTTTAGAAAGTGATTATCAAAGTCATTCACAAGGCACTTTTAGAATTGCTAAAAAAAATTCTATAAACATTACATCACTGAATATCAGGTGTTTAAAAATCCAGATTGTGAATCTTACCATACTATTATTAAGATTCTTGTCGACTTTGCAGAACGTATGCGGAGGGGTTTCTCCTTTACTTGGTACAATTATACATATATCTGTCACAGCCAGCTTGTTCTGCGTCATGTTTTCCGATGCTCTTCGGTAAGTGACATACACCCTTTGCGATGAGGCATTCCCACTAATATTAGCAGCCCGACCATATGGAGTAGTATGAATTATTTCACAACCTTGTTTTACTCTTTCTTTCCCATCATATAAAACCCTGGTTAAAATGAGAGAAACAAAAGTCAAAAGGCACTTAAAAAAAAGATACTAATCTAGAGTTATAACTAAATAGTATTATTTCAACAATATCTCTTGCCTAACCTCTGATCAAAATATACTTTTATTTAGAAGTTCAGCTGTATTATCAAGTTGTATTACAACATAAAAACTCCATGATGAAACCAGCCTTATTTTCCTATGTATATTTGCTCTTTAATGTTCTGCTTGCTGCAAAATAGTATTCCTCTCTTTTCTATTACAGATTGATTGCCCGATCCCAAGAACATCCCACAACTGACCTCTCATTGCAGTCTGCATTAAACAGATTATATACCATAGCCCATGAGAAATGTGGGATACGGTACCTTGAAAATTATTATAAACTGCTTTGAAATCTCCAAGTGCAAAGGATAACAATTTACCACGTATGCATTTTTCTTACTGTACGGTATTAGCTAAACACAAGTCAACAAAAATCTTTCTGCTAAGAGTTTTCAGAACATGAAAACAGTGTAAGATATTCCAATAAACCTGCTTTATTTGCTCATTAAACATATAAAACTATCAAAACCACCTGCAGTAACAAACAAACAGAAAAAGGCACTCACCCCAAATCAGTAAGTGGGGGTTTATCCCTTCCTCTGCGATAACAAAGATATATTTGCGGTCCTACAAGACTCCCATTATTGAGATCTGCAGAGAGTCCCGATGGAGTAACATCTATGCATTTATACCCCCGAGGAACTTCCTCCCCCAGAGATTTAATAATTACTGTTACATCAGTAATAGGTTCTTTTGGTTTAGCAATTTTATGGCAAGCATCATTGAAGTGGATTTCTTCCTCTAGTGGTTTAGAAATATCTGTTAATCCTGCGACAACAAAGTAGTCAGCGACACGAGCCCCTTTGTCTTCCATCTTCCATTACAAGACGTTAAACCTAGTGAAAAAGAAACATACACTAATATTTTTGAAAGAAATTCTATTATATACTAGAAATGATCACATATCATTAAAATACTGACAAGAATATTGCAACAATATTAAGTGGAAACAAGAGAACACAAAGTAGTAAGATCCACAGACACATCATCAGATCATGTAACTTTTTCTCTCTCTCTCTCTCGCCTCTAATGACTTTCTCAACCCATCTGGAATTCTGAGCCATGATCACTACAGCTAAATGTTAACCTTGGCTTCATCATGCAGAGAACAGAAAACCCAAGTGGCCTTCTCCTGTTAACTTACACACCGTAATAGCTGAACCAAGAGCAACAATAACACGAAAATACTGTTGCAAGGTTCTGCAAAGAGCTCATTATTTCAAGCTCACCATTGAGCCAAGTACTTCTTACATATTTAGCATACAGACTATTACTATACTCTGTTTACAACAACAGCAGATTTTCTGAAGCACGATGTACAATTAATTTACTTCCTGAATATTAAATATATGGAAGGCTGTCTTGATTGCTCTAAGGATAGAATTATAGCACGTGCAGCCATCTCATGCTACGGACTTTTACATCAGATTCCAAGGCCAGACCTTGGAGTGTTTCTGCATGGTAGGATTTGGTGCCACATTTGGGGACTTCGATCCTTGAAATACAATGAAGTCACAGCCAGCAATACAGCAGCTTTTATATCACATTAAGTTAACTTCGATGGTCTATGGGCCACTATAAAATAAAAACACTCAAGCCCACATGACATTTTTCATAACAGAAGGGAATGCAGTCCTGCTGTTCCAACCCATTTATACTAGGAAATCAGATCCTTCCTTCCAGGAGTATATTGATACAAAATTCTTTACATGTCATCTTTTTTTGTAGAGTATTTTTTGTAGTGTTGGCTACCAATGCTGCAAATGAATTCCTGCACAGGCTAAAGTTATAGCTGTATGATGAAAAGATGGCCTGAAATCAATGCAGTGTACTACCTATCAGGAGATTTAGCTTCCTCTTTGCCAGAAACTCTTGTACATCATCGGGAAGTCAGTAAAAGTCAATGTCTTATTCAACAGCTTGATTTTATAAATTTAAAAAAAATGCTTTTGAACAAGATGTTCAGCTCTTTGATCACAGAACTTTGGAAAATGGCCTAAAAATCCTTATCTAAGACACCTAAAACATGGTGGAACCGCCCTGAAGTAGCTTCAAGAACTCTGCTGCCATTAAGTTCCACAACTTCTAAACCAGACAAGCTATTTAAATTTCTCTCTTGCTGAATCAATTTTGAGTTTAAAAAATTACTGCAGGAAAATCTGCTGGAACACAGCAGCTCCAAAAACCTCCTAGTATTCAATAACTCAGCACAGAGTTCAAAACACAATTGAAATAGTTGGTACAAGACTTCAATTTCATGTCACCTTTATTCTGGATACTTCTTTTTCTACTCCAGATGGCAAGTATTAAGTCTTATCAAACTTCATATTATCAATTTTTTTGGATTTCACCAACTCATCTTTGTTACAAGCAGCAAAGTACATTTGGACATCTCCTACTTCAAAGTACGGTAATTATGTCCAAAGTCAATACTGTGCCTCTAACCTAATTTCTCCAAGCTGACCACATGTCCCTGTTCAGGAAAGAAAAATATCAGCCTGAATCTGATCACCACTATCAACCCAAACAAATCATGTAAAAAATATTCTCCTCCTTTTTCCCCTTTCTCTTTTATTTGTAACTTGTCTGTATTCTGTTGGAGTAATTTAACCTGGCTAGCTTGAAGTTGCAAGGAAATGAAAACTTTTTTTAAAGATTTTCATTATTGAAGAAACACACTAGTAAAAATGCATGGCAATCTGAATTTTTTTGCTTATTAAACATGTGGAAAGAAACATGAAACACTTTAGAACACATGACTACTAGAAAACAATATGGTCAGCTTATAGCAGCATAACAGATTGTAAATATTCAGATTGTTTTCTGAGAGAAGACAGAATGTAGCTATCAAACGAAGCTTAAATCAAATCAAATTCAGGTGTTTCAAAAATCAGGAATAGATTACTCAGCTAGTAGTATATGAGAATAGTGATGACAAACTCAAACTTTTCTTTGAGTAATATATCAAAAAGCACAAATCCAACTATTGCTTATGCACGCTATTTAGCTGTACATCAATGTACAACAAATCCAAAATAGGTTAGCTACAAATATGTGGAGAGAAAGTTCAATAGAGCACTCTAACTTAAAGCCAAACACAAATATTTAAGTCAACACAAGGAAATTCTAACCAGTTTATAACCTAACAATTCCCTGCAAAAGTTTACCTACAGCAAATTTTAACCATCTCAAAAACGGTTAGAGAAAACAAACACTCAGAAACAAATACTTCAGCTGTACAGAAAGAGCACACACGTTGGCTAATAGTTCAATGCTTACCCTATCAGAAGTTCCAACAACAACAGAAGTTTTCCATTAAATAAGAGGGAAGAAAACAGAGAGGGGAAAGAGTGTGTGAGAGCAAGTGCACGCACTGAAAGCTGCAGCTCGTACTGCTGTGTATAGAAAGGGCTGCTGCAACCACAGGCTCAGTATCAAGCTGCAGACACCACCACAAATCTGAACTTCACCTCGAAAATTCCGAGTTAGAAATCTGGTGTGGGTGTGTTTGGGGTATTTGGGGTATTTCTTTTCACATTCATTTTAATCTCACCAAAAATGCATCACCTCCCAGAATACAACACAATGCCTTTAACTTAAAGGAAAATAATATTAGTAATAATATTTTAAAATATATATATAAACTATGATGATTAAAATTGCAAGTAAACCTTTAACTTCGGTGCATTAGCAACACACTAGTCTGCTTCAGTAACCAAGATAGCGTTACAGGTAAAGGGGCTGACAAAGAAACACAGGTATCTTATTACTGGAGAATCACAACTATCTTGCAGTGCAAATCTGTAGATCTTGTCCCTTCCACCTCCTAATGAAAAGCTGTCTGCAGCTCTCAGAATGAATGACAGACAAATCAGCGCCCAGTTTTTGAAGTGTGACAGTGAATTTCTACCAGCCCCAACACCTTAAACAGCCTCACACATGTGCTGCAGTTATTATCTTGTTGAATTATTCTGCCTACACACAGCCACACTGAGGCTAATCATGCAAGAGCACAGTGAAGTTAACTGGATCAGTCAGTCCCACTAAGGTTACTGAGAACCACTTCTCAGCCATGATATTGCACAAATCACAAGTTCAACAATCTAGAGGATCTGCAAATAACTGCAATTACCTGGGGAAAAACTTCACCACTTCCCTGTGTCTGCCAGATCTGAAAGATAAGCTTTTCCCCCTGCATTTTATTCATAGGAAGGGAAAAATCCTGGGAGCGAGTAAATTACAGGAATTCTCTCAAAAATCAGAAGTCTTACACACTCTTTCAATTTCTTTCCTACCTTCTCATCAGGGCATTTCTTCTACACTTCACTTCTCTTGCTGCTAGCCAGGACTTGACAAAGAGATTTCTTGTTAAAGTTTCATTCCCTACAGATACAATAAAAACAAAATTTAAACAGCATGAAATTTCATTGAAACTTATACTTATTATACACTCTACTGCCCCAGTCACATTAAACGGGCACTGTGATTGCATTTAATGTTCACTTGCTAAGACAAGATTGCACGTCACTTAGCTATAAAGACCTGTTTTCATAGTATTTTAAGTTAAAATGTCTAAGTCTTATGCTGCATTGACACGTCAAAATCGTCACATAATCCATTTAATGGTTTAAAAGAAAGAAAATAAACAGAGCAAAGGCAGTTTGAGCTAGTCACTTCAAATGACTTGAAATCTTGTTCTGACGACCATGTAAATACTTTCCATGCCTGTTCAGAGAAGCTGTTAGCCAGCTATGGAAGTGCTTCTTTGTTTAGCCCAATAACCTTTCAAAGTCTATTTTAAAACATCACTCCTCTTTGCGTGATTCGGATATTTAAGCAGCTCTACTCTTTCATCTAGCCACCTTCATTCCCCACTCTTCCTGCTACACTTTTAGACTCTTCTTGCTATTTGCTGTCACAATAAACCCTTTTTCTCTTCAGATATGATACACTTTGCTTTTGATTTCCCAACTTTCTCAATTACCACTTTCACCTTTAAACATTGGCACGACCACAGCTAACTCAAGCTTGTGTTTTCCACTGAGACACATACAAGTCAGGCAGCCCAAGCTACACTTGGACCCACTTTCTGCCACGATTTGGGATAGCCTCCCCAGGCAACCCTCGGTCTGATATTTCCCAGAAATACTCAGAATTTTTGAGAGTAAAAACACTACACTAAGTTATCAGAAAGATGGAGTACAAAGTTCAAGATTTTATTCAAAGCCTCAAAAGACAAGACAATTTATGTCATATCCTGCAGAAGCAATCAACACTGACATTTACATTACTCCTACAGCACAGAGTGCAGGTTGGTAGCCTAGAGAGAGTGAATCCAGGCCTCGGTTACGTCTTTTAACTAACCCTCTAGTCCCTGGTTTGTAAGCCCTTTTTGACAAGACTATGAGTGGGAAATCATGCGACAAAACCACTATCTTGTACAGTAACCTTCTGATATGTAATATCAAGTGTCCAGGAACAGAATAACATGAAACCTCATTTCACACACCACCTGCAAGTCTCGAGGCCACTTGCAAGAAGTCTAATAAGCAGCAAGCATGAGTAATTTCCCTACAGACACTCCAAAATGCATCATCTTTTCTAGTCAAGTATCTTGAAAACCAATGAGAAGAATTAATGCACACGTGGGGAAAAAAAACAAAAAATCCCACAACATTTAAGCATCACAAGAAACAAACACAGTGATGCTGTTGCCAGCATTTGCTGCCATATCTCATAGCATTTTAGCACCAGCCTTCACTAAGCTCTATTTGTTTCAGCGCTGCCTCAGGACTAATGTTACTGCTAGCAAAAATATCAGCATATGAAAAAATATATATATTTTTTGCTGCTAAAACATAATTGCTGATGATTTTTTGTAGGACTGTTACAACTGTTCATATCACAGTCAATACACTCCAATTCAAATAGTAGCGAGGACAATCAAGAAAGCTGCAGAAAACTTGGCACTAAAGGGTCTCCAAGAGGTGCCTGGGAAACAGAGAAGTGCTGGGTAAGAGCTCAGGGATCAGAACACAGCACTGAGTTTGAGAGCAGAAAATAGGAACGGAGGCCAAAAACTAATGGCTAGGCAGATTTGTTCAGCAAGGTCTAGGACAAATAGAAATTAGGGTTAAATTGAGAGGCTAATCGAGATTCAGCAGGATTGCTGCAGTGAATCAACAAGAACTGGCCATCTAGAATATTAAAGCTGAAAGGAGGAAGCATCAGAAGCAGAGTCACTGACAGAGAGGAAGCAGAAAGGGATTTCATGCCAAAGGAGAGATCAGGCCTTTTGCATGTCTTCAATGCTCTCCAAAATCACCCACCAAATCTTTAATTCTTTTGTTCTTCAAAGTTGTTTGTTATTCTCAATAAAGGGGTTGACTTAAGCGTATGTCACTGCTTGGAAGCTCATCACAGAAAAACTGCAACATTCAGCCTTGCCTACAGAAGTTCAAAAAGTGACACTTGAGTATCCCATGAGATGCATGACAGTGACTAACCTTAACAAGGCTGACTTTAAAACTTCCTTTCTTTTTTTTCCCCCACTTAAAATTACAATATTCATGGCCAGAAAGCAAAGTTTGAGAATGAAAATAATTTCTGAAACACAGCTGTGCTTGTAAGGAGGGATGAACAAATCAATATATAGCAAAGGAGGGGGAGGGAAGCTAAAGTAAGCACTATAAAATGTAAATATTACTTAATCCAAAACAAAGTTCAAGAGAGCAGACAGTCCTTTTTTTTTTCCATTGCAATTTATTATACAACAACTTTTTAAAAGGAAAAGTCCCCCAAACAGAATGTTCTCTTTTCCTTGGCAAAGCAGATAAAAGCAAATGAAAAAAAGCACAGATCTTCTAGCATTAAGCTTCAAAACTCAGAGCTCTCACTCAAACTGTCAGCGTGCACTGAAATATTGAGAGAAGAGTCCTGCTTTCACCCAGCTGCATTTGGGCACGTGGGCCAGGTTCAGATCACTGGCAGATCATGTGCACCACCCTGTAAAGGTCTAACAGGCTGATAAAAAAGACCAATTCACCTCTAATCTAGTACGCCCAGTTAGCAAAGCGGTCGCTTTCTACTCCACAGAAATATTAATGAGAGCATAGCTGAACTTGTAGCAGTGTAAGTTTATCTAACTAGCAACATGCATCGCTGTGACACAGTTTCCTCGCTAGGTTTGGTATCAAAGTAGTTTAAAGGGACATTAAAGTAGTGTTTCCCCTTGATAACCACAGTAAATTAGCTTATGTGCAATTATATCTTGATGCAACTACACAACTGCAGGATCCTAAAGCTGGCTCAAAATATTTTTCTGTAATATACAGCAGATATAAAAAACAAAACACTTCCCTGTTTTTTGGGCCAAGACTATAATTATGCCCTCCAAAGAAAGGCTGAAAAGTACCAAGTCAGGAAGACTTACCATATGTACTAAATATTGAGAGAAGCACTCACAGTAGCGTTTCCTATAGCACTTAATAGGGTAAATTCTTCATTGTCCCAAATAAAAGGCAACTAAGTTTGTTAGAAAACTTCCCCCCCCCCCTCCACTTGCAGATACTGGGCAGGATTGATCCTTCCATTGCAATTTTATACCAAAATATTATAATATCATATAGACAAACTTGCTGACCAAGCTGGACCAGATCCTGATCTCAGCTGTACAACTGTGATCTCGCAATAACTCTAAGTCCACAAATTTCTTCTAGAAGCTCAAGATATAACCAAAAGCTAGAGCCTTGCCTGCAATCTCCTCCTGTTTGTACAATATTTGCACAGAGAGGAAGAGGTTTCTCTGGGGACTTTCTCTGTTTGCACAGATACATTTGTATAGATAGACATATAATAGATACATTTGCTGTTTTTCCACTTTTATTTCAGCAAGTTAAATAGAAATAATTTGATCAGCAAACACTGAATACTAATAATTTTTCCTGTCCCCCACCAAAAAAAACCCACAAATTTTAAAGCACAGATTACATAATGAGGATATAAGTGTATATCTTGCTGTTTACACTCCAGCTTGTCCTGCACTTCCTATTTTTATATCACAATTCCTACTTTTTCCCCCCACCCCCTACCCACATGATTGCCTTCTTAAATTTCATCCTATCTCAGCCCATACACCAACCCTCTGACCAAGGCTTGAAAGGACACTTTGAGAAGTGAGTAACGTGCCATTTAAGAGTAGAAACAGAACTTTCTGAAGCCTTTCATTTCTACTTCTCCACAATTTCCTCTATCATTTCTGAAATCTTTAGGGATGACCACCAATGACTATTTCTGCATCATAGATTGCTACCAAAATGACTGCTGTTGACCAACCCTCTCTGCATCACTCCCTCGCAGCCTTCACCGTAGGTTTTCAGTTTTACTCTGTGTAGACTGTGGGGGAACTTTCCCAGCACACATACATCAGCAGAGCGTCTCTAAATGAGGTATGGACGAAGCCTGAAATGATGCACAACAAAAAGCATTCAAGGTTTATTATGCAGCATAGCAAAGAAGTGCATTTGTGTAAAGTAACTACTTGGTAAACACTACTTCAGAAAAGATACCTCATTTTCAGTAGTTGAACAGTGCAGAGGCTGAAGGGTGGTGATCCACTCACTGTTTATACATTCTGTTTATTCATCTCCTACCTGTTAGTTACCCTCAATGAGAGCAAAGCAAAGCAGATCTGCTTTAGCTCACAGGGGATTTGCAAGGATTTGCTGTATTTAGTATGGCATAAAATTTGTATCATCATTCATGCTCACAGTAGCAAATATTCTTTATATACAGAACAGAGGCAAGGCCTCAGTTTCTGTGTTCTTGTCCAAGACCACCCAGCAAGGCTAGGGCAGAAAGATGAAGGAAGAGCGTGAGTCAGCCCTCTAAATCACATCACTACCCAATGTTTTGTCAACGACAGAATCTCTCTTCAAAGGTAATAAAGATCTTCAGAGATGGTGGTGGGAGAATATTTGTTTTGGGATAGTCAGCATTAAGAAAAATACACCGAGACTTCAATGTATCACAGAGAAGCCCGATTGAGACACTTGGAGAATGAAACTGGAAATACACAATGCACATTACAAAATATGATGCAACTTCATGGCACTTAAAAAAATCAAAACCACTTCTATTTCCTTCACCTCCATTTAAGAAATGCTACAGTTCTTTACAGGACAATTCAGAACACACATGTTAAACCCCCAGGTCAGGATGTGTCAAAATCTGAGCTACTAAAACTATCTTTTTCGGACAGCAAGATACCTGGAAATCACCACCAGTAACTAAAACATTTGAACAAGGTTACATCAACTCTTTTTTGTTAAATCCAACATAAGTTGTGCAAGCTGTCAGACTCAAACTTTTTGTTCATGCCAGCAACATATTTAAAAATTAAGGTCAGAGTTGGGGAAAGGACAATGAATTAAAAGACTTTCTGGGAGACTTCATTTCAGTGGTTATTTATGATTCAGAATGAGTTTTGACTAATCGTAGTAGTCGTTTTTCACAGCGCATTGCTCTAACTCAAACCACGATTGCAACTGTTTCTACAGCCACTTTTAAAAAAAGCATTTCAACCCCCTAGGACTTGCAAAACTAATTCCAGTTCAATTGCTAAGTGCAAAGGAAATGGAGAAGGAACACTGAGTATTTAAGTGACACTGCAAACTTCTTTTTCCAATTTTAAAACCTCAAGATTAACAAATGCCATTTTCATTACTCAGCTTGGTCTAGATACTGTCTTCTCTGTTCAAGATTCACAGGATAGGTTTTTTTTTGCCCAGGAATTTACCCCAAAACGAATAAATCCCTCAATGCAAAACCCTGCAGATTAGGAATTTCCAGACCTGCTTCTGAGCAGTGGAACCCCCCAATTCCTGAGTTAAGAGACACAAAGCAGGAGTGTTAAGTATCTTTCTGACCTAACTTTTCTCTTCTGTGTGGTTAACAGAGCATCAACAGGGCTCCACCTCCAACCTCACTACCTTCCCTTTCATGCGCATATCTTAAATATACCCTAGTTATTTACATAATTCTCTATGCTCATGTCAGCCCTATAGTATAGGCTAGGCTCTGTCAAATTAATATTCATCCATGTAGTAATTACTAGTTAATTCTGGCTAGATAACTACAAAATTGCTAATAGTGCCATTGACACATAGAGAAGCTCCATTCATTTCCACACAGGTGTCACATCCAGATAAAGAACAAGGTACTCACAAAAAATACAAATCTGCAACCATACTGCTATTGCAAGTATGAAAACTCAAGTGTATAAATACCCCTACCATTGAAAGACACATTTCTAAATCAATGGTTTTTCAAAATAAATTAAAATATAATAGTTGTACTACCTTTTAACTTACTATTTGCAGAGTAAGATCTTACCTTCTACAATAATTTGGGGAAACTTCATTGTTTAAAAAGGACTTTGGGGTAAAACATACTCCAAAGGAGAAAAAAATGCTCATAAACTTGAGGCATGCACCTCATCCAACTGGAACCTAATGTTTTTTAACCTAAGTAAAATACTGAGCTTGGTAGAAGCTCCTAAGGCTATGGAGTAAAAATAATTTTCTTCCTTCCTTTATCTTGTCCCATGGAGCTTATTCCTTTCCCTTTATTTTTTTTATAATTAAGCAACTCAGTGCAAGTTATGACAACCTCCAAGAAACCGAGCCGCATTTACCAGAGAATCCCTTCCATTTTAAAGCGCATTTTAAACACGACCGCACATTCCCCAATCCTCTGCAACAGGATCAAATTTCACCAATACTCCAAACTGAAATAAAAAAATAAATAAAGGAGGAAGGGGGGAGATTCCACAAGCCAGACTCGCGCGCTTGACACACACACCAGAAATAACCCATTTTCTGCCTTCCTTGGCCAGGCTCACTCAATTAGTTTTCATTTTTTTTCCCCCCCAAACCACCGCAGACACTTGCCAAGATTAAACATTTGTGCTTAATCATTCAGAAAGTTAAGGATTAGGTACCGTAATGCAACATTAAAAAAAATAAGGGAGAAAAAAAAAAAGGGTAGAAATCTCTAGTTGAGCAACAGTTTTTAAAAATAACTAGTGAAATGGAGTAAAAGCTGCCCAAAACACTCGGTTAAGCCGAAGAACGAGCTCCGTTGCCATCGCGGTGTCATCCCCAAAGCGCCGTATTTCGCATTTTTAATTCCGCAGCTCGCGACGACCCCAGACCCGCGGCCGTGCGATCCCCCCGTGCCCGGCCGGCCCCTGCGCTGCGCGGGGATGGAGAGAAAAAAAAAAAATGAAAATATCGAGGCCGCCCCGCGCCGGCTGCGAGGCCGAGTCGCGACACGCGACAGGCGGGACGCGCGTCGGGGGGAAAAGGCCGCGTTTTAGGGGCCGGGGGGACATGGCCGGGCCGCGGCGGGGAGGCGGCCGCCTCTTTGCCTCCCCTTCCCCAATTAACCCCGGGCACATCCAGCCTTCGCCGGGCACATCCAGCCCTCGCCGGGTCCAACAGCCTCGGCGGCGCCGTGGAGGGGAGCGGGCGCCCCGTTTCACTGGCCGCGGTGCCGAGGCAGCCCCGGAGAGCAGCCCCATGCCCGGCTCACGAGCGGGCTCTTTGCCTTGCAGAGGAGAGCGAGGAGAAGCAGCCGCTGACCAGCAAGGAGGAGGAGGAGCGGCGCATCGCCGAGATGGGGCGCCCGGTCCTGGGCGAGCACGCCAAGCTCGAGGTCATCATTGAGGAGTCCTACGAGTTCAAGGTACCGGCGGCATCGCGCGTGCTCTTCAGCTGAGTCAATCTTTACCCTTTTTTTTTTTCCCCCTAAATGTAATCTAACGCTGTAATCTCTGTGCTCCCACCCGCAGAACACCGTGGATAAGCTCATTAAAAAGACGAACCTGGCCCTGGTGGTGGGCACCAACAGCTGGAGGGAGCAGTTCATCGAGGCTATCACTGTCAGCGCGGGTAAGTGCGGGCTGCTGCTCCAGGCGGCCCGTGCTAAAGCTCTCGCTCCTCTCGGTTTGGCTCAATCCGTAATAGTAGCCATAGCGGAGCGGCACGAGGCGAGAGAGGCTGTGGAGCTAATTGCAGTGTCTGCAGAAATAGAACAGCTCAGCAAGTCTTGCAATACCATCACCATGTGATGCACAGGTAACCTCCTGCAGTAGGCGCTTCTCTAGCGCCTGGCAGAGGAGCAGCCTGATGGCTATCAAATGGCAGGAGTCATTTTAGCAAGAGAAATTGCGGGGCAAACTGTTTGAAGCCACTAACGTTGAGCTGGAGCTCCAGGAGAGCGATCAGACCCATCTTGAGAGGCCAAATGCCTCTGTGCCCAGCAGGACAGGCATGGACACCCGCCACCGGGACAGATCTCCTGCATTTGGCTGTCCCGCTTAGCTTCCCAAGGAAAATCCTGCCTGTTTCCCTCCTAAAGCCCCAGGCTAAGGGCTGGGAACCGCTGTGACTGCAGTGTTTGCCTCTGCTCCCTTTGGAAACGCCTCTTTGTGTCACCTTTCAAGCAGGAAGGTGGAGTGCGAATCCTTTTATTTTTTCCCCAAAACTTCCCTACAGATGATTACAATCCCGGAGGTTGTGGCTCAGTGGATCAATAGCAGCTTGTGCTATTTGTGATCACGTCTGCATCTCTCTCTTGGAGAAGAAGTGTCTTTCCCTCAGAAATACCTTGCTGCACTGATTTCACAGGAGCCAATGCCAAGATGACCAGTACGTCCAGAACTCAGTTTGGGTTTACCGCTAGGCCCAGCAGCATTGCCACTCCTGCGGGAAGCTGGAAAGGGAGAGTCTCCTGCAAATGTGGATTTAGAAGCAGGAGACATTATAACTCGCTGGTTGGAAGACACGGTCCCTGCTGACCAGCCTGGGCTGCGTGTGTACACACGCTAGGGCAAAATCAACCAGCTTAGATTAAATCACTGAGAGGGATCATTTGAGCTCATCTGGTTAATTTTGTGTTGACATCCAAGAGGGAACATTCGTACTTCCTAGCCCAACCTCTGCAGTGCAAGGACAACCCTGTGACCGGCACAAATTAAAAGTGATGGCCATCCTATCTTCCCTTTGCCTCCGAGAGCAAGGACAGGACATCTTGGAGCAGCCATCCCCTCCAATTGTGGTCTCTCCCTTCATCGCATTGTTATTCTCAAAGCCTCCAGCCAAAAAGCTTCCCATTATTTTGGATATGGCATGGATATATTATGTGAGACAGTCCTTGCTGCAGGTTTTGTAGCTAATATGACTAAAATAATCTATGCCAGAATCAATTACTTAATTGCATTCCATATTATAGCAAAGATAGTCACTGGTCCTTGCGTCTCACCTCTGTGACACATGTGACCACCACGGTTATGTGAAAAGCCTCGTCCCTGCTGTGCCTTGAGCATGCAGCCACCACCATGCTAGAAGGGGCATTAACAGAGATGCAGTGTTGGTGGACATGAGCAGCTCTTGCAAATGGCCATGAAGATCTTGCCTTGGAGCTCCACACCTAAGTTTTTGCGGGATTTAACCCTTCTGGTCTTGTGCTAGCTGAGTTACCCCATCGCAAAGGTAGCGAGCAACTGGGGGCCATGTTCTCCAAGAGGACGAGCAGGTAGGAGAAGGGCTTGGACATGCAGGCAGTGCAGCAAAAGCTGTACTGGGCCATGTGGGGCCTCACCAGACCCTGATGCTCTGAGGTTGGCTGCTCGGGTGCAGCTGCCCTTGGTTTGTGTCCAACAGCCCCCAGGGTGGCTCCTGCAGCGGGTTTATGCTACACCAGCATCCGCCTTCACACTGCCTTTCCAACAGCTTGGCAGGAGCTGGCAGCTCCTTGGAAGAGAGCACTGTTATTCCTGCTTAACCAAGTGTTCGGCGGATCTGCATGGATGTTGTAAGAGTGGCCCTCCTGTTCATTTTGTAATCTGTTTTATCATTTTCATAAAGATTTAGATCTCTGACAGTCCTGCAGCTGTTTGGGAGAGATTTAAAATTCCTGCTGAAAAATTACAGTGTCAGCACAGCACAGGGTGCCCTGCGAGGACCAGCCTTTGTGCAGTGGGCAAAAAAAGGCCAATGGTGCTTTCCTAGGCTAAAAAAAAATGTTGCTTATTTCCGTGATACACAGGAATGGGATACTTATATCTGCCAAAGTAATAGCAGCGTGCTGCTGATCAGCTACTGCTTCTGCCACAGGGAACATGATACTTGAAGGCTGACCAAGACACAACTTCCCATCCTTGTGCTGTAGAGACGCCAGGTTCCTCACCGCCCCTTGCTTACCTGTTGCTCCTGATCTACAAAGGTGCTTCGAAGCCAAAGCTGCACCCCAGTAGGGCACTGAAGAGGACTTCCCCCAGATTCTGTGACTTTATTTAGTGAAATCTTGAAAACCTCTGAAGATGGAGATGTCCATTACCCCAACTATGTGTCCCACTGTCCTGAAGAAGAAGTTTCTGCTGTTACATCCCAAGCTACAGCTGGAGCAGGTTGCCCCTTGTCGTATGGCTTGTCAGTGGGTTTTGCTTGTTGTATCTCCCCTCCATGATGCTGGGGGCGAGGTTGCAAGCAGACATCAGGGACACATGTGCATCACGGCAGTGGCAAAGCCGTGACTCTGGCTCCCCTGCCAGGATCCCAAAGCTCTTGTGAAGACGCAGGCAATTTAGGCATCATTTTACTCTTCTTCCATGGGCTTGGCTTCGACCTTCCCAGGACAGCTACCTGTTGTGATCCTTCCACTGGCTTTCCAGCACCTTGCAGGAAGGCAATTGCAATTACGAGCAGCAACGATCACACCAGTCGCTTCTCCCAGGAATGCTGTTGGCACGGCACAGAGCCAGGGAATGCAGGGTTAATTGACACTTACGTGTTGCTACACAGTGTACAGCAAGACCAATTCATTCTCCCTGCAGGAGATTTTATACATATCAGTTAAAGATCCTCGTTGTGGAGGAGGATGTGGAAAGAGGAATGCTTGCCCGGGCCAGCAATTGTGTGGTCTAATTTGAAAACGTATGCCAGCCTGGGTGGTGTTGTGGCTGCAGGGTAAAGCAGAACACAGATCCATCATCCCTTACGTCTGGTGTTTGGTGGGGTAGGACCTTCTCACCTCACCTGTGATGGAGAGGAGATTTCATCAGGTGCTCGTGGAGGCCTTGTGTCTTGGCCCTTGAGAAAAGGGCATAGTGCTGCTCCCAAGGCTAGGGATGTCCTTAACACAGTTTGCCCAGTTCTTGTGGCTTAGAAACCCATTTCAATGGGTGTCCTGAGCTCCAGAAAAGGAGATATTTGGAAGTCGTGGCTTCTAGGGCCATCTCTGAGCCCAAGCCATGAAAGAGGGTGTCTGGGTGGGGGGCTCCTGCCTGCACAGGAGCTTTGCCAAACCCTCAGGACAGGTGAGTCTAATCTGGCACTGGTGTTTTTTTTCCAGGTGAAGATGATGACGATGATGAATGTGGGGAGGAGAAGCTACCCTCCTGCTTTGACTACGTGATGCACTTTCTGACCGTCTTCTGGAAGGTCCTTTTTGCCTTTGTGCCCCCAACAGACTACTGGAACGGCTGGGCCTGCTTCGTTGTCTCCATCCTCATGATCGGCCTCCTCACAGCCTTCATCGGCGACCTGGCCTCCCACTTCGGCTGCACCATCGGCTTGAAGGACTCCGTGACTGCGGTCGTGTTTGTTGCACTAGGAACATCAGTGCCAGGTAAGGCCAACGGGGAGGCTTCCTCTGAAGCTCCATCTCTGCCCAGTCAGGAGTCACATTTGCGATGGGAATGTAGGGCACATCGAGGTACTCAGCTGTTTTCTCCAAGACCTAATGAGGAGAGATTTAAAACATTTGTGGAACCTGTATCGAGTCTCAGGTGGGACAGGAAGATGGAGCCAGGGATGTGAATTCAGTCCTCCTGCTTCTTTCTCTCACCAGTCCCAAGCTTCCAATAATCAGCACTTGGGTGCTCTAAAAGCTTGAAAATGGCCTAAAGATCTTGAGGCTAGGAAAAAAAAAAGCAGCACAATAAAAAAATGAAGATAGATTTGAACAAAAGAAGAAAGGAAAGGGAATTTTTGGACTTCTGGAGCTTTAAGGCATTAGTTCTACAAGGGTGCTTTGTAGTCTGGATAACCTAAAACTTCCCTCTTGTTCCTGCTGACAAAAGTTGGCATTTAAGGAAACATTTCACAAAGGCAGGAGATTCTATTTATGGCTGCTTTTGACTTACCCGGGTTGAATAAGATACCTCGGGACCGTGTTATATTAGGGCATTGGCTGCTCTCCTCAAAGGAGATGGCCAGAGAGTGGACAAACATGCAGTGAAATCAAGCATCGCATCTGCCTCATTTGTTGAGCTTCTAGAGTTGATTTTATGGAACAAAATACAAATATCCGGGCTGATAGAGGGTCTAAAATACTGGTGCTGTGTAGTGGGTGTATTGCAGTTCTGCGGTGCTAAAGCCTGGGCTCGCAGGTACCCAACGGTGCCAATTTTCTCTTCCACAGAAGGGGTGAAAACTGAGCTCCTCTTTACCAGTAGGCCAGAGGCTGGGATAAACGCTGATAAGACAGAGAGGCAAAAGGAGAAATTCAAAGCCTAATTCTCTGCCTCCTGTCCACAGACACCTTTGCCAGCAAAGTGGCAGCGACGCAGGACCAGTATGCGGACGCCTCCATCGGGAATGTCACCGGGAGCAACGCCGTGAACGTTTTCCTGGGCATCGGGGTGGCCTGGTCCATCGCGGCCATCTACCACGCGGCGCACGGACAAGCCTTTCAAGTCTCGCCCGGCACCTTGGCCTTCTCCGTCACCCTCTTCACCATTTTTGCGTTCATCAGCGTGGGCGTGCTGCTCTACCGGCGGAGACCTGAGATCGGAGGTGAGCTGGGCGGGCCGCGGACTTCCAAGCTGCTCACATCCTCCCTCTTCATCCTCCTTTGGCTCTTGTACATATTCTTCTCATCTCTGGAAGCCTACTGCCACATAAAGGGCTTCTAAAGGAACACTCAGAGATAGAAATTGTATATATATCTATATGTATCTATATAGAGCGATATATAGGTATAGATATAGATATAATGCTGTGTATAATGAACAGAGAAAGAATAAAGGAGATTTGCCATGTTCACACACCTGCTGATGGGGAGCAGCTTTGGAGCGTTCTTTGAACTAGAGCCGGGAGCCCAAAGCTGGCAGCACCTCGGCCGGGGCAGCGGCCCCGGGGCAGCCGGGACGCCGGGCCCTCTGCAGCGCCAGGAGCAGCCGCGCCGCCGCCGGACCCTCTGCTCACTCCGGATGGACGCGCCGCATCCCGCGGCGTCAAGCGGAGCGGCGGGAAGGCGAGGAGCGCGCGGGCACTGACTGCCGAGCACGGCCTGCCCGCCTTCCCCGCGTGGCTCCGGGGGCCAGCGACCGGACTGGAGCCCGGGAGCTTTCTGAGGATAAAAACACAACCTTTGCCGTCGTCCGAGTTTCTTTTTCCCCCTTCCCGTCTGTCTGCTCATTCGTGCCGTTCCGGCGTGTGTACAGCTGGCATCTCCCCCCATCCCCGCTCCCTCTGTGCTTCGGGGGCGCGCGGCCCCGCGCGCCCCTTTGGGCATGCTGTCGTGGTCCTCGTAGCCTTTCTGCATGACCAAAACGAGCCCTCCCTGTATATAGCAGCCGATAGCCGTAGTCCTCCCGCCCGCGCGGGCTGAGCATCGCAGGTACAAGCGCTTCCCTTCCACCCGGCTTTATTTATTTTCGGTTCCTCCGGGGCCCCTCCGGAGCTGGCCGTCCCTCTGAGATGCCGCTCCGCGCGCGGCTCCGCAGGCAGCACCAGCAGAGAGCCAGCTCGGCGCCCACGGGGAGCAGAGCCGCGCGCACCCACCCGGCCGAAAACCTCTCTTGCCCCGCGCCCGCCGCCGGGGAAGGCGGCAGGAATTTTTGTTAACCAGCTGCAAGATTTCCCCTAGGATTGTAAGGATTTTTTTTTATTATTATTATTATTTCCCCCCCGCCTTGTCAAACCTTTCCCTCACTTCTGAAGGGGCGCCGGGGCTCTCCTGCAGCCCCTCTGCCCTGGCTCCCAGGGGAGGTGGCGAAGGCGAGCGCGGGCTGCGCCGGGGGCCGGCGACGTCTGCACGCGGCGGCTCCGTTCTCCTCTGTTCGCCCTCCTCGCGTTTCCTGTGTGTGTATTGCCCACCCACTATAAGGCAGCGAGCCCACTAGTTGTGATGATCCTTATCAATGGTACACGATGCACAGCCAAAATAAAGTTTGTAATGACTCCCTGTGGATGCCGACGTGCTCCTGCATATTTGCTCCGGGACGACCCTGCACCCGCATCTCCCCGCCGGCTCCGGGCAGGGGGTGCTGCCGCCCGCCACCGGGGTGCCCAGGAAGGCAAGAGCGCCCCGGGGGGACGCCTGGGTCTGAGCTGCCCCCCAGCACCCTCCATCCGTCCGAGACAGGGAAGCCACGGCCACCACCGCGGTCACCAGTGCGGCCACCTGCGCTGGGTCCGCTCCCTGCCTGGCCACCGTGACAGGGACTCAGTCCCCGTCACCGCTGTGCGCTAGTGAGCGACCCAACCAGGCAGAGGGCTGGACTGCAGCGTCCAAGGGCCCACGGCAAGGCCTTCCCTGCGAGGCTCTCCCTGCTCTAACCAAAGTGTCACTCGCAGCAGAATCCTGCCTTATGCCAGGGCCAGGGCCTGCGACCTGGACATCCTGGGATAGACACGTGCACCCACACACCCAGTCCCCAGGTCTGGCAGGTGCTTAAAAGCGTTGGGAAATCCTATGGGAATCCCACGGGATGGAGCAGAAAAGCCGTGCAGATTTTCTGTCCTCATGCAGCTCAGCCTTTCCTGGTACTGGCCCCATAACTTCCCTGGGGATTTCTCCTCCTCTTCAACATACTACCCCTTCCAAGAGGCAGGATTACTGGTAGAAGCTGATTTACCTCCTCAAATACCAAAGAAAATTATTTTAAAGTATCCAGTCAGACATATTTGCCTACTTCAAGGACAAATCTTCATCTCCTGCAAGAGTTGCTTTCATTTTCCTTCCCCACCAAATATTTTATCAGGAGGTTTTGAGGTGCCACGCTGAGGGACATAATCTCAGATATAATCTCATAGCCAACATAATCTCAGAGAAAAAGAAAGGAATTAAAATGGATTTATGCGTCATGGGCCTTTATTCTGGTGCCCTTTCCCTGCACAAAGGGTCTAGTTTATAACTGCAGCTGGCAGAGCCACTTTTGGGGTGAGCCCGACTGCAACCACCTTCGTGAGGGCCTTGGGGAGGCAGGAGGTGATTCAGCCCTCCCAAACCCGGGCACAGCGGTCAGATTCGTCGCCTTCCCTCCCCTTTGTGCTTCACTTGACCAAACGAATCATTGCTGCGTGTTTCAGCAGGCCTTAACATCCACGACCTGCGGTTGTCTGGGGTTTGATACCCAAAAACCAGCCAAGGGAGGTGCAGATACAGCAGGTCTGCGCACGGGGCAAGCCCCAGAGCCACACCAAGATGCTATAAACATAAAACATGAGCATCATGCCCGGCCCTATGCCTGGCTCTGGACGGGCTTTATCTGAGGTTCATCGCAGCAATTAAACACCCCCTCATTACAGCACTCGCACGCAGGTGCTTGTGTTCCTCGTGTGCATCTAAGCCCTCCTCTACTTAAGGGCGGGCAGAGCCAGCACTAAGCTCAGGGCTGAGCTCTCGCCTTGGGCCATCCCTCCCCAAACAGGACTGAAAAGCGCCGACCGCCCTTCCCCGCACACCAGCATCTTGGGTACCCAATGCCATGGGGTGGGCGGCCCCGGGGTGGTTCTCCCCCGCTTGCGCCACTTGCAAATTCGGCAGCGCATCCTCAGCCCATAGCAGCCAGGGCAGGAGAGAGCACCAGGAATTGGCTCCGGCAGCACTCTCGGATCGGGACACCCATAGCACTAACCTGAGGGGTTGACAAAGCAAGAAAAACACCCCAACTTTGGCAATCAGCTCGATGTGTATTTTCAATCTTCTAGCTGCAGGAAGTTATTCTGTTATTTAAAAAAAACCATCCCAGGGTTATAATTGAAATATTTCTTCAAGCCCGCTGCTCTGGAAGCTCCGTATGGCCAACGTGGAGAGTGTGGGGCTACACGTAAACTGGGAGCCCGAGTACCTGCAGGTCGGGAGGCTCCCGCGCTCGCATCTCCAGCCAAAGACCACCGCCCGCTGCTGTCGTTCACAGGTTGGTTTTATTACTGTACAGGTTCAACACCGAGCAGGCCGTGCTCCTGCCGGGGCCGCTCCGCTCCGCTGTGGCTGCAGCGCAGAGCTCCGCGCCGGGGACGTGGCGCGGCATTGGGGCCGCTGCAGGGGACCGCGGTGGCACCGGGGAACAAGCGGTGCAGGAGCAACGTCCGGAGCCGCCGGGCCACCTCCCAGCACAGCATGGACAAGCAGAGAGGTGAACGAAGGGCACGGGACGCGCGCGCCGCTCGCGTGCCGAGCTAGCGAAGGGCATCTCAGGTGGGGGAATGCAAGCCAGATCTAACCTAGAGTGCTTCTTGCCACGCTGGTGAGGAGGATGCACACGAAACGCGGTGGCCTGAGGGACGGCTTGGTTGCAGGGGGAGCTTGGCCACAAACAGGAGCCCTAAAACCCACCTGGGAAGCAAAGGACCAAGGTGCTTGCAGGAGCCAGCATCTCCCAAGGCTTTGCTCCACTCGCTTAGTGCTGCAAAGGTGTCGGACTCAAAACAGAGGCCGTGGAAAAGAACTCAACTCAGGCCAGAAAAAAGGAAAAAAAAATATAATATATATATTTATTTTTTTAGACTATATCAGGAAGATTTTTTCTTTTTTTTGCAAGCAAGTGGATATAGCACTACTTGAACACTATTAAAACACTTAGGACAACAAGTTGCAACTGAGCTGTGCTTCAGACACGTGTTTAGATCAGAAGCGAAGTGCAGACCAGCATGCCAGACAATACCTGTGGGCGCCTGCAGCATCCCTGCCTACCCAGGCACGGACTGTCCGGGCCTGTAACAATATTCCTGCTTTGGCAACGGGAAAGGGCAGCATTTTTGTCACAGCAATCAAACCCCCCATTTGCTGCACATTCCTAGGGAATGTAGGAAACACTCCAGCTTGGAGCAATACTGAGTGCTGGCTCCCCCTCACAAGTTGCATAGGCTCCTAAATCCCTCTTAATGCATAGACACGTGGAATAGGTAGCTGGACAGAGAGTTTCATCGTCTCTACTTAAAATAAGCACTGCACAAAAGCGTCTGGGTTGTAGATGCTTTAAAAACACTTCTTTTTAAAATGACTACGGGAGTTTTATGAACGCTGACACCTTTCCAAGGCAAGTTCTGCGCAGTCTGTCCCCCTCGCCGCAGCCAGGGAAGGTCCCTGGCTCACACCAAGGCTCGGTGGATGATTCTGTGCAGCGCCGTGGTGAGGAGGGAGACCAAACACCAGCCAGCCTTGGCCGGCAGCCCCAGCAGAGCTCGGGACAGCAGCAGGGCATCAGGGTGAACGAAAAGTTAGAAAAATATTACGCGGGTCCGGTTATTTTGGGGTAGGAGGGATACGGTGCAGCACAAAATAGGTGGAAAAATAGATCCCAGAAAATACAGAGGAACCATACGTTTTCTATTTAGATTGTAAATGCAAAATACAGAATTAACCAGGCTAACACTCATGACCAGAGGTTGGACACCAGTCTAAGCAGTCTTGTCCCCTCCAAATTATAAATGTTTTCCAGGCTTGCTCATTCTGCAGTCTGCATTTCTATGTGCACACATGTATCTGCATAGGATGTACGCACACGCGTGCACAGGGTATGGCACGAAGCCTTTCACTAGCACCACGCACGAAGCTCTACCATTACAAAAAAAAAAAAAAAACAAGACCCAAACTCGTCTGACAAAGGTCCATAGAAACAAGACTCAGCCACAGCGCGGGAGCAGGGCAGCGGCTATTTGCACTGTCACAACCTTAGGGGACAAAACAGCGAGGAAAAGCAGCTGGAAGTGCACACCAGAAAAAAAGGATAGGGAAAACCCTGCCAGAAGGGCATCTTCAAGCTCCCCAGCGTCACCTCCCCACGCTGCCGCAGCAGAGAGCAGGACACGAAAGGAACACAGGAGGCGTCGGAGTCCTAAGCAACAAAACTAAGCGAGATAACGTTATCACCTATCCCGTGACGGTCCCTGGCCAGAAACACAAGGGTGGGTTATCGAGGCCACATGCAGCGCGAGCGCTTCACTTCAGGTCCCCGTCCCCTTCGCCTTGGATGGACTTCTTGATGCGGAGCAGCATGGTTGTGAGCCACTGATCCAGGCGCGATATCGAGTCAAACTCTTTAACCTGTTGCGGGGACGGGGAGAAAAGGTGGAAGTAGCAGAAGTTAGATACTGGAGAACAAACTGAGAACATTGCAAAAGATGCACACTGCATTTGGTTTTGGCTTTTAACACTAGGTATCTGCATACATATGTCTATAAAATGTGTATATGCATATATATTTATTTATATATATATATATATTTATATTTTAATATACACACACACAGAGCTTTAAATAGTCCCCGGGCTAAGGACAGGTGCAAGCCCTGGGAATGGCAGGAGGTAAGTTTTCCGAGCAACCCCATGGAGCTGACCCTGCTCCCACGTTCTGCAATTCAGAGCCCAACGGCTTTGCTGCAAGAGCTGCAACGCTGCTCATGCAGCAGGTGACCCAAGCGGTGGAAAAACAGATTAAAAAGACAATTTCAAGATCGTCCGGAGCCGGCAGACAAAAATGACCCTTCAGCAAGCGCCAGGCTACTTACTGCCTCGGTGTAAGCCTCGCTGTTCTGCTCCTCGTGGGCTTCCAGCAGTTTCTGGCACAAAACACACACAGTTACAAGCAGCTCTGCTTAAACCCTGCTCTGCTGCTGCTCCCACCCGGCCCCACGGGCTCCCCCACGGCTCTTCCCTTCCCGCTCCCACCAGCATGGGACAATCCCCATTCACAAGGCTCCATCGTAAGACCAAACCTCATCAAGGTGGAAAGATGCTGGGGAAAGGGCAGGATTCGTTTTCAGCATTATTTTGGTAGTGGTTTTGCTTACTTTTAATAGCTTGCACTCTCTCGAGTCTGTGAATGCTGGGAACATTTCTTCGTATTTCTCGAGTGCCAGCTGGAAAAGAGAGGACAACCTTGGGCTCACGTTGCATGCCAATACCTGCTTTTTACTTCAGTTCTAGCCCTGAAACGGATTAGAAAGCTTGAGAAAATATTTCCAGGAAACCCAAGAGCACAAGGACGTGCGGGCACAAGCTGGGGGACAATTGGGGTCAGCTCCGATTTGAGTCCTTGAGTGGACAAGAGCGAAGCAGCAACAGCAGGTAGGGACCAGGGACAGAAGCAGAAAGAAACTCCCAGCTTCTGACACCTGGTTTCAAAGCTGGGTTCTTAACAAGCGTCACAGATCTTTGAATCACTGCTGCTTGCTCTTAAATCCACTTGCTTTGCTGAATTTAATGCTAGTTTAACCACTGTAGCCCTTAAAACTGTGCCCAGGCACCCACAGCCCTATCAGCTCCCAGCCCTGCTCGTCCCAACTGCTCTCCCAGAAAAGCAGCATGGCACGGAGCCCCCTCCCTCCCCATATTTTATGTGGAAAGAAAAGTTTCCACCTGTGCAACAGACATGCAAGACCCAATGCCTGCAGAAGCATCATTCCTGTGAAGGCAACGCGGATGCAGGAGGCTCGGGATAGCCCTTATCCCAACTAACCTTAGCGTTCAGCTCATCCACAATGAAGTGGCACAGGGCAGCTTTGAAGAAATACTCTTTCGCGCTGTACTTGAGCAAAGGATTGTCCATAGTATTGGTTCCCACCTAGACACATCATTATTAAAGCAAATTACACTGTTAAGTAAATTAAGAACACGGCAGCTAAGTCATGTCACATGTGACGCCACGCAACTGGTGCCGAGTGAACGAGGACCATGAGAAAAATTGCCACTGTCTTTAAAAGAAAAACCTGTTGGGAAGCTGGATGGATTTTTGACTAAGCCAAAGTGAAGGAGAAAATCCTCAAGCAGCCCAAGGAGCTGGTGTCAGGCCCTGCCCTGTTTCAGGACACCGCATCGATAAATGGGCGTTCAGCATTTCTGCAGGGATGCAGAAAGCGTGTGAAAATATAACAACAGGGACTCGGGAAAACCTTAAAAAGCTTAAGTTAGACCAATTCTGAAAAGCAGAGAAGTAAAATGCTACTTTTAAAGACTTAGTCAACTCCAAAACAGGCAAGATTTGAAGATTCCAGGACCTGGTACTGTTGAGAGTCTACCACACTGACCTGCTTTTCATTTCCAATGATTTTTTGGCTTCAGATGAGACTTTTTCCCAATTTTGCATTTCCCCTCTGGTTTGCAGCATCATTTAAAAAAAAAAACTTTCCACCCTTGAGGAGACTCCAAATTTACCATACAGGGGAAGACTTAAGGGCTCAGCTGAAAGCAATGGACAAACCCGTCTCACAGGGGAAAGCTCATTTCACCCTCCGCCACCTTAACTGCGATTGCCTTAATCTACACCGACCTGCTCGTAGATCTCAATGGCCTTCTGGTACTGCTCCAGCTGAGCGGCGTATGCAGCAACCTTCAGCAGACACTTGTTGGCTGAACTGCAATCAGCACAACAGATAGAGAAGGCATTAATAATGCATTCGTATGCATTAGACACATAATGTACTGAAGTAATAAATTAATACAAATAAAGTAAGTAGTAGCATCCTGGCTACCGTGGGGGAAAAAAGGAACAAAAACCCCTGTGCCCCAGTATCTTCAAGTTGTATTACACAGAGAATATAAAAGCTGCCTATGAGAGCAACTGTTTTTTTTAATCATCAACACTAAAACCACATGGAAATGCAGGAGGACTTTCAGCTGGGCATGCATTTTTCAACCCCACACTTTTTGTGCAGCCAGGATGGGCTTCCAAAGCAAGCTAAGCTTGTTTGCAAGGCAAGAGAGTCCTGGATGTGAATCTAAAAGGTTTTTATTAGAACCTCGACTTGCACAAAGACACGCAGAGCCTGAGGTGTCAGGGCTGCATTTCTAGCCCTTGTCAAAGGCAATTCAAAGACAAGGTTGCAAAGACAACTTGCCTGTTGGATTCTTCTCCCTTGTAGTAGTCTGCAGCCTGCTCGTAGTGTGCGATTGCCTGGAAGACACAAACGTGAAGAGCGCTTCTGAAGGCAGGGTTTGGCGAGAGGAGCACAGGGGGGCATTGATAAAACCCCCAAATACCTGTGAGCAGTTAATAAAGGGTCAATACTACTGAGATAACTACTAAAAATGTCACAATGCAACAACAACTCTCCATTTTGCCACTATATGATTAACTTTTAATAAAAAGATCTATCCTGATGTAACGCTTGATTTAAGCGGGGCAGGTAATGCTGGAATTGTTCATGTGGACAAACAGGATCTGATAAAGTGCAACCTATGAGGCAAAGGATTCTCCAGAAAGCAGTATCTGGAAATGATAAATTTGCATCCAAAAAGCTCAACCAGATTTGTCACCTAGTTGACCTGCTGAATATTTACTGTTATTCTGGTTAGAAATCAAGCTGCACGTTCCCTGTAACAGGCACTTGTTCATGATGACAAGAAGCTGCCACCTCGCTGCCACCAATTCCAGTTTCCCCATCCTTAGAGCCAATCCCAGTAATTCCAGGTCTGGCAGCACACGGACAGCTACCTGCTGGGCACCAGACAATGGTGGGCAGTTAGCTGTCTCCAAATCCAACCCTGGTGGTCTCCGTAGGGTAAAATCCTGTCCCAAAAAACCTTCCAGAGCAGCAGGGCCTAAACAGCCTTTGAAAAATCACGTTGGGATGTGTAACAGCAGCAGAGGTCAACCCTAGACCACTGCAGCCTCCTCCATGGAGTATTCTCTGGAGTAGCTTTTCAAGGCTATGCCAGAAGAAAGGAAATTATGCAGGAGCTTCACCTTTATTGCAGATAATTAACTTGCAAAGAAGCAGGATACCCTTTGTAATGGGGAGGGAGAAAAATCTCCACTTCAGTCCCAACCTATTAGCTCTATCAGTCTGAACCGTCATCCTGCAAGCGTCAAACCTGCTGCCATTGACTTTTGTAGCCAGTTGTCAAATAATTAAGGACGAACAACTGGAAAGATTGCTAATGGTCAACACCGAGATGGCTGTAAGAATAACTCTAATTTCAGTGACTTACACCCACAGGAGCTTAGTATTGGATGAAAGACAAATTTTGTCAACCGGGTTGACCTGGACATTGCTCTGGCTGGGGAAGGAAAAGCAACACGACAGTAACAACACGGTCACTGTCTTTCATCGTCTTTACCTTTTCAATGTCCACCAGCTCGGCCTCATAAATCTCCGCAATGGTGATGTGATGCTTGGCAGCAATAGTGAATCGCCCCTAGAAAATACAAGAGATGAAGAATGAGATGGGAGGCCCCTTCTCAGGCCAGCACATACAACATCTACAAAGCACCACGTGACGGCTACATCTCTCATAGTCACACGATTAACCACGTATCAGGCCACAAGCTACCCAGCCAGCAGGGCTTCTTACCATGTCGGTGTAGATATCAATAGCTGCATTTAAGCAGTTGATGGCCTCTGCAGCGTGAGCAGTCGGGAAAAACAACACAAGGTCAGGCAGCACATCAGCAACCTTGCATTTCTGAACAACCCCGCAAAAGCCACTCAGCACATCACGGTATTACGTCTGACAGGCTACAGAGCAGCTCCACAAACACCTGCGTACGCCTGGGACGACAGGCAGGCGTTTCGTACCTGTGCACGGCAGCACTCAGCGTCCCCAGCAGTTCTGCATTTGCAGATCTAATCACGATCCCCCTACCCAGGCCAGATTTAGGTATCTGCAATACTGCTAGTACAGTGTATTTTGTGGCAGAAGGAGCATAGGCTGCAGGGCAGCTACAGAAAATCTCTGTGAACTGCAAGGATTCATCTACCAGACCTTCAGTTCCATCCAAAGAAAGATGTCCTTAATTCACAAGATTTCCATCAGATTTACACACCTATGATAAGGTGTTCCCTGCCCAGTCATACTCTGCAAGTAACATTGCATTGAAGTAAATATCCTGTGTGAAAAGAAGATGCCAAGGCTATGCTTAAGGCTTAGCAATAGTCTAACTGAAGCTCCTGAACCACAGAAAGCAGCCGATTAAAGAAAACTTCAGCATAGCAGCTACTCCGCAGCTACGATCTGCACGAAATAACCCAGGATTTCATTTGCATTACCTTGGGGATCTGCTTTTTTGTAAGCGTTGCCGGCATCCACGAAGCTGGTGGCCGAATCGTGTTTGCTCTGCAGCTGCATGTGAAGTTTGGCAGCCTGGCAAAACGCATTCCCTGCAGCTGGGAAAGAATCACAGGCAGGATTTACCTCTCCACTCCCATCGAGTATGCAGGATTACAGCACGACGACAAGACATTTCCATGAACTACCCAAGCCGATCCACATCTGCATCTGTCTTGCAGAGGTATCTGTACTTGCTCTACAACCTGCTTCCCGTACACAAAGAAACCAAGATCTGGATGCTAATTCCTTCTGCTGGACTTGTAATTCCTGAACTCAAAGGTAAGCAACAAGGAGGGTGTCCAAGGCTGTACTCACCACTCCAGTTTTTGGCTATCTTGAACATGTTTGCAGCCCTGGTATACATTTCACAGGCTTCCTCTAACCTGGTGTTTCCCCTGGAAGAGAGCGGGAGAGACGGTTACACTGTGCTGCAATGAAATATAGTTATTAAAACACAGGGCAGAAGCTAAAGTACAGTCTGGGAGCCTACTAGCTCTGGGAACCTTGGTGCATTACTACACCAAGGGATAGTCATTCACCATCATCCCAGCTGTGCCTTCTGCAAGGCTCCCATTGCCCTCCTCTCCTTAAGCAAGTATAATCCCAATACACACAGCGAGGCCCAGGAGATACTATATTATCTCAGCATTGTATTATCCAGAGAAAGGAAACCAAATTTTAGGTAGCTCGCCCACACTGGTGTCTCAGGAGACCCTCATTTTGACAAGCTCTTTTCTAAGCAAATCAACTTCTTGTAAAACATACTGGTTCGTAGAGGCTTGCACTAAATTTTCTTATATTTCATGCTGGAAAACCAACTAGAAGACCACACAAGGTCATCAGTTTGCAAAGTCGAGGAAATGAGGGAAGCAGAGAGAAGTTCAGCTGACGCCTGCTTAGGCCTCCCATGTCACGGTGCACATCACAAGGATGTGGAAACAGGCAAAAAAAAATAGAATAATCAAGTCTTTTCTCAAGAGAAAAGCAGCTTTTCTTTTTTATTATTATTCCATAAAGCAGGGGCAAAAGAGCAGACGGAAGCAGCGCCCCAACAGCAGCCTTGAGTTTGCAGCTTTGTGCAAATCAAGACCTGCTCGTTGATCCAGGCCCCTCGCCTAAAAAGCGGGAGCAGAGCAGGCTGCTCTCCCACGCCAGGTTGCTGTGTGGATGGATTATTAATCCATCCGGGATGCTGAGAGGCTCCAAGAAGGCAGCAGGGACGCCGGGGCTGGGGCAGGAGGAGAGCACGTACTCAGTGCACCACAAGTATCTTTTGGGTGGCAGCTAAGACATGCTACTCCCTATTTTTATTCTATGGAACTTCCCAGGAATTAGGGATGCCCTTCTTGTGGATCCCCATGCCATGATGTCCTGTCATGAAGACGGACTTCTCTATCAGCTTGGAAAGGTCATGGCAAGCAGGGGAAGACTGTCAGGCCTGGAAAAAGACAGACATCCCACTGATCTTCATGCAAGACAAGGAGGTTTTGGGGTCCCTGGGAAGATTATGGAGTAAATCGTGCAGAAAGCCCCTTCTAGACACTTGCAGGTGATTGAGAGCAAATCATAACCAACCAGCCCACTGCCTTCTACAACGAGGCCAGAGGCTGCGCAGATACAGGGAAAGCAGCACATGTTGCATATCTTGACTCCAACAAGACCTTCAACATCGTCTCCCATGGTATCCTTATGGTTGAATTGGAGAGATGGAATGGACAGGTGGATAATAATGTGGGTTGAAAATCAGCTGGACCATCAGGCTTAAAATAGTGATCAGCAGCACCAAGTCCAGCCAGCGGCATCCTTCAGAACAAACATTGTTTAACATCTTTATTACAAAGAGTGGGCTCCCACCAAACGATACCAAACTAGGGACAATCATTGACCTGCCGGAAAGCAGAGCTGCTGTTTAGAGGGTCCCCGAGAAGGGGCATAGACCTATGAACCTCTGACAGGTTAGAAAAGAGCTTTCCAGAAAAATACAGAAGATTCTGGATCTGGAAGCTGAGCCCGAGTCAGCAGGATATCCTTGCAACAAGGAAGGCCAAGCACATATGGAGCTGTACGGGACACGGGAGTTCTCCTTGGACACCCCATCTGGATGTTGTGTCCATTGGGCTTCCTGATAAAGAAGATCCTGATGTACTGGAGCAGTTCCAGTGGAGGTCACCAGGACGATGAGAGGTTGGAGCACCTGGAGACCAGGAAGGCTGGTGAAACACGGGAGTGGGAGTCCAGGGAGTCTGTGGGCTCTCCAGCCTTGGAAACATCCAGCCCTCAACTGGGTACGGACCCAAGCAACCTGACCTACCCTGGACCAGCTCCGAGCAGGAGGCTGCAGGAGATCTCTGGAGGTCCCGTCCAACTTCGAGGATCCTGTGATACCTTCCGCATTCGGAAATTGCTTTAGCAGCAGGCGGAAGAGGGGGATTATTGCTAGTTTTACCATGGGAAATGTCCCCTTTCTCACTGCTCACCACGCCCTGCATTTTATTACTCTACTATATGGAGACTACTGCTGCTTTTCTCCAACATTGTGTCAGGACTCGTCTTCTTGACCTCAGGGTGATGAAGAGAAGAAACAGAGGGAGTCGAAAGAAGAAAACTCACATAAAAAAGAAGAAAGCACTGTATTCCTATGGGAAGATGAAATTAAGCCACCTAAGAAGCATCTTTTTCAATGCCACAATGCACAGGATTCCCCCAGGACAAAACACAAAACCAGAAGGTGAAGCATTAGCACATATCCTAGGAGGGGAAAAAAAAAATCAATAGTTCAGAAGAATTTTCTACCTTTTTGTTTCTATAACAAGCGACAGGTCCAGACGCAGATTTGCTCCTGTGCCTCCTATGCTGATATGAAATATGGGCTAAAGAAGCACTGGTATTTCATTAGTACCAGCAGAAATCTGCTTCCTTCCAACTCAGAGACCCAGGGAAGCCTAAGAAGCCACTGGTTTGATGGCGTGAAAGCCAAGCGTCCAAGCTTCCAGATGTAACCTGGTTTAAGAGGGAATCATGCGTGTTGACCCAAAGCCGGAATTTCCGAAGATAAATGAGCAAAACCTTCAAGGCTGGTGAGTCCTCGGAGGGGTCCCTCACACTGCGAACACTCACAGCAGAGATGGGCGCTCTGTTGCACTAATAAATGCATTTTTAATGCCCAAACCTCCTCAGTATCTCCAAGTTGGGAACAACACCCCAAGGCTGGTACACCACCTCCTTGGCATCCTTCCCTACATCTACTTCTCCTCTGAGGCCAGGCCAAAACCGATGCAACATTTCCACATTGCCGAGAGGTTACAGGCGCGTCATTCCCGGACAAAAGGGTTTTTTCTTTCTTTCTGCAGCACCAGAGAGCTGAAATAGGAGGTTCCCCACCAGCTTCTTCACAAAACGGCTTGCCCCAGCAACACGCTTCGTGCACAAACTCCCTTGCGCCCTGCGATTTCGTGCAAAACCTTCATGCAAGAAGAATTTCTCTCAGTGTGGATCAAACCCTTCATTACTCGGATGGTGTCGAGATATAACTGAGTTTGAGGGCCACATGAGGCTCTACAAAACATCTGCAAAGACAGGGCCCAGCAGCTGCCAATAACCACAACACTGTTCAGAGAATATAAAATAAAAGCTAAAAGACACTATGCACCTCACTAGCTGCATAAGAAACGTGCACGTTCAGCAAGTAAATCCATGCTATAAAACCTAACTTTGGAGCAGCACCTGGTTTTCAGTTCTGTCTGCATTTCCCAGTTGAGGAACACAAGGAGAATCCCTCAAAATATTCTTATTGATGAATTAGAGTAATCGAGTTCACCTTCCTGAATTGCACAATCAAGATGAGAATATAATATCTTTTAAGAGAGAGTTTATTTTGTTGTTGTTGTTGTTGTTAATTAAATGCATATTTCCTCAGGCCCTTAGTCCTCCAAGTTCATTTCTGTCTTCTTTAACAAAAAAATATCCATGAAAGAGCCAGACTAGCTGGCCAATGAGCAGAAGATAAAATATTTGATGCATTATTTTATTTTCTTCTTTTGGCCTTTCCGGTAGATAACCATATTTTCTTTCACACAGTTTCTCAAGACTGATCGTTTTTGCCCTTAAGAACTGCTTTTTGAGTGAACTTAAGCCCCACAAAGAGACAAAAGGCAATGCCAAACTGCCCAAAATGAGAGAATTTTCAATCTTTTAGTTCCCCCCCCAAATATCACTGCACTGTGACTACAAGTGTTCCCCGAGTCCCACCAGACAACGGGCTATTTCCAGATGGCCCTGGGGAGAAGCCAAGATCTGCGCTTCCCTTCACGTGAGATGGGAGCTTTACAGCCTGTAACTACTTTTCATTAAGTAAGACTATAATTTAAGTGATCTTTTCTTAAGACAGGTCCAAGTAGGTCTCTTCAGGCCGCTCTCCAGTAATAATTTCTTCCTATTAGATGTGCCAGTTATGCAGAATAAAAAGCAGGCAGCCAAAAAGCTTGATTTGTTTTACAAACACACAGATTATAAAGCAAGTAAAAGAGCATTTTAATTTAGGTAGTGGTAACATAATAACCTTTGGGGGGGTTATTTTCTTTCTTGACTTTCTGTCAGAATCCGTTGGCTTTTGCAGGTGATGTGTAACAGGGAACAAGTTGGAGAAAGTTGGCATTTTTCTGCTGTCTAAATAAAAAGATTTTAGATATTTAGATGTTTAAAATTTAGATTTTTTTTTCCATCTATTTTTAGCAAAAGAAAATTAGAAATTTGCCTCTGGAAATCTGCCGCTCCACTCCAAAGGTTTTAGGAAAACTGCCCACGAGGATTACGATCTCCCCCGTGCCCTGTACGATTAAGCTCGGTGAGACCCAAAAGGAATTTATTTTTAAATACAGTTCTTTATAATTCTGCTTCCCAGGTTGCAGGCCGGGGAAGCAGATTTTGTGAGGCTGCACAAGCCAACAACACACGGCCAGTTACGTCTCCCCGCTCCTTCTCGTAACATGGTATTTTCTTAAAAGAATAAATAAAGCCCATCCTGCTTTTAAAGGAAAGCCGCCAAACCATGATTTAGGGACTTGTTTCTATGGCAGAGTCAAGACTCCAGGCATTTTTACGAATCGAAACTGCTCAAGCCTGAGCCACAGCAACTGAGGCTGGTTTCTCCCCTTGCCTGCAGCATCAGGGAGCAGATCCAAAGCAGAAACCCAGAACCCTAAAAGAGGGAAAGCAAAAGCCCCCCTGGAGCAAGAAATTGCTGTTTGGGGGGCTATTCCTAAAGCCAATAACCCCTTTAAGAGCAGCAAGCTCTCTGGCATTGCATGGATTTTGCAGGCCTCCCAAGCTCAACCCTGCTCCGATACATCCTGCGCCTCCCGTCACACTGCAGCCCGCGGCAACGCACACGCTGCGATAACACTCGCGTTCCTAAAAACACGCCAACCTTCCTAGAAACATATTCCTGGATGCTGCTACTCGCCCTGCCAGGCCGAGAACAAGGGTCCATCCTCGCCATCCCGTGGAGACCGGGAATTATTCAGCAAAAAAGCCCCGGCCAACGCTGCAAGCAGACGGGCGAGAAGGATTCACGGAAACGCGCAGAAAACCCAGCGGGTTGGCACGCTGCAAGGCGAGCGATGCTCCCTGTCTCTGGAAAACGGCACTTTGGGGTTTCCAGGCCCCGAACGGTGCTCCGAGGGAAAGCCCTGGAACTGGGAGCTGCAAGGACAAGGCCTCGGCTCGAGGAAGCTGCAACACGGCCTCCTGCCAGGGGCGCGGGAGCAGAGCGGTGCTGCTGGCCGGAAAACCACCCTTAAAACCGTGAGGGTTGTTCCAAAAACGCCCTGGAGCGCAAAGCGCCCGCTGACCCTCGGCGTCGCTTGGCTAAACCGCCCCCGCAAGCCAGGAATTGCATCCAACGGGCACCAGATGCACCTGTAGCGTCGGCACGGGGCACCCCACGCTCCAGGGGGCTGCGAAAACCAGGGGCAGATCCCACTTGGGGAGCACGGGGGGGACCCCACTGCGCATAAAGGGAGACCCCCCCCCATGGACACCCAGCACGAGCCCAAAAAACCCACCCGGACACACAGGTCAAACGCGGGGCCTCCATTAACAGCGGCCTCTGAGTGACCCAGGGGTGATGGGGGGGAAAGGAGTCTCAGGCCAAAAGGTGGAGGGGAAGAAGACATCCCCTGGCCCTTGCCAATCACCACCCCAAATCCCAATATTTATATTAACAGTAATAAATGTAACAATAATAAATACAATAATAAATAAAATAATAATAAAATATAGACGTATTAAATATTAAAATAGCTATTCAATATAATAATAGCAAATACAACAGTAACCCCCGGGGTTGCTGCCCGGTCCTGCCTCCTCGCACCCCGCGCTCCCCCGGGCGCATCCCTGCCCCCACAGGCCCCGCGCCCCCGCCCCGTATCCCCGCGCATCTCCCGCGCATCACGCGCTGCCGTCCCGCTCCGCAGCCCCGTTCCGCGACCCTCCCTCCTGCCACCCCCCCCCCCTTCTGCACGGGGCGCACCCCGCTCCTTGCGACCCCCGCTCTCTGCAGCCCTTTCCTCCGCCCCCGCCCCCGGCCGCTCACCCGAAGAGGCCGCGCAGGAAGGAGTGGGAGCCCTTGACGCGCTTCTCGGCCTCGGCCATGAGCTGCACGGCCTCGCGCTCCTTGCCCGAGCTGTCCATGGCGCCGGGCGCACGGCCGGGCCCGCTCCGCCGCCTCCCGCTTCCTCCCCGGCCTCCTCCTCTTCCTCTTCCTCTTCCTCCTCCTCCTCCTCCTCCTCCGCGGCGCGACGCAGGCGCGGGCGGGGCGCGCCGCAGGCTGCGGGTTGCAATTGCTGCAGGCTGCACGGGTGCGCGCTGCAGGGCACACGTGGCCGCTTGCGTTTGTGCTGGCTGCAGGGTGCCGTTTGCGAGCTGCAGGGTGCACCCAGCCGCCTGCGTTGGTGCTGTTTGCGAGCTGCACGCTGCATTGGTGCACACTGCAGGGTGCGCTGGGTTGTTTGCATTGCTGCCAGCTGCAGTGTGCTGTATGCAAGCTGCATTGTGCACGCTGAGGGCTGCAGGCTGCATTGGTGCGCACTGCAGGGCGCACAGGGCTGCTTGCGTTGGCATCAGCTGCAGGGTGCCGTTTGCAAGCTGCAGGCTGCATTTGGTGCGCACTGCAGGGCGCACGGGACTGTTTGCATTGGTGCCGGCTGCAGTGTGCTGTTTGCAAGCTGTAGGCTGCATTGGTGCGTGCTGCAGGGCACATGGGGCCTCTTGCGTTGGTGCCAGCTGCATGGTGTCATTTGCAAGCTGCATGGTGCACACTGCATGCTGCATTGATGCATGCTGCGTGATGCACAGTGCAGGTTGGAGACTACACTGGTGCATAGTGCAAGCTGCACGGTGCATTTGGTGCCTGCTGCACACTGCATGGTACACGTTGCAGACTGCATCAGTGCATGCTGCATGGCGCACCCTGCAGCTTGCGGGGTGCATTGGTGCATGCTGCATGGCCCACCATGCAGATTACATTGGTGCAGGCTGCACTGTGCAGGTTGCAGTGGTGCAGCTGCCCAGAGGGCGAGGAGGACGGCGTTACGGGGGGTTCTCCTCACTTTTCCTCTTGCATTTTGGCCCCGTAGCACTACTGCCACCCATATTCACGCAGCAGGAAAGCAAGAAGGAGACCCCAAGGGCTGGGTTCAAAGCAGCCTGCGACCAGTGCTCCCAGCAGAGATAAATGGGCTTTGGGGCCTTTGCAAGGTTCCCAAACCCATGCAGGAGTTATTTTAAAAGAACTGTGCGTGCAGGGAGAGCCTTGGGGCCTTGGGGCCTTCCCAATTAATCTCCATGCCAAACTTCAAGGGAAGGCCTAGCCAGCCTGGCACATGCTGCAGAAATGCGCTGCCCTGCCCTGCCGTGTCCCGGGGATATTTCCTCTCTCTGGCAACCTTCCCCTCTTCTGTTCTTGCTGCCGAGCGTTCCTGCCCTTGCAAAGCACACGAGCAGCGCGCCCCCAGCCAGGCTGGAGCAAGCCTACCACCAGGGGGTGGGAAAAAAATATATATTTTGGGCTTTAAACCAATTTATAATGTTTTCAATACAAGTTTTATACCCCTTAGCTTCTTCTCCCCATGCACCAGCCGCAGCGGCTCTGAGCTGCAGGCCGGGAGGCGGGTGCAGCGCGGGCGCCCCGGCGTAGCCCCGCGCTGCAATGGACTCTCCTTTCCCCGTGTCGCTTTCCCGAGCATCCACGTGGGAGATCGAGTTACGGCACCCGATACATGATGCAGGAGGACGCTCATGTCCCTGCCGGGGGCTGCGCGCGGGCTCGCTGCAAGGCTCCGCGTACGGATCCGTGTGGAGAAGCAGCGGAGCAGGTTGGTGATGCAGCAGGGCAGGTTGGTGACGCAGCGGAGCAGGTTGGTGCACACGAGGGAGCTGAAGAGCTGGTGGTGGAGGCACACGGCTTTGGGCCGTGCACCCGGCGAGGCACAGGGACGCGCTGCGCTCTACGGGGCTGCGGGATCCGTGCTGGCAGAGGGGCGGGTTTGGGATCCACGCTGCTCGCTGACCCCCTTGCAGGACTGGAAGCAACTAAATCCAGCAGCATTTCCCGTGTTCTTGGGGCATCCGAGGTCGGAAACTGCTGTCCACATCCGGGGTTGCCGTTAAAGCTGATTAACGTTGCAAAGGATCCCAAGTAATCCCAGGGTTTATTTCCGCTTTCTAGGCAGGACATGATGGAGCTTTTCAATCTTTACAACCTTGTGACGACGACAGAGAGCAAAACTGCGGAGAGGATCCTTCGCCCCATGTCTGCGCAGCTCTGTCACCTCCTTGTAGCCCTGGAATGGGACGATGGCGTTTGCCAGGCCCTTCCCGATGTAGGGGAGAATGCAGAAGAATTAGCCAACGCCACCGAGGAACTCGCCTCTGTTGCAAGAAGGTAGTTTTGGGGGTGCCTCCCCAGCAGATTTGGCGGCCAGGAAACCGCCTAGGGGCTGGAAGGGTTTTGCAGAGCCCGTCTGGCTGCGCTCCCTGTTTGCAGGAGGTGGAAACGTGGATGGGAATGAAGCAGGGAGCAGGACGCGGCTCTTCCCTGTGTCCCCCACACACCCGCGTGCTGGAGAGTCCTCTCTTGTGCCCAGCATCCAGGTACCACGGTCGGTACCTTGGTCGGCATCCATGGATGCACGGATTCTTCCTCCGGTGGGAAGGTGCGGAGAGTTGCCCAAATTCTTTCCCACAACATGTAGGTGTTTATGGGGAGAGTTTGTTCCTCCTCAGTCTTGGGTTCGCTCAGGGTTATTTTTATATGGTTTAAACAGCTTATTTGCCACCACTTCCTTCTGACTGGCGCACAAGCTTAATTACATAAGGATGTCCTAAATCTCTTAGTCCTCCTCAAGTACGCGCTGGTTTCTGTTGGGGTGCAACCTTGCAGCTGCACAAAGCAAGACGCAAATAAGCAATATTTGATCTCAACGCACCTCAAAGTAACAATCATCCAATTTTCTAAACATCTCAGTAAATTTACTGATTTTTAACCAGTAAATTTTGAGCTCACATTTCAGTAAATGTGATTTTGAGCTCACATTTCAGTAAATGTGAGCTCAAAATCACAGGGTGGGCAATGGCAATGAGTAATGTCCAACCAGAGCCTTGGCTAACGATTGGGATAACGCCTGAGCTGTGTCACTAGCACTTGGCGAGGCCAAACTGGCTGGGCCGCAGGATCTCCCTCGGACCCCCATCCGATGCACCAGAGCTGGGTGTCCCTGTCCCTGTCACCCCAGCGTGGTGCTCGGGATGGCCGAGAGCCAGTGGCTTCCCTTGCAGGCTGGCTCGGGAGTCTGGCGACGAGGAGGACGCGTGTCCTGCCGCGGCGGCTCTCGTCCTGGCGGGGAGGCGGGCGCTGCTGGCAGCCCACAAGCTCCGCGTGCAGCCGGACGTGCGCAGCCACCGGGAGGAGTTGGCCGCGGCGGCGAGAAGGGTCTGGGCGGACGCCGTGAAGGTAACGTGGCAGGAGGGCAGCGGCGGGTAGAGGTGCCGCTCTGGGGCGCCTCGGAGCTCCCCCGTGTCAGGACGTAGCTCCAGTGCAGCAAGGCTTGTTTTGCAGAGCAAAACACCTCCTCTCCTCTATATAACTGCTGCAGCGTCATCCACTGAGCTGCTTGTCCAGCCTCGGCCAAGGGGTGTGTTTGCAGTCGTGATGCTTAGAGCATGCCAAGCTGTACTAGAAATAATTCCCTCTCCCAGCAGGCAGAGGAAAGCCAAATTTTCCCTTCTGTTCACACGTCTAGGACCTTATCTGGATGCTGTGTCCAGTTTGGGGCCCTCCCAGGACAAGACAGGCGGGGACGGTCTGATTCAAGTTTAGCAGAGGCCACCAAGATGGTTGGGGCTGGTGTAGGAGCAGTGGCCGAGGGAGCTGGGATGGTTCATTTTGGGGACAGTAAGGCAACACAGACATTGAGTTGCTGCGTGCAACAACCCCCCTAGTTGGGGGGTTGTATGGGGACAGCTGTGCTGTTTGGAGACGTCTTCTCAACTGGGTTACACCAGGCGGTGCTTTGTGATGACATGATTTATGGAAAGAGCTGTGCAAGGGGAGACAAGGTGCACGGTGATGTTTGACCTCTAGCCACTCTGACACTTCTTCTGCTGTGCTGGTTAGGTCCTCCAGATGGAAGATGCTGCCAAGACAAGAAGGATAATTCAGGCTGCCAGTTGGCTTTTGGAGTGTCTGGGCATGCTGCACGATGCAGAGGACGTGCCAGGAATGCTGTCTGCCTTCCAGGTCTTCTGCGAGTCCTTGCTTCTGCTGAATGATCTGACAGCAAGGTGCCTCCAGGAGCTCCGAGCTTCTCCTCGACAGAAGAGCCTGGCCCAGACATTTCAGCTCCTTCAGAAGTGTGTTCCTTTGCTCCATACAGCCAAGTGCAGCAATCTTGAACACCCCTGGGACCAACAAATAAGCCTCTCCAAAGATTATGCTTTCCAGCTAATGGAGAGGACCATCAGAGAGCTGATCGCCCTGCTCCGTGACGATATGGGCAGCAAGGAGCAACAGGACGAACCCAGGATCTTCTCCAAGCATGTGAGCAGGCTGCTGGCTCTGCTGTCCTGCCCAGACTCGGTGCCCCACTCCGAAGGCGAGTTCAGAACGCATGTGGAAATGGTGGTTTTCTACTGCGTGCTTCTGGCGGACTTCTCCAGCCCAGATACAAAGACGGATCTGCGAAAACATTGCAGGGGTCTCCTAGAGTTGAGCAAGAACATCTGCAGCCAAGTAAGCCAGGAGGAGGGACGGCCAGGGCAAAACCGGGGAGAAGGCAGCTTGGAAGAGGAATGTCACACCATGAGAAAGGAAGTGGAGAATCTCAACCATACGGTGGTCACAGCTACCCTGTGCCAAATCCTCAGCACTTTCTTTGAAGCCAAAGAGCCGCTGAGGCAGTTGGTTGAAGGTGCCCTCAGCCTCGCTGGTAAAGGGTGTTTTACAGCAGGAGCTGGAGGATTTTTAAAGAAACTTCAGCCCCTCACGGCCACCTTCTTCACACATGTGCAGCAAATGCTCAGAGTGGCGGACGTTGTTGTGGCCAGATGCACCAAAACCCAAACTGCCAGAGAAATTAGGGACTGTGTGGAGTACTTGAAGAGGCTCCTTGCCAGCCTCCCTCACCTGCTCACAGAAATGAGCAGAAATGCAGCCCAGGTTAGTGCTGCCCAACAGCTGCAGTTCTTGTATCAAGCATGGGCAGGAACAACAGAAAGTCTCCTGCTGTGTTTCGAGGAGACGGTCGTCATGCATGAATTTCTCCAGGTTTCCATCCAGCAAATGGCCAAGCACAGGGAAGGGTGTGAAAAAGCCTTGGAAAGTCAGGACCTTCCGCAGTTTTCTTGGCACGCAATGGTCCTCACCAATTGGGCTCAGTGGGTAGTTGAGGCGACTACCAGGTATGTGGACAGAACCCCAGATCCCATTTTCAGGAATGGCTTGCTGGTTTGGATTGAGCAATTGGGAAGCTCCATTGTTGAGCTGAAAACAGTCATAGCTCTCTGTCCAGAGAGACTGTCGTGCCTCCAAACGAGGAGTATCTTTGTAAAGGCAGTAAAGTGCCTGATAGATACTTCTCACCGGGTCCAAGATGGGCTGGATGGATCTAACCACCCAGATATCCTCAGCCCTCTCCGGGAACACGTGCGAAGTGCTGAGGTTGCAGAGGAGTTTGAACTTAGCCCAACATGTGCCGGGCTAAAAAGCATTGCTGATGAGAGCGCATTGCAAGAAGACATCTTGAGCTGTCCATCTCCAGGAGCAGCTAACCTACACCCCGATGTTGTTCCAAGGCAGGCAGATATACACCCCGTCATTGCAGCACTCCTGGCTGCAGCAAGAGCTCATGACGTGGCAGCTGTCAATGCTGCTTGCTCCACTTTGCTTGAGCTCTCCAACTGCTGTATCCATGCAGCAAAGGAAGCTTTGCCTGTGGTTGAGTCTCCTGTGATGGAGACACTAGGGCAGTTCAAGAGTATTGAATTATTGACACCACGTGTGATCACTTTGGCCAGGGAAATGGCCTCGAGGCAGTTCCGTGGCCCATGCAGACTTCTCCAAATGTCACTCAAACTCTCCCAAAGGATCTGTGAGACCAAAGAGTGCCTGGCAGCAACAGCAGGCTCTTGGTATGGTCTGTCTCAGCAAGTCTTTCACTTTATCTTGTCTGCTGACTATCTGAGCAGCAAACAGGCTTTGGATGAGCCTATGATGGCTTTAGCGGGACTCGTTCACTTAGCAGGTGACATTGCAAGCATGGCCTGCAGTAATGGAAATGACGTTGCCACCAGCATCTGGGAGAGCTTTCTGCAGGTCCAAGTCCAATTTTCGCGTGCTGAGATGAACACCAAAGCGTTACTCGAGAAAGCAGCATCCTTTGAGGGCCCCGGCAGGGTGGGAGAGGCCGTCCTGGAGCTGCGCTGTGTCCTGTGGGCCGTCAGCACGCACGTGCTGCTGCGCGCCGCGGACCAGTTCATAGGCAGGGACCTGCTGTTCCTGCGGGAGCTCAGGGATGCCGCGAAGCACAGGCGTTGCTTGTGGAGCATCTTGGCTGCTGCGTCCGAGAACTCGCTGAGGTTGCAGGAGGCTGCCAGGCTCTCCTGTTTGTCCTGCCCTGAAGACTGTGCCCGCAGGGAAATCCTAGCGCTCAGGGAAGAGATAAGGGTGCTCACGGAGGCTTTGCTAGATGCCTCCAGGACCCTGTCAGTTTCTTGGATATCTACGGCCAGCTTGTTCATTCGCTTTGAGCTCCTGCAGAGAGACTTGGCCCTCAGAGCCAAGGCACTGTTGCTGCACCTCGAGAAGGTCAACATTGAATACTTGCGGGTCATGCGAGATGTCTTTGGGCCAGCCCTCTCCTGTATCTCACAAGATGACCGAGCGAGGAGCAAACAGATCTTTGAAGAGAAGGCAGATCGGCTAATGGCCAATGTTCAGTGGGTTCGAAGCACCCTCCAAGATGTTCTGGAGGCGACTGCTCAGCTGCAGGCACAGGCCAACCTGCTCTCCATCGCAGACCACCTCCAAGTCGTCACGTCTGATGCAGTGGGCAGCGCCAGGCAGATCTTTCAAAGTCCACAGGACAAGGAGTATCTTTGCCTGGAGATCTTTGTCTGGGACTGGTCAGCGAAGGCGCACTACCTCGTAACGCAGCTTCAGGCTCTCCAGGGCATCAGTGGACACGTCTCGGAGCTCGTGAGATGGCGCTTACAGAGCGCGGGAGACCAGTGCCCTCCAAGGCAATGCAACAGCTTACCTAAGCTCTTCCCAACCCGAGAGTTTGGTGCTCCACACCCGACGGAACTGGCAGAAACTTGCCCAAGGAGGAGTGAAGGGTCAAGGGGAGCTGCCAGGGATACATGCAAAAGGGTACAGTAGCTTTTTCCTCATCATTTCTTGCTGCAGGATGATGATGATGAGGGCTGTCAGTCATTCCTGTTACAGAATCATAGAATGGTTGAGATTGGAAGGGACCTCTGGAGATCATGCAGTCCAACCCTCCTTGCACAAGCAGGGTTGCCTAGAGCACGTGACACAGGTTCATGTAACGACAGCTTCTGTGAAGAGTGCGAGCCCCTTCCTGGGGAACAGCTGAACATGCTGCTCCCCTTGAGGTCTCCACTTGTTTTAAGCACTTAATGGAGTTAGAGGGTATTTGAGGTTGGCAACAACCTCTGGAGATCCATAATCTGAACCCTGCTAAGCCAGCAGTGCCAGGGAGATCTTTCAAAGCCCACAGGACAGGGAGTATTTCTGCTCAGAGATCTTTGTCTGGGTCTGGTCAGCAAAAACGAAATTGTAATGCTGTTTCAAGTTCTTCAGGGCATCAGTGGAGCTCATGAAATGGCACTGACAGAGCATGGGAGACCAGTGCCCTCCAAGGCAATGCAACAGGCCCAACTTCAAAGTTAGGCTCTAACAATTAGGCCAGATCAGTGCCCCATCCAGCCAATTTCTGGATATTCTCGGATAGAGACCTCTGCCCATCTCTGAAACACTGTTTTTGAGGTGCAGGGAGCTTTACTGCTTACTGTCCCCTAAAATCCTACCCATCTGTGCTCATCTCTTCACCTCCTCAATAGGCAGCCTTTGGGATACCAGCAACTCCACTCTCATTGCAATTGCTGTCAGTGGTCAGGAGCTGCCAAAGCCCTTGGCAATGTGATCCAAAGCACCCAGCAGCGTGGTTGAAAGGGTCTGATTGCAGTTCTCAAGGAGAGATACCACCAGCTCGCATCACAGCCCGTGCCTTGGTTGGGCTGTGTTTATACATAGCTCCAGGAGATGATGAAGGAGGATATTCGGATTTAATAGCCCTGCTGTTGGTGGAGGCAGGATAGGACTGGCTGGGAGGGCAGAGCAGCCCCAGCAAGGTGGCAGGTAGCTATCCCATTTCCTTTACTCTCCAAAATCTGCTTCGGGAGCACGCAGGCAGAGACAGCTTGTTGCAGACTCTGACTCTGTAGCGTTATTGTCTTGGCAGCAACAGAATGGTCCTCCCAGTGTCTTCCCTGTCAGCAGGCCCAAGGAACCCATGGGAGAAGACCGTGACGTGTGGCAGGGTGGCTCCAGCTGGATGTCTCAGGTCACCAAGGACATGGCAGCGAGGATGCTTCACATGACACAATTTCTGAAGAAGAAGGGCCCAATCACGGTACTGTTTGCTTCATCCCTGCAGCCGAGCACTTTAGCAGATATAAAGAACATATTTTTCCTCATGAGGGTGGTCAAACCCAGCATCAGGGGTCCAGAGTGCTTGTGGGATTCCCATCCTCAGAGATATCCAAACCTGGCTGGACGCGGCCCTGTGCAACTTGATAGGGGTCCATCCTGTGGGAAAGGTGGCTGTGCAAATATCCCTTTTCTTCTCTCCCTAAATGCATTTCTGTTTTTTTTTTAGACCAAGGAACAGTTTATTGCCTGTGCAAGGCAAATTGCTTCTGACGGGCAGGTGTTTGCCAAATTTGGCCGCATCATTGCAATGTACTGCCTTGACAAGCGATGCTCCGCAGAGCTGCTGGGCGCCGCGGAGCAGACCCGCACCATCAGCAGCCAGCTCGGCATCGTGGCCAGGTGAGGTGCTGGGGAAAACCTCCATCTTCCCCAGGGTTAATGGCCGTACAAGAAGCTTCCCTCTTCAGAAGGCCACCTGATGCGGGGGGTCTCCAGAACTTCTTGTTGCATCTGGTAGTAACCATACAGGGTCACTTACAACGCAAGAGGATCTCGTTCCTCTTCCTGTTGCCGTTAATAGCCCTTTTCCTCCTTAATTTGCCTGTCTCTCCCCAGCCAGAAACCGGCTCTGATAGTGCAGTGTCCCAGCCCCTTGGTTTTGGAGTACCCAGCAAGTACCTGGGCACATGGGGAGGAGCATTGAGCAATTCTTCCAGTAAGCTCCTTTAAAATGTCTTTCAGGGTAAAGGCAGTCACTGCAGAGAGCAAGTCTTCTTCTGAGCTCCTTGTGCGGAACGCGCAGAACCTGACTCAAGCAGTTTCGCGTGTTCTGACGGCCGCCGAGGCGGCGTGCGTCCAAGTAAGTGATGGTGAACGCATCGATTAAGCTTTACCGGGTGAGTCCCCTTCATATGGAGACCCTACAGCCAAGCCTGTTTGTGGGGAGGTGGGAGACAGCCCCTGTGGGACCTCTCTGGACTCCAGCTGGAGATACTGCTTGTGTTGCTGAGTTTCTGGGAGCACCAACTGGCAGATGCAGTCTCCCATGGAGGTGATATTACTTTGTTAGAGTTGATGTGCTCAGCCAAAGCTCATCACTTTCCCGCTTCGCTGTCATGGGTAAGCTTCTGGCTTTACCGGCTGCATGGATGAGGGGAGAGCCATGGATGTTGTCTACCTTGACTTCAGCAAGGCTTTCGACACCATCTCCTGTAACATCCTCATGGGGAAGCTCAGGCAGTGGGGGGTAGCTGAGTGGACTGTGAGGTGGATTGAGGCCTGGCTGGATGGAAGAGCCCAGAGGGTGGTAATAATGAGTCTGGCTGGAGGCCAGTGGCCAGTGGTGTCCTGCAAGGGTCAGTAGGGGCTCTTGGCTCTTCAACTTGTTCATCAATGACTTGGAGAGGTCCTGCCCCTGGGGAGGAGTAACCCCAGGCACCAGCACAGATTAGGGGTTGACCTGCTGGAAAGCAGCTCTACAGAGAGGGATTTGGGAGTCCTGGCTGACAACACGTTACCCATGAGGCCCTCGTGGCCAAGAAGGCTGCATCAGGAGGAGTGTTGCCAGCAGGGCCAGTGAGGGGATCCTGCCCCTCTGCTCAGCTCTGGGGAGGCACTAGGAGTGTTGGGGGCAGTTCTGGGCTGCCCAGGACAAGAGGGACGTGGAGCTGCTAGAGAGGGGCCAGCGCAGGGTCGTGAAGATGATTGAGGGACTGGAACATCTATGGTGTGAGGAAAGACTGAGCGAGCTGGGCCTGTTTAGTCTGGAGAAGAGAAGATTGAGAGGGGATCTGATCAATATGTTCAAGTACCTAAGAGGAGAATGTAGGGAGGATGGAGCCAAACTCTTCTTGGTCGTGTCCGGTGACAGGACAAGGACTAATGGGTACAAGCTGAAACCCAGGCAGTTCCACCTCCACATGAGGAAGAACTTCTTTGCTGTGAGGGTGCCAGAGCCCTGGCACAGGCTGCCCACAGAGGCTGTGGAGGCTCCTTCTCTGGAGACCTCCCAACCCGCCTGGATGCCGCCCTGTGCTCTGGGTGTCCCTGCTGGAGCAGGGGTTGGACTGGATGATCTCCAGAGGTCTCTTCCAACCGCAGCCATTCTGGGATTCTCACTGTGATGTTTCTGCTTTTTGCCTTTCAGTGTTGTTTTCAAAACCCACCACGTATCTTTACAGACATTGAATCTGCTCTGTCACCATTCCTGGCTGTGGGCTCCAGCTGGTTCATCTCCCATTCAATGATCCCATTTTTGCATAGAAGGGGAGCATCTTATTGGAGCCCTTTGTCTGGAAATAGTCCATAGCAGTCTTAGTCTTTACACTGTCTCAGCTAAGCTTTGATCAAACCCTTGGAGAGCTTCCCCAGCCAACGATGCCAGACAGATCCGACTGCAAATAGTTTGTGAGACCAGACTTGATCTGAAAGCACCCAGAAAACAACTCGGATACAACCAGGATCTGGAAAATACAGTTATTTATATGTGCCCTAGCCTCCTATATAACCCCGTAGATTTTGCTGAGTTCTAGCATGTCTTTTTGAAAGAAACCCAATTTTGCTTGGAATCTTATTTGATGGCTGATCAGGCACAAGCACAGGAAAACCCTTTCTATGGTTAACTGTCTCTGCTGTTTAAAAACGTGCTATTTATATAAATTGTTGAGCTTGCTGGTGGCCGCTTCAAGTAACCGGTCATTCTTTTGTCTTGGCTGTCTGGATTACAGAGTCCTTTATGACCACATTTTTTCCCTTTGAAAAATTATGGGCCTATTTGTCAAGGAACTAACCACATGACATTCCTATTGTCTCTTTATAAGCATTTTGTTTTTACCCCAGACCATAAGTGAACTCCTTTTGCCTTTCTGGGTGTTTAGGGATTTTTCAACACTAACGAGGTTGAAGACCCTTCAGTACTAAAAGCTGCTTGTTTGGGGACAGTCTGATTTTGCAGAGTTTACTGCCCTTCGGGTCATGCTGATCTCACACATATTGATGCATTCACACTTTTGGATCACTTGAGGCGTTTCAAACTATATAAAGGTATTTTAAGAACAAACAATACATTAAGGAGTCCGTGCATTTTGTTTCCTTTTAATAGGGTTTGCGACAGCCCCCGCCTGACTCTGAAGAGGCAGAAGTAGCTGCTTTTTGCATCGAGTGGAGAAAAAGACTGTCGAGACATAGGGCCAAGGAGTCGTTAGATGCAGACAGGGATGAATTAGGGCTCCGCAAGACTCGGGCAACGCCTGAACCCACGCTCATGGCTATGGTTCAAGAACGCTGACCTCAGAGCAAGAACGCCACCAGGCATCCGAAAGCTGTTAGAGGACCTACGCCAGCCCCAAGATCAGGGGACACTTCTGCTAGCCGGGAATTGCTTCAGGAGGAAATTACCCTCTACTGCGCTTCTCGCAGCTTCTCTTCTGCTAGGACTGCTCTCGCAGGAGGGCAGAGAGGGGCAAGGTCTTGCACGCTGGCAGAGGCATAACACACCTACCAAACACACGTGCATTTTCTATGAGACCCTGAATCCAGAAATGGAGCGGTAAGACACGACACTGAGTCACAGAAGGGACCAGACCTGGAGAAGGGCCTTTGGAGGTTCCCACTTCAGTAAAATACCAGTATTTTCTGATCTTCAATATCTGGCATAGGGGTCCTTCTAAAACGGTAGTTGGGGGGCTGCAATGAAGAGGTTCGAGCCCTTTGGAATCAAGGGTCGCTAGGAGGAACTATGTGGGAATGACATTTGTAATATTAATATATATCCCTTAGCATAGGCCTCAGTTCTGAGAGTGATCACACGGAAGGAATATGGGCATCAGGGGCTCACCGTGCTGAGGGTAAGAAAAATGCAAGCCGTTCTGTACTGGCTAGAGTAAGAATATGCTGGGCAGTTCTGTACGGAAGCCAGGGAAGAGGCGGCAGATGGAAAAGCGCTCGTGTTTCTGGATGTAGACCCAGAACCACAAAGATATCCCTGTAATAGAAATCTACTGCAGGTCTCAGAGGGGTAGCAGGGCTTTTCTGAGACACACCGTGCTAAGCAGAGGTCTGTATCCTTGGACTGCTGCAGTTGAGATGGTTTACGGACTCTTAGGAATATTCCTGACTGTGAGGTTTGAGGGTTTCATTGTGAACATTTTACCCCAAAAATGTGACTAGGAAGAAAACAGCCTAATTAAAATCAGAAACATAAATTTTCTCCAAACCTCATGGGAAACTGAATAGCTTTTAAGGGGCAACATGTGTGGGGCAAGGAGCTGGATCTTGCTCCTCGTTCTGGTGAAGCTCACAGCACTGAGGAAGGATGTCAGCAGAAGATGCTAAACCCACCGGTTTCAAAGCTGCAAATGAGGAGCAATTAGATGGCCTAAAGGAATTTAAGTGCAGTAAGGTGAGAAAAGAGCTAAGATCCACCTGGAAGATAATGCACAGGCATTACCTGAGCTGCACTGAGACAAGCAGTTTCTTCAGCGCAAGATATTTGAGATCACAGGGACAGGGACCAGCAATGGGCAAACGGCGAGGTAAAAACCTAGTCTGCTTAGCGAAATACATATTTAATGCAACCCTTCTCGTTACTTGTGAAGACTTTCCAAGCTGGGAGCCAGAGGGAGAGCAGGGCTCAAAGGCAGACAGGAATTCAGAGGGTAACACGACAAAGGGCTTCCAAAAACGGCTGCAGGAGAGAACTGAATGAGAAGAAAGACTAAGGGAGAGTGTTACTGACTTCGGAAATGTAACCGGAGTGTAGTTAAATATTCTCTACCTGGAAAGAATGAATTGATTTAATTTCCAATAGATTCATATTAGAGTCTTTTTTTTTCTGGTAGAAAAATAATAGAATGGGTTGCCTAGAGAGTCTAGAAATCTCTGTAGGGGTATTTTTAGCATAAGGCAGTAACCACAAGGTGCTGATCGAGGAATACTCCCTGCTGATGCCCAGAGGGCAGGTAAGACCAGAGATGTTAATTTTAGCTCCCCCTGCACTTAAATAAAAACTCATATCTCTGGAGCTAGCAAGAGTGAGGAACCTTTGTGTTTTGCTTGCTCTCCCTGACTCAGCAGAGCCCACAGAGAAATGAGACTTTTCTCCCGAGATCTGAACTTCTAAGACATGACGGCAGAATAAAGCGTGCAGTGTGGTCGATCACCCACCTTGAAACAGAGCCTGCTGGAGAACCCGGCATGGGCAATACTGACTGCTCCTGCTCCCCTTGTTCCACCACCTCTGCAACGTGAGCTTTGGGCGCTGGAACGGTGCTCCGTGCCCTGCAGAAGACACAATCATTCCATACAGCAGGTTGGTGTTGTCCTGCCGAGCAGCTGGAGTCTGCTCGAGCTGGCGGCAGTAGGGCAGGACTGGCCACACTCCTGCCTTCCTGACCCGTCTGCTCCGCTCAGACACCCCTGCCACCTTCCCCGGGTGTTTAAGTAGCCAGGAATAACCTCCACCTTCCCCAAGGAAGGGGGCACGGCCCTGGGAGCAGGCAGCTGCTTTCACTTCCACAACCCCAAAGCTCACCCAGTAACTTTTCGCTGAAATGCCTATGTGCTTTGTAAAGATTCCCTGCCTAAGTGTCACTGCTGCAAACAGTGGAGAATCCTGCACTTAAATAAGATGCTTTAGTAGTGTCCTCATCGCCCTACAGAGGTCATGGCTTTAGGTTAGGGCTGCCCATCCTAAAAGTGTGGTTTGGTGCTTTCCGTATCTAAATAGGAAAACCTGCATTTGGCTGCTCAGAACTGTCACATTTTTTTGTTTCCTTGGATATTCATCTGTTTTTCCCAGCTGTCCTGTTTTCTTGATAAAACCCTTAAAAACCTAACTTTAACCTAACTCTTTAAACCTAACTCAAGCTGATAGCCTGAAGTTGTCAAGTTGAGAGTTAGGCAGGAATCATAGGAAAAATCATTAAAAGTCATAAAGCTATTAGCTATTACAAAGTCTCTTCTGGTGAACGGTGAGAAAATTGCCTTTAGCAACACCTCCTTTGGCCTGTTTCACAGCAGCAGAATTTATCCAATTCCCTGAGCTCTTCCAAGTGCTGCTTGGCACTGCGGGACACGGCTTGTCCTCCTGGCCGCGTTACTGTGGCTCGCACAGGCACGAGACCCAACCACAGGGTCTGGGAACACCTGGGTCACAGCTGGAAATACTACCTGGGCCAAGGAAACAGAAGAGAAAAGAAGAAACTTAACAGAAAGGAGTGATCCAAGTGGGCGGGAACCAGAGGACGACGGAGCAGACTGTAAATTTTTATTGTAAATGTAGCAAGCTAGGCATAACTACATTTCCCGTGTATAAAAAGCAAGGCAGAAGGCAAAACGAGAATGGCTGTAAGGACAGGTGTGCTCTAGGCATGCAGCAACTTTAAAAATTAAAGAACATGCATGACATTTCTCATAATGACATTAATTGTAAGATGAGAACAGCGATGGCTCTCTCCAAACTAGTAGTCTGGTCAGGAAAGCGCTCACCAAGCTGTAACTCCTTTGGGATTGAACACAAATTTAATTAAAAGAAGCCACTATAATCTGACTGCCAAGTGGTATTAGCAGCTGGCTGCACTAAAACACATCCAAGCACCTTCATTTCTGTTTCATACCTCTTGTCATTTGTCCAGGCCAAGGGAACTGGCTGTAAATGTGTCAACATCACAGTCACTACCAGACTTTAACTGTACCCTTTTTAATTTTTTTGTTAAAAATGTCATAAAGACACAATGAATACAAGTACTGCAGTTACATCAATACAAAAAAGCAATACAAATTAAGCAGCTGAATACAAAAATACATTGAAATACATGAACACCACAATGTAACTTATAGCACTAATCAGAATTGTGTATGCGTGGAAAAAAAAATTAAATAAAAACCTTTTTTTGTATTAGACAGCTTAGGTATTCTCCACTTTAACAGTAACTTTCTTCTAGTTATGTACTGCACAATTTCTTCTATATACAGTATAGAATAAAATACTTTTGAAAGATATGACATTTGTACTCCTCAATATGTGATATAGGTATCTTTTACACTAAGAATATTGACTGCATGAATAAAAACCAATGTCTTACATCAACTGATCGGAAAAGTAGGATCAACATTTTCCTTTTAAATCATTTAGGTATATTTCAGTTAGTAGGTTTGGCTTGATGCATCAGACAATCCTTGTCAAACAGTGTCCCTCACAGTAATGTACATAATATTGCTTGTGTCTATACAATCATACAAATGTGGCAATCATATCTAAATGTTGCTTATGAAAGACAGCTCACACATATACAGGTCTTCAGACTTTCTTAATGACTTATTTACAATGAAAGTGCTTTTATCAGCTCTAACACGATACATTTTTTTTTTCTACATGTCAATTATTAGTCTCCCTGAAATTGGAAAAGTATTATATAGAAAATACCACAGCTTTGCAAACACTATAGCATACTGTATAACTGCATGTGGTTCTGAGATTAGCAGCTGAAAAGTGTTGATAATTATAATTTAAAAATAAATAAAGCAAAGAGGTAAACCAGTTACAAAACAGCAGAGAACTGCAATATTCACAACAGTAAAAAGACAAAATCAATTGCTAACAAAATGGTGAAGCGGTTGGATCAAAAGTCTTGAAAACATCTTTTAATGACTTATCATCGGATTCCCCGTTTGGGTCGTTATCCTGGGTTTGATTCACCTGTCCGGGCGGCCTAACCTGCCTTGGATCACTGTACTGGGGTCTGATTAAGCCCGATAAAGCTTGGATGGGGAGATTATGCACTGCAGGTGCAGCGGTGGAGTGTTTAGCCTGAGATTTACCAGTGCTGTTGGTTTTATCTGAAGCAGCTTCTGCTGATCCTTCTGGGCTTTTTTCTACGTTAGAGGCAGCCTTCTGCAGCGTGGAATCTTCAGAGAGACCAGCCTCATTTTTACTAGAATTTTTCAAAATACTTTTTTTCTGATTCTCTCCATTCTCCCCCGAGTTAGCTGGAGCTGCGTCCAGCGACGAGCTGGGATCTCTTGGATCGTACAAACTAATACCGCTAAGAATCGATCCTGGACTTCCCAGTTTGCAACCGCTTGATGATAGCTTGGGTGCGTAGGGAGGCAGAGCATCCGGGTCGGCTTTAGAAGTTGTAGCTTCTGAGGACTGCGAGGAGCTGGCGGCAGATCTAGAGAGGCGAGGGTCAAACTTTGCAGGGTGCGAGTCCTTTGCGAGTCCATGATGTGCGTCTGTGCTAGACAGTCTGTGGAGTCTGGGATCAACATTTTTTTGCAAGCGAGGGTCTCCTAATTTGCTTGAGCTACTGGCATGTGAGTCTGCAGGCTGATCCAAATAGCCACTTCTGCCCATTAAGTTATTTTTTGCTTTTGCAGCTAGTCTGGGGTCAGCTGGCATCGCATTTGGATGGGGATCATTTTTTAAATTCCGCAGTTTATTAAGTCTCTGGTCAGCAATGAGTGGAGGAAGAGGTAAGTTAATCGAAGAGACTGGGTCAGGTTTAGGCAAAGGTATTGGGAGCAAGTCTTCAGGAGCCCATACAATGTGTTTAGCAAAGTTGGGTTTCATCAGGGTAACATCCATTTTAATGTGGCTGAATTGCCTCAGCTGAGACCGAGGATCCCTTAGTGTCACACCAGGCAAAGGCTCCAAGGGTATCAGGAAAGCTCGCTCTCTCAATTCTCTTTCCGAATCCTCTTCATCATCATCCATTCCTTTTTGCTTCACTTTGATGCCTGTGTGTACATGGTGCAAATCCAGCTTTGCTGCCCCAAGGGATGAGCTGGCGTGGCCATCACTCACCTTTAACATCCTGGGGTCTCGCGCGAGCCGTGGGTCCAAGGACGCCGACTCTGGAGGCTTCCTGGGGTTGGACCTTGGAGAGGCCCTAAGTCTTGGGTCAGCAGCCTGGGATCCAGCGCCTTTTTCTTTTGCCAGCCTTGGGTCGGTAGGAATACCAAGCATATGCTGCTCTGCGGAATGCTGTTGTCGACTCCTAAAATTTTCACTTTGTTTCTTTAAAGTTTTCAGTATTGATTTAACACTGCTCCCCTCTTCCTCTTCACTACTGGAGTACCAGTTTACATTGTCATCTAAAAAAAAAATATATATATATATATATGAAAATATATGCACATATATATATGAATAAAACATCATTTATATATATATATAAAAATACATTAATACATTCAAGCAAATGACCACTGGAAAATGAGCCAAAACACACATTGCTATAAATGAGTAGCATCTCAAAAAATGGAATCTAGATCTAGTATTAAGTCCTAGTTCACTACATTATAGCAACCTTGGACTAAAGTGACAAAAATTGGTTTAAATGAAGTACTGAAATAACAACAAGTGAGTTGAGATACGCTGAAATTCTACTGAATTCTTTCCATGTTTCAATACCTCAATGAGATATACATGAAAACAGATAATCTGAGAAAATAACACTCTTTCAAACAATTATTTCTACCTATACTCATTAAAAAAAAAAAAAAAAAAAAACACTAATTATTTAAAATCGGAGTCTCAATGAAAATGTCCTTCCTTGTTGTACAGGAGGAAGACAAGTTGGATGGCACCTCACAGTCACCTTAAAAAACAGACAGATTATAAATACTGAATTGCAGCTTCATTATGGTCCAAATCGCAAGTTTTGGGGAGCGCTCAAGATTCATAAAGGGTGGTAAGAACATTTAATTTTAAAGAACAAAGTCTCAGTTTCCTCTGCAATTTATTGGAAAGCAATACAGCACAGGCATTATTCACCCAGCTGCATGCTCAGGACTGGCGAGAGAGACCCTTGGTTTGCTATGGCTCAGTAAGCTGAGAAATGAAGGGCACTGTCATCCCCACTACCGAATTCACACGGTTTCCTCAGTGCTAGTTGTGTAAATATTCAACAAAATATTTACGTAAATATTCAACAAAAGGTAGTGGCAGGATGCAGCTACAAGGAGGCTGCTAAGAGGAACATTTTTCTGTTACATTGCTTTGTGAAAGCCCTTTAGGTGCGAGGAGCAGTCACTCCAAAGCACTGGGGAGAACTGTTCGGTTAGGGCAGGTTACTCTGATTCTCTGGGAAGCCCTTGGTTTTCCAGGGTTGTATCTCTGGATCTCGCTCATCATTCGAGCAGAGTTACATTGGCAGGATCACTGCAGTCATTTGATACAGTAAATCCCTTTTGGTTCGTGTAAGTGTAATGATGCACTTTGGTCACAGGACCAAAACGTTTCCAGGAGCTGCAGGGAGCAGGCCAAGGGACAAGCACATTCTGTCTGAACCTGCCCTGCAGATTGAACAGATTTGTTCTAGACTAATATGTGCTTAATAGGTATGTTTCAAATTGTAACAAAATTAACTTTACCTTCTTCTTTGCTCATTGCCCTCTGACCCTGGCTGCTGAGAGAGTCTCCATCCTCCTGATGCTTTTGACTAAGTCTGGCATAAAGGGCTTTCTGCATCGCTGGGAGGAAATCCGGCACGTTCATGGCTGGTTTATGGCCCATTTTACCCATGCAGTCTGAGTCACTTCCACCTGCGTGTGACTCTTGTGCCATAAGGTGAGCCTGATGATCTGCAAATTCGCCATGCCATGTCCCATCTGCAGTACCAAAAAAAACTTGTTAGCTGAAATTCTATATAAGCTTTCACAGCACACTAGTAGTACATAAACACTTAAATCAAACCAAAATTAACCTGAATTATATTACACCTGATTAGCAAGCATCAGCTGAAAAAAAGCATACACATTTAAGACATTTCAGGAGAAATGGCTCAGCTTTGGGAACACAATGCCTTAACACCACACAACTACAAAGTGTCATGTAAAGGAACAAATGCTTCAAAAAGCGCTTACCACCAGAGTTATTAGCTGGCTGGAAGTTGTGTACAGCTTGATGAGAATAATAATTGTCATAGAAGTCTGCCGGGTTCTGAATAGGCTCATAGTTCATATTCGGCTGCCTATCACCAGGCATTTGCTGATACTGTGGCCCTGGAGGACAGTGATTATCTCTTGGCATATTCACCATATGTCCTTGAACTCCTGGGGCGCTGTAAGAGCCACCAAGGCCTGGTGGGGTTAGAGGTGGACCACCTTGCTGTGCTTGCATAGGCATCCCACTCTGGTTCTGCGGCCCTAGGAAGCCTGGGGGCACACCCTGCATCGGAGGACTATGTGGCATCGCGGGACCTTGAGGGCCGCCGCACGGATGATGTCCAGGAGAACCGGGGTGCATCGGCGGGCCGTTGTGTCCCTGGGGCATGCCAGGTCCTGGTCCTGGGCTTGAACCTGGGTTGTACATATGCTGGCCATGGGGGTCATTCCCCTGAAATGGTGGTCTTGGCGGGGACGAGCTGTTATAGAAGGATGGTGGCCTGTAGACAATATAATAAAAATTTAAAAAAGGATTACATTTTGCACCTACACAGATCAACAGTCTGTTACTATCTCCTCCTCCTCCTCTTACAGATATCTATTCAAACTTACCCAATCAAGACTTCCATAGAAGTCTGAAAGAAGCAAAATAATTTTCCGCAGTAAAAACTGCCCACATTACAAATACACCAAAACATATCTTGTTATCTACATATATTGTCTACTGAACTTGTCTAAAGGCAGAACACTTTTTTTCGGTACTGGCACATGGAAAATTGAATATCTGCTGAAATTAATATTTTTGAACATCTCCAGGCCAACAATCCCCATGAGGAGTTGCCACTGGCTTCAGTTAAGAAAAAGTTAACCCTAAAAAGTCTCCAGAAGGACAATGACTTTTGTTCAGCTGCAAAGAGATAGGCAAGGCAGGCACACAGCCAAAACCAGAACTAATGGACTGAGTTTCTGGAAGCTCAAGGCTCAGAAACAGCTGTTTCCCATGGAAAGCATTCAGTAAGTAAATAATTACAATAACCAATATATGCCACATCATTAACTTTGCAATATTCTCAAGAAGCACATGCTTTGCACGGAAATGCTGCTAACTGTTCAAATCATCAATTTTTCTTTTTATAAAGGACTTCACAAAAAATATTAAAACCTACTTTTTTCCTATTTTGTGCGCTAAATCCACTGTTGGCTTCACAACTATTTCAAAGAGAGATGGGATTTTCTTATAGTCTCCTGAAGGATCTTGAAAGTTTTCTATATCAGACTCAGAAAATGGATATTGCTCAGGTGGGGTAGGCAGGAGCCCCACGCCAGGTGGTGGCTTAGGCAGAGGAACTATGCCACGTTTTCTAAGTTCTTCCAGTTCCTTTTCATCTTCATTTTGTGGTTCCTCCTCATTATTCAAAACCTAGAACAAGGAAGTGTAGAACATCATTTTTTAAATTTGCAGAATATACAGTTCAACTTAGTCTTGCTTTTTTTCATTTGAATGTAATTATCTGCTACAAAACTGCTATCTACTGATACCAAATTCAGCTGAAATAGAAATCTATGATTACTTTTGCCCTACAGCACATCGATTCAACAGCCAGGAAAACAAATTAGTTTTTGTAATCAGGAAAGTACAATTTTCTAAAGGTCTGTTTCTGCTGACCTGGAATTTTAGGTGACAGAATTACTTAGTCTAAAATTCCTCATGTTTTCAACGTTAAATTTGTGTCACTGTAACTGGAGAGATCTGTGAAGCATTCATAGGAACCACCCCGTTCCTTTCTACACTGTAGGTACAGCAGTAATTCAGATGACATCTGACTTCTAGAAAGCTAAAGCTAGGTGCAAGGCTACCCTTCTTATTACAGAGTTCATGAATATTTCTTTAAAAAGGGGAACAAATGCAAGTGTGTGTGTGCAGAAATGCAAGCTGTGAAAATGAATGAGTCCAATCAGCATAAAAAAAACTGATGACAAGGAGAATTCCCTGGTCCCAGACCTGTCGTGCTCAGGGGAACAGGAAGGCCTGACATCAGTAGTGTTGAACAACTTCCTCCCCCCCAGGCTCACACTGAAACTTCCAGCCCAACATTTTAGAAACAGATCTCATTTACAGAGCACAAATTACCTTATCCAACAGCTCCTTTGTTTCCGCAGTCAGGGGAGCATGAGAAAATTTGCACTTGTCTCCTTGATAGCACTTTGCTCCTGTATGGTAGAACTTGCAAGGGAATTCATGTAAGCAACTTATTAAGGAATCTTAGCAAAGGCTCATCTGTGGTTTGCATTATTTGGCAAATTTACAGAATTTATCTTTCAGCTATCCTTCAGTTCTTCCTTAGCATAAATCACTCCAAAGCAACGTCTTAAGAATTTTGCAAGCTAATAACCATCTTACCTCTCAGTTCCATCTAACATTCTACTAATAGCTACATTGACATGGCCTTTACGTTATTTTTGACTTGATCCTAATATTGTCATTAAGTTGTTGATGGTCTCAACTCCAGAATAGAGCACACATGCTTTAATGCTTTACAACAAAGAACAGACCAGGGTTTAAAAAATATATATATTCATACAAGTGCATCTAACTTGAAGCCTTTTAATACTTAACATATTAACCAGGAATGTTATATTATTCTCTTCTCTAGAATATTCAAACAAGAAAAAAAATGCTATAGCAAATCTACCTATTCTTTGGTATAGTCTCTTAAAAAATTAAATAACCATCATTTACACCTAATAATTGAAGTTGATCGATATTAGTTGTTTTAACTACATACAGAAGAACACAAAAGAAGCAGCACACAAAAGAAGAAAAACAATAATGAAAAGAAATTGGGGAAAATCTGCATTGAGAGCACATTCTGCTCAATAAAATTACGGGATGAACTGTACGTAAGAATATTTGCTCACTGGAGGCAAGGCTGGAACAGAACAGTGAAGGAAGGTCAAGTTACGTTAAAATAAAAAGTGATAGGTTTTAATTCAAGCATAGCTTTTGTTAAAGGATATTGTGCAAATAAATGCAGTTCTCTCCTTTGGTGCAGTAACCCTGTATGTAAAACTTGCAGATTTCCTTTTTCTTTTCTATCTCTGCATCATGATCAAATTTACACTGCTCTCCCTATAAATGAGAAAACAACAGAAATGTTATGAGTATAAAATGTTAAATAACCATTCCATACTGAAAGAAAAGCATCTGCTTAGTTGGATTTAAACTTTTTATCTTTATTAGCACAGAACTATATCTTAAGCATGTCCTTGAAAAACTATAAATTGTGGCCTGGCCATAGAGAAACAATTCCTGAATCTGTATTCAAAAGAATTTATGCTTATGGTCCATAGAAAACAAGCTCATCTTATAGCGAGTAGTTCTCTTTTTTGTGTCCACCTAGGCATTAAATATAACTGTTACTGAAATTATAATCCCATACATAACCAACTGCTGCAAGTAATCAGAAAACACAATTGTGTTTTAAGGGAACGAGGGAAAACTGAAAGAGTCCCAAGTACCAGACTCTGTAACATAGGAAGAATAAAGTCCAAACAATATGATGTTTTATCATCTCACATATTAGAATTAGTTTGTTGGTAAGTTTTACAATCTTTGTAATTACTTTCAGGAAAAAAAAAAACACACACACACAAAGTGCTCTTACAGCTATTTGTTTTAAAACTGAAGGTGGCAGCAAATACTCATCTTACTGAACATAACGGACGTTAATACTAAAATATATAAAGTCATCAACACATGCATTTCTTTCAATTTCCCCCCGGTTTGGGAAAAGCATACTAATTTTCACTTTTACTTTCACCATCTGAAAAAGAAACAGAAAATGATCTATCACTAAATACACAGAGAAGCTAAAAATAAATGATGCACTTGCTTGTCAAGAAGCATGGAGTTTTTCCTTAATTGTGTTTCATAACTGCCTGGACCATTTGGATATCAGATCTCCAAAGCAACAACAAAATTGTTATGTAAGAGCAGACTGTCTTGCTGGGGCTTTTGCTTGACAGTTGACGGCTCTAAATTGCGTTCTCTTCTTTCTGCTGCCTTCCATTTGGTGGAGGAAGGAAGATGACTTCAAGTTTTTTACTCTCCCAACACCACTTTTGCTTAGAGATGAATAATTCTGCGTTATTAAGTGATTTTTTCAATGCTTCAAAATTAGTAGCACTACAAAACAACAAATGAACTCATATATTCAGAAATGATTGCCTACTTACAGATTCTGTACTTGCAGTTTTTGATGTATATTTACAAATGATATATTGTCAGTTCAATTCAATACTGTATATATTAATAAGCACATGTCATTTTAATATAATTTAGCATACTTTTAAATGTGTAAAAGAAAGGGATATTCTTACACAAGCGCTTCTGTTGACAAAGAATAGACTGACAGGCACAGTGAATAATTACCTTAATACACCTCCCTTCAAGGAAATATTTACAAATTTGTTTGCCTTTATGTTCCACTGTATGTTGATTTATGAATTCCTGACTCATATTAACCCATTTCTTCATTGGCTTGCCGTCCTGTAAGAAAAAAGAAAAAACATTCTATTGATGCTTATTTACTAAGTGCAGCTGTAAAAATAGTGCAGACTATTTAGTGCAACAGTTACAGGAAACAGGATTAACTATACCACAACTTGAGTTCTTAACATTATTATATCCACTTCTTAAAGGCAAATACACATACTTTTTCTTAGCTTTTTTAACACTGGACCTTAGACTCTTTCATAAATGTAACCAAATCAGAAACTTCTTACAATGCAACAGGCACAAATTAGCAAAGTGAGAAAGCTTCAGCATCCTTTATCCTGGCCCCAATCCTTCCTCGGTATCCAATTTCCACCACCCTTCCTTCCTCAAATAGAGAGCAAGTCTTGACATCCAGGACACAACTGTTGCTCCACATGATAAGCGGGAAGATTTTAGGCATGTGCTTGAGAGGAGCAAGTCTGTGACAGCCTGAGAAGGAAGCAGGAGCGCAAGGTCGAACAGCGACTTTGGTGCTGCAGCTCTTGCTGACATCGCCCTGAGTGAAACCTAGAAATAAGAGCTCAGGTTCCAGCTCCTTCACGTGTCCACTGTCCTCAAACCCATGTTCCACACACATCCATGCTACCACTATGCATGTTGTTAAGTTCAAACCAATTAATTTACTAATTATTATTTATCTGCAATTGGATAGTTAGAAGCATTGCCTGTAGCACAGAAGGTGAACTTTGATCATCAGATTTCCATATTTATCTTAACCACAAGGTCGTACTTTGCCAATTCTTTCCCTCCGCATGCTTCTCATGTAACTATGACATGCATATTACCTGTGCTCTTTTTTTTTCCCCCACCAGCAGAAAAACAACTTGTTTGCTTATAATATATGAAACAAAGCAGAGATGAAGCACAATTCAGTCATGATCCAGGTATATAAAATTAGTTATATACCTGCTGAGGGCAAAGAATTCCTCACCCCTGCGATTTCATTCCCTCCTGGAATCTCTACTTAAGCTACAGATAAGCTACAGAGTTTTGAGGGGCCTGTCTGAGTTAGCGAGGAAGTCAAGGCGGGAAATGTACTTTAGTACATTGCTGTACAACACAGGGTAGAAAAAACACATCTTATTTGCAATATGAAGTGGTTGCCTATTTGAAACGAATATAATTAGGGAGTGAGGTTTTTCTGGATTTCTGATTTTAACAAAAATGCAGAGGGATCTGATCTCCAAGTAGGAAATTCTGGAATGGAGTGTATGTGCTTCTCTGGAGGAACCACCCTGGGAAACACAGGCGTCAGCATATCAAGAGTATGACCTCGTTTTGCTCGGCAAATTAAACCATGTCATAAAACATTAATGCTAAGAATGATGAGCAGAGTCGTGTGTGTTGAGAAGCAAAACCCGCAGCTGGAAATGCCTCTCCATGATGAGTCAAGATACATTTGCTATCTGAATACATCAAAATTAAGGAAACGTCAGTAACACAGACAATGACACCTGGAATCTAACACTTGAGCCTCTTCAAGGTTAATGCAAACATCACATTAAAATGATCCCCTGAGTCCTCCTGGGAGCACTGTAAAAGCAGGGACTGCCCCGCTCTGTCAAGCACTTGAAACAAAGGCTGTAGGAGGGGTGAAACGCTGCAACTGTGCCCTTCAGACCCCAGGGCTGAGGAATTGCGACACGCAGCCCAGCCTAGCCGGGAGCCCCGCATCTGTGCTGCAGAATTCATTACTTTGCTGCAGCCGGGAGCCCAGCTTTTTGTTTGCCGCCTCGTAGCCCTGCTGGGACCTGCCTGCAGCTGCCTCCTCGTCTCCACCCATCCGCACAATTTGGGAGCTGGATGACAGGGCATGTTCACAGACGCAGGAAGGAGGAGGCCTATAAGGAAGCATCCGAACAGATCCGACTGCTTCCCTTTTCCCTGCCACCCACAGGGCAGGGAAAGGAAAATCTGACCCGGACCACCCAGAAGCCCCAGACAGTTGGGCCATCTGGAGAACACAGGGGAAAAAGAAAATAAATAAATAACATGCCTGAATTATACATTAACACACATTTTTTAATGAGAAGGCAGCCATGAGCATTCTTGAACACTAGAGGGAGAAGAAGCACCAATCTCATAAGCAGATATATAAACAAACGTTGCCTTAGCATCTTATCTCGTGGTACAGAAATTTATCTACAGGTTTGCCAAAATAATCTTTCGGGACCATGGAGGGATTTGATTTAATCATCAGTTTTGTGGGTTTTTTTTATCTGTATATCTTAAGTTCAACTGGAGTGCCAAATTTATGAATACAAATGGTGATACTGAATGTTACGCTTTCTCTACGTTCTGGGCAAATAATTGTGAAGTGAAAACAGAGGTCACATGCAAAAAAAAAGGAGCAGAATTCTTCACAATCCAGATAAAAACAATTAAAAACTGCAAAAATTGCCTTTTTCTTGTCTAAAACCCTCCAGCTGAACAGGTAGGAGCAAAATATCATCTTTCAGAAATAAACTAAAATTATATTAATTTCACCAAAGTTAAAATCCCATTCAGAACCAAAGCTCATAAACCACTTTCTGGGAGTCTCTCATTTCCAAGAAAAACAGGAAAATGACTTATTGGGTTAAGCTATCAACTGTACTTTTTACATGAAGTTATGGAAAATTCTACTAAGGGATTTTAACTTTTCGTTAGAAGAGGACACAAAGTGAAAAAATACATATATATTTAAATACTCTTTCGCTAGTGTAAAATATCTGGTTACTTGCAAATACATATATTAGGCATTCAACTTTTAATTCCACACACCTCATGAAAGCCATCAGATCCTTTATTGCCCCCTCTTCCCCTTCCACGATCTTTACGCTTCAATTTCTTCTGCATCCCACGCCCTCGACCAACATGGTAGTTATTACCTCTTTGAGAAATACCTGGAAAATAAAAAGAAACAGTTCAGATAACTAATAAAGGGGGGAGGGAGATGAAAGATGGAAAATTACTTGCAGGGTCATGCTCTTTTTAAATGATGTTGGAAACTACAGAAAAATGGTTATTTATTCAAGTGCCACCAAATACAGACAAATTTAATGGAAATAAAGGACTTCTTTTTGTAGTGTGGATTCCCAAACACGATCTTGAGCCATGAGTTTGAAGTAGAATTACACCAGCCAGTTATAACTGTGTGCAGTGCTCTGCTCTCTGAAAAATTCTTCAAATAACTCATAGATGGGCCAGATGAATATATCATTTATCTGGTTTAAAGCAGCTTCTCACAATTAGGTGTGTGGGTATGCTTTTTAATCAGCACAAATACTTGAAATACTTTGAGGCGGTCGTTTTCAAACCATGCTACGTGTTAACTCTATATTTTTCAAGATGACAACATGCCACTATTATTTCTCCAATGCACAGGACATTTAAAGAATTTGCATGGAAATAGTTTATGGTCTGGAGAACGTGATGCTTGTGCACCTCCCTTCCTTCTTCCCAGGCAACCTGTAGCTATCAGTACAGGTAAGGGTATTTTACAGAAATTATTCTCAAACCTTAAAGGTGTTGAGGGTTCTTTCTAGTTCTGATAAAGCAAGACATCCCTTACAGCCTCCCATCAGAGATAACTGAGTTATAGCATTGAAAATGTTACAACTTCATCTCATATCTAATTCAGCTTTAACCTGCACTCCTTTTAAGGATGAAAAAATATTTTAAATAGAAGTGGTTTAACACTTCTTTCTCCAGGCATTAGCAAGCAAGAAAGATTTAAGGAGGAAATAAAACACCCAGTATTTAAAAAACAGCTCAGATGCAAATTCTTAGCTGGATAGTGAAAGAAGAAATCAAAGGTACTGATGTAGCTTTAGTAGAAAATACACATGCAAGAGTACAGGGTTAGAAAGCGTGCAAAAGCTTTGACCTGCTCTTTAACTCACCTCTATTAATGAATAAATAAACCACAACACTTCTCCTATCCCAAATTAAAGACAAACATTAGCAAAGGTCATAAAACCTTAAAAAAAAGTTTTTCTCTCAGCAATTTTGCACATCATCTTCAGATAAACTTTGCCTCCTGTTGAAACAGGAATACCAATTTTGCTCACTGAATTAACCAGTACATATGTGCAGTTGGGCATATATATATCTGTTTGGTTACCATAACACGCAAGGAAGCTGAGAACTGAAAAAATATGGCAAAAGAGCTTTGAATACTAAAGGGTTCAATGGCAACTGTCTGGAGGCTTCATCTACACTAGGGGGTAATTATCCAAATAGGAGCAAATGAACAGCCCTGGGCTCAACACCAAGACGGAGCATCTCCTTTCACATCAATAAATAAATAAACAAACAAACAGTTGGCCCACCTAAGATGTTATTCTTTTGGTACTATATATTTATTGGAGAACACTAGACCTCCTTCCTCAATACATACAGGGTGAACGTATGATGTTATTCCCTCCTGGTGATCGGCCTGTCACTTTGGGATGGGCGAAGCTAGCACGGAGCTTACCCCTGGCAGCTTTCTTCGTTCCGTTTCCAACACAAAGATCCCAAATGACGCCTGACAGAGCTGCTCCTGCCTCCTGTTACAGCAGCTGCTTACCCACTAAAGGCCCAAAAGTTGCAATGAGAACCATACTGTGTTACAATTGAAATAAATACTGCCACCAGGCACAAAAAAAGGGAAAAAGAATCACCACAAAGCATGTGAGTGAAATGCTGCATACTGCATGCTGGAATTCTTTTAACACCCTTTTTTTCTGTCATTAAAATTGCATGACCCCATTCTGATACACAACAACAGAGTTAACCAAACTACCTTACCTTTTTGGATGCCTTTCATCCCTTGTTTTTTCAGTGGTTCTTTAGGAAACGGAGGTCCTAAATCAGGGTTAGAAGTCTCTTTAGACTGCCTGTATTGTTTGAGTTGATCGGCAAAATCTTCATCTTTTTCCTCCTCGTTATAATTACCAAAGTTTTCATCACTATAATGGCCATATTCATCATACTCCTTACTTTTTATATTTTTTTTATGTTGCATTTTCTGTGAACTCATGTAATTCCCCGATAAGTGTCCATGCTGTAAAACAAAGAATTGCATTGTTCAGAAACAACTCAAGACTTCAAACATCATCCCTCGCCAAGCTGCTCTACAAAACTAATTATTTTTATGTAGTTTCACTGTCATTATTATTATTATTATCCTTTCACTACTATCCAGGGAAAATCAGTTATTCCATAAAAGTTCATTTTTTTTTGAGTAGATCAAAATAGGGAAAAAAGTAGAAAAAAAAGCATCAGCATTTATATTCCACAAATTTTTCAGAAAGGTCAACAAAGCATTTTAACATGTGTAAATCTATATACTCTAAGAAGTTTGAAGGTTTTTTCTTAAAAAAAATAAAGAATAGGTAGTTCACCATGAGTAAAAAAATAAAAAGTATTGCATGTTCAGATCAGAGAAAATATTATGCATTCAGATGCATCTACATGTACAACACATAGATAAGACTGTTTTGCCAGAACTTCAGAAGTTACTGAAGAAGTAAGGCCAATTCACCTGGGTTTGCAGTATATAACACTCAGCAAGAGGAGTAACCGCCAAAGTTAGCAGGATTAAAATAAGAATCAAATGTTTACATTAATAATGCATTATTATTTAGCAACAGCAGGCTTAATTAAAATTTAACTTTTTATACCCAATTTATGAATAGATAATAAGAACTATGACTATTTTTCCTTTTTTTTTTTTTTTAACTTCCTGAGGATCTTGGACACGGAAGACGCAATCTGTTCAGAACAAAATGCTTATTACGGCCACTGCTAGGTCCAGACACTGTCCCTGCTTCGCTGTGTGCAATCGGGATCTTCACTTTCTCATAGCTTAGGTTGGGTGTTCTGGAAGGGTTGCAATCTGAAAGTCTCGTTTCCTCTAATTAATGACATTTCATAATACCTCTAGCTACTGTCCTGTCACTAGTCACCATGTCTCAGTTAGAGAACTGCAATCAATTTTGCCTGGTCTTCTCACGAGGACTATGAAGTAGCAGGAACTGAGAAATGCCAGGACAAATGAATCAATTAGAAGGCAGATACCACTCTAGATTTTTAAAGCCACTTTCTGAAACCTGCTTCCTCTTCCTTAGCACAGCCTAAATCCAGTACAGGCAATAAAAAAAAAAACAACTCAGCTACTGGAAAGGCAGTGTCTCACTTGTTTATACCACTGACATTCATGCCACATTTTAAATATTTCAAAGGAGTAGATCATCTGAAATCCATCAGAATGGGCAAAATGAGCAAGGCAGCCTTCATAAACAGCATTATAGAGGTGCACATCTTTTTAAAAATTGCAACTGAATAAAGACCCAAGAAACAAGTTTTAAAAATATTACCTGAGAGAATGAAGAATCATAATCTCTGTATGAACTACTGCTCTTTTTATGCGGTCTTTCTGTACGTTCAATATCAGAGTCATGGCTGTAGTCTGAACTATCATCACTGGAAGGGGAGTTATGCTGGAAAAAAGGAAGAAAATCTAGCTTTCAAAAGCTATTAAGCACTGCATTATCTAGTCGATCTACTGTATATGAGATTAAAAGAAGCATTAGTCCTCAGTATGAGGATATTTTAATGTTAATGAGGATATTTTAGCGTCCACAAACTTCTGCTTCTAAGCAAAGCCAAAGTGCATTCTTTGACAATTCTCAATGATCAAAGATGTGATCCAGCGAAGCTTTTGGAATGGAGACCTATCATGGCTATAATTGCATGTGTTTTTTCTGACTTGTAACAGCTTCTTAAGGGTCCTCCGAGTCCTATTGCATGGAAACATAGCAAGGATGTGGCTAAAAAGCTAACAGATCGGGGAGATGCCTAGAAACTCACATATAACCAAGGAGCAGATCATTTTCTGACAGGCAGTGGGAAGGTCTACACGTAATTTATACTACTGAGGAAATCACTTGCTGCTGCAGACAGTCTCCCTGCAAACAGCTGGACCTCCAGAAGAGAGGACCTCCAGAAACAGCATGTTTTCAATCCCCTGCAATTGCTTTCTTACTGCTTGCTGCTCTGATAGCTCCTTGGTTTCCTCCACACACGCTATGCACCACTACTTCAGGCTACAGGCACAGCATTTCTTCAAAATACTTATTTTGTGCTATTTTGGCACATTGCTGTGACCTCTTAATAAAAAATCAAAAAAAAGTAGTTCTATGATCAATTTAAGTCAACCAAACTCAAAGAGAGTTTTATATAACAACAACTAATGGCAAAGAGTATATACTTTTTTATAGTATTCTGGGACATGTTTTGTTTAAAAAAAATCCTGCATCGCTAAAAACGAACACATGCAAACTCCTGGAGTTAATTTATTTTGTTAAAGAAGCAGTTTTACCAACATAAATTGCAGGGAACCGCTTGTATTGGAAAATATGACTGTGCTACAGTCGACAAGATAATACCAAGAGTACCATTTAGTCCAAATCTTTTCTAAAAATCTTTCTAAACAATTTTCTCACATTAAGCCTTTCTCCCTGGATCCCTTCTATTTTTTCCTACATTACATTGATATTAATGTTCTACTTGGATATGTTGTTTTGCAAACAATTAGACAGAAAATCAATTACAAACATATTCTAATTCTTGGTCCCCTTTCTCAAAACTACCCTAGAATAGCATAGTCATTTTTCTAAGAAAAAATTATTTTTTTCAGCAAAAATTTTTTGAATCTTTTGCATTTTTTTTAGAGTCAATTAAGACATAATTATACACATAATTTTCAGGGTGTATTTCCTGAAGAGTTCAATTAGCTGATATGAATTTTCTTCTCTCTGTGAATATGACAGTGAGCAGAACAAGTAATTTACATTATGCTTCCTATTCTAAAATGTTCTCACTCTTAATGGTTCAGCCATCGTTCCCTGCTGTGAGTGACCAATCATTAAGCTACATCGTTGTTTAAGGTGTAAAGGATTTAAGTAGTGGTTTAACATTTTTACGTCAGAATTACCACAGGGACTGTAAATGTCAATATTTTGTTAACTGTTTTTAAAAGAAATATTGAAGAAAATAGGCAAATAATAGAGATGCATATCACAAATAATAGCTATACTCACAGTTCAGCTTCTTTTCTTTCAAATACAGATGAAAACAAAGTTATAATAATGTATCTAAACAAAGCTAACAAGTATCCAAACTACAATTTATAATATGCTACAGCTGGATGACTTAATGATTTACTATCTCTTAACCTACACAAGTTGCCACTTAAATGTGTGAATATACACTTTTGTGTATCAAAAGTCTATTTTGCAATGCAGTTTAGTATTGAAATGCCTTAATAAGATAGGGGCTATAAAAAACAGCATTCAGTGTTCAAAGACTACACAATTAGTGCTAAAATTGTCTTTTAGGCTTCTTGTCCAATTTCCTGGATAAGGAAAATATTAACCTGGAATTCAAATAAGCACCACCAGTATTTTGGTTTTCATTTCCTAACCTTATGTTTATCCCGTCTTCTCCTTTTTGACTTCTTCTTTTCCTTTTCTTTTTTGCGTTTCTTCCGTGATTTCCTATGTCCTTTGTCATTTTTCTGTTTATCATCGCTTTTTGTACCATGTTCTTTAACATCTTCAACCGCCGCATCATCTATTTCACCATCTTCCAGTTCTCCATCTTCTCTGTAGGAGAAAAAATAAAAAGGACGTAACATTATCCCTCTCATCCATCCAACAACAGTAAATCAAAGACACTACTTATTTCTTTCCTTGAGTTACAGTTTTATACATTTGCATAGACAGACACTTTAACACACATAACACTCCCAAAACAACCAGAATTGTAGGATTTTCTTTTAAATAAAAATGCAGTGCAAGTTGTTAAATGACCATAAATTGCACTGCATTATAAGAGAGAGCTTCTGGTTCCGTTAACTTTACCCTTGTTCTGCTTAGGTTAAACAGGGACCCTTATATATCAATCTAAACAAACTTGAGCTTTACAGGCCACGTCTGTGACAGTTTGGTGTTTCCAGCTAGTAGATTTGAACACATCCTGGCCTTGCCATGACAATACACACAACTGCTATGTTAGTTACGTAACTGGCATGGTACATGGAATATGTTACTGCGCTTATTGGAAATCTAAAATTGAGCTGGATGGAAAATAATAATAAAAAAAAAAAATCTAAGGAATAACAATGTTATGAGTGATTCCAAAAAGCAGATTTATTTTGTAGAGTAAGTTGATTCTGTAAAAATGAAAAAATATATATTAGTAGTAGTTAGCTGAACATTTGCACTTCATTTGCTGAACTCTAAAACTCCCAGGGAAAGACACTGGATGATGTTATTCTAGCTGAAGCAGCCTAGGTCTCTGCTTTTTAAAACTCACAGCAATGAATTCATGGGGCAGAGGGGACCGGGAGCCATTTCCTACATCTCAAATTAGGAATATTTCCTCAATAAATACTGCAGATGGAGCAATGTGCACATGAACCTAACTTCTGAATAGGAAGGTTAACTAGCTCAAGAGGCCTTAAAAGTTGGAGTGACATGAAAAGATCACTCAAAAAGATAAGTTTTAATAAAAATGCAACACTTGTAAGAGTTTGAGGAGTAAAAGGTAGAAAAGTTTGTGCTCATGTCCATCAGCACAGAAAAGAAAGCAGTTTCCATGACTATATGAGCCTCTAAATAATACTCCCTACTGATCAAACAATAATAATCCTGAAAATACTTTTGTCGTGAAAGTCAACAAAGTGACCAGTATCTTATTTTGAACCCTGTTTTCAGGCATTCTGCTGCACCATGTTTTTCTGCAGCAGTTACAACTCCTTTTGTACTATCTGGTATTTGCAGGGGTTTGGTTGTTGAAGGACACAGTATTTTCAAACTTAAATGGAACCAGTGACATAAATACTTTTACACTGTATTACACTGAAGGAACGTGAGCTTTGTGGGCACTAGAAAACCTTACTGAAACTCCGTCCTGCTCTTTTACATGCAGAGTGCTAGAAAACACCATGAATCCTATGGAACCTGAAATCACCACTGTATAAAAGCCGCAGGGAGGTGAGGACATAAATGGTAGAAAACTCAAGTATGAAATTGAAGGTTTCTTTATGAATTACTGGTAAAAGTCAGAATCTTCATTTACTATAAACAAACATCAAATAGCTTCAAGAGGATATTACTGGCAGCAGCAGCCACAAGACAACACCATCAGCAAAAACAACACTTAAAACAGGGAAAAATCACAGATGAAAATAAATAAAAGCTTTTAAAACCCCGAGGAGGACTACTTGGTGGTCCTTCAAGTTTTGCTCACGTTGCACATACTGTTCTTTTCTGCTCTAGGGTCCCTTCTCCCCACAACAGACACATTCGGTATTGTCTCTGTCTGCAGTTCTGATTTGAGAACTGCTTCTTGTTCTTTCAACAAAATGAGTGTAAAAACTTACTTTGACGTTTATATGGACAATAGCATCAACTAAATTGCTTGTAAAGTGCTGAGGTGCTGGGTAACCCTTCAAGTAAACGGAAATGGTTTGGGAAACAATGTTATTTAAAGTGCAAACACCTGCTGGCCTGGACACTACCCAATGAACATGGCACAAAGTAAAATACAGCTTTAAGGAGAGGGAAAGTATAAGACAAAATGACCTTACATTTAGTGGAAAAATATTAATATTACAATATTTTGTGCATACGGTCAGTCTGGAAGACCGAGTTCTACCTGCAAGCATAAGGGTTGTAATGGTGACACACTCAACAATGTCAGCAGATAAAGGTTTAGTTTAGTTTTTGCTAAACTAAATGCTTCCAAACGTGACCCAAGGTGGTTTTCAAAGAAGTTATGAATTGCTGACTGTCCAGTCTTCAGCAGCAACTATTTCACCTAAATTCTACATATTTTCGTTTGACCTTCATCAATCCAAGTAATATTAGAGCAGAAACAATGAGACTCCATTTGAAGAGACACAATGAGAACTAAAACCTTTCCTTGAATTGCAATTAAATCCCTGATGATAAAAGCAGATGGGAAAATAAATAGGAGAAATTTACGGAAATAACAGCATGAAATCCTCCCTTGAGTCAGGCTTCAAACATTTTGGATCCTCCTCCAGCTAGAGATACTGCTTTAACTGGCAGATGAGCTACTTGCACACACACACACACACACAAAAAAAAAAATCTAAAAGACCTGCAAATGACTGTGCAACTTTGACTTCTGTGCATTAAGAAATAGTTGTGTTAAATGTTACTGACTCTTTGGTAGCTGTGAAAATTACCCTAGACATATAGATGTTTAAAATCAATCCTACTATCTTTAGCAGATTGATTCAGATTCTCTGTATGGATTTCCTTGCAGCGCAGTTGACCTTGCAGTGCAGTAGCAGTTTAGACTTTCCTCCGTCCTAACAGCAAAGTTATTTCTTTTGAAGCTAAGGAAAAGATGTTTCAGATGAGCTTCTTGAGGATAACCACTTCGTTCTGTTATAAGGACAATCTAACTCCGATTAAAACGTAGGTAGCTTTTACTGCAATAATTTTAGTGCAGTTATTTCCAATGAAGGAGACAATATTTTTCCATGCTGATAATTCTTTTGTGCCCAAAATATCTCCAAGAGTAATCTGTACTCTCCAAGAAAATTATTTGGGTAGCAACACTGTGGAATGTTTAAATTTGCTTATTTCAAAAAAAAAAAAAAAAAAAAAGAAAAAAACACAACCAAACTTTTTGAAAAGCTTAACCACACGGGTATTTTTGTCACACAGTTGGGACATCTGATCCCTGTGGTCAACACTCAAACCTTTTGAAACCTGAGGATCACGACTGAAGAGAAGGCGTTTGGCTTGAGAGGAGGGAAGAGGCGCATTGCTGGCGTGCAGCTCTATCATTTGAATTACAGTTTATCTTTTGTAAGATTGTCGACTAAAAAGACAGTATTAAGACATACACTATGATACAGCATCTACAGGAATTCCCTCTTTTTTTGAGCAAAAATCTAAAATTCAATGCCTGTTCTTTAGAGATGAAACCAGTGTCTGTTTTTTGGGGCCGGGTTAGACCAGAACCGCTTTCCAGTCCTGATGCAATCTCACAGAAACTTGAAGTGCTTAACAGACTGCAAGAGGAAGATGGCAACAATCCCCCAGGAAAAGAGCCAGGAAGAAACCTGGCTGCAATTCTCAGGGCATACCATTAACACAAGACTCAAAAGGTTTACAGAGCTAGGAAAAACAGCTTTAATTCTCACAGCTATTTGTCAATACATGGATCTAGGATAAGCTTGACAGAGGAAGAAAATGGCATCTTTGACCAATGTGAATATGAAAATTACAGGAGGTTGAAAGACGTAGGAAGAAACTGGAGACTGAAATTCTACCTGTGCTGCACTGCAGAGTGCAATAAAGAGCCTGGCAGTATCGATGTCATGTCTGGCCACTCATCCTTCAAGGGAAGGCAACATTTTTCACAGGCAGTGGCCCACTGGTACCTGGATGGACCACGTCCCACATCACTGCCTGCATTCCGGTTTTTGGAGAATTGCTGGCTTAGTTTGTGCCAAGGTGCCTGGAGAGAACACTGGGTAGACAGCGATGCAGGTTTACTTTTTCCTGAGAATTCCAGCTATTTGGGCTGTCTGCTGGCACAGGCAGGCTGTGGGTCGGGTTAGACCACTCAGCTGCAGTGCTCAGGAAAACCAGTTTAAGGTGTGCTACAAAAGGCAGGCTGAGATAAGTGCCTGTGACCCATGCAGGACTGAAGATTCAGCACACAGGATCTTCAGGCTGCTCTAAAAGGAAGATCAACAGGTTCCCATTACTGAACACATATGATAGGGAGGGCCAGCAAATGCCGAGAAAAAACTTCTCCATCAAGAGGTGCTGCTGAAAGCAAAGAACCTAGGGCTGCTCCCGGATGGAGGTAGCAAAAAGGCAAAGGTGGGACATAGCACCTGATCTGTCCAGCAGCTGCACGCAGCAAGGGATGAACTGGAAGCTGGAGTTCCCTTAACCTGGGGAGAAACAGGAAGGTCTGGTCCCTGTCTAGCGTTCAGCCCAGCGAATGGATGCGCATGGAAAAACCTTATGCTGGTAATATAAAGATATGACATGGAATAAAGAAAATTAAAGAACATTTTCCTTTCAGACAACAGATTGGGTTGGGTTTAAGGGTTAAGGTTTTAAGACACGATTCTTTGCTAAGGATTAGCAAATGAAAATATTATTCAGGAGATATTTTTCCCGAACCACAAGCCTGTTAAATTAAAATGTCACTGAACAGTGATCACTGTCATTAATATTTCAGAATAATGAGACATCTTGATATTAAATGTATGTCTATCATATGCTGAACTAACTTACTCTGTAATAAAAGATTTTAAGCTTTTCATTAACAAAAAGTAAACCATTTTTGTGAACTCATACATTGTCTTTTTTTTTAATCTCATCTTATTAGTGATATGGACTGGAAATTATTTTAAAAGGAAATAAGGCTACTGAATTTGAACTTTCAAGAGCTTTAACTTGACATCAGGTTCACATAATTTTCTCAACTATAGCAAAAAAATAGCAGTTGAAAGCAATTAACAACTTCTGAAGATACTGCTCTCTACAGATTATTCTACAGAAGTGTAAAAAGTTCAAGAGCCCAACCAGTGTTAATGGTGGATAATCAAATCCATACAACAAGGAATATTACAACAGAATTTTCTCAACCTTGTGCAATAAGCAGTTAAGTTTGAGAACATTACCCTTACACTTGAAGCTTTATGTGCTTAATTTCTGTCCATTTTTGTTGGGTTTTATTAATGTTTCCACGCATTTCTAAATGAATCAGAATATTTTTTTCCTCTCAATCAAAATATCTGCCTCGCCCATGCCTCTTGAAGAATATTAGAGTAATAGAAATTTGAATTGCAATGAACAGACAGAATCTCTGATGTTCAAAGAGGCCTCGATCCAACTCTAGAATTCAATCCAATTTCAGAGTTCAGTCAGGCTGCACAGGGCAATGCTTAGTCAAACTCTGACCATCTCCAAGGATGGAGATTTCACCGTCTCTTTGGGCAATTTGTTCAAATATCTGAACAAGTCTTGGCGGAAAAAAAGACAATTTCAATTGCTGTTACTGTTATCTACTCTGTCTTCTCCTTTGACCATGCAACTTTGAGAAAAGCCTTGCTCATTCTAAGCACTAAGGCCAAAATGAGGATAATGCAATGTGTAATAAAGCCTGGAGTGAGGTTGGTGTCATCACTACAAGGGCAAACTACTGACTTATGTTCAAACATAAATATGTTTGCATTTTCTTTAAATGCTTTAACATGCTCTCAGGAGAAAATCGAATAAACTGAAAGGATGATCAACACTTATGTTGTTCCCTATCTAATAAACCTTGAAAGGTTTGTAAGTTTTTTTAAAGGAATTGGTGGTAAAATATCTAAGGAGCCCAATTCAAGTGAGTTTACAGATTCAGCTGTACCTAGAACATATTTTATGTGGTCATCTACCTGCTTTAAATTTTAAATTCATGTAATGATCATAAAGAACCTTAACTTTTTTTTCAAAATATTAAGAACGAGATTAGTTGTAACACAAGGCAAGAAGTCCCGCAGATATTTATCCGTGAATAAGACAAACCTATGCCCATGCTTTATGAAAGGAAAACAAGGTTCCCTTTTTAAAATGTTAGGAAACAATCAGACTTATCTTAAGCATTTATATGCGCAAAAAATCAACACCACATTGGGGCAAATTATCCCTAATATTGAAATTCTTAACTAGAAGAGTAGAAGGGAGGAGAAATACAGCTTGGTATAGTTTGTTCTGGTTCAGCAGGGCAGGTTTCAACTTCTGCAGAGCAATGAATGTTGGGACTGTGGGCCCTTTGCCCAAAGCAGTTCTGAAACAAGGGCTGGGGGCAGTTAAAGGATTAGGTATTAGGTAAGAAGCAGTAATTAGGTTGGATTAAACTGCCTTGCCATTTGCCCTCCTCAGCCCTATACTGCAAAGGTATTACCTGCTCTGCTGTCTAATTCCATCCACTTGAAGGGACTGCAAATGAGGGGGGAGAGGAAAGAACTTAATGGGGGGGGGGGCTAAAGACCTGAGTTTCATTGTAAGAAACTGGTTGTTAAGAGAGAAGTAAACCAGCTTTGATTTTCTGTCCAAATGGGACCAAAAGAATATGCCTGGGAGAAGAAAGAGACAAAATAAACGATTGCTGCATTTAGTCCCCTCAGATCTCCTGCAACTTCTTAGAACTAAATACTCTTTTAACGACAATAATGCAAAAGTGAGATATGTCTGTGGATCACTGACAAGTCAAAAAGTGGAGAAAAAAAAAATGGATTAATACAAAGACCCTGGAGAAAAAGCAAAGGAAGTAAAGGAAATTTCGAATGACTGCCTCCTCAACCTTAATTCTCAACTATGCATGGGCTTCCATACATAATATCTACAGCATCTGCAACTCTACACCACTTCTTTATCACCTCCTTGCAGCCCACTGTTACCTTGCAAGGCAAGATATGTATACCCTGACCTGCAAAAATGCTTTGTGATAATACAGAATAAAGAAGGGTACTCAAAGAAGAGCTCTAAGCAAGCCACAAGAATGGCAAGGCTTCTAGCAGTCGAAAAAACATACCCTGGTAACACGGGAGAAAAATATATACTAGAGAAGTACGAAAGATGGTGCGTTTTTTGCTAAGAAGCACTAACTAACAGGACTGAAAATTTCCCTAGAAGCTTTCAAATGTCAAAATATGAAAAAGAGAACACACGAAAAAAAAATAACCCGGAAAAAAAAAATAAGAGCATCTACCATGGTGGGAGGCATTTAAATACTATTATTCATAGGGACGGGTAACAGAAGAAAGGTCACACCAGTGTTGAACTCTGAGAACTGTCACAAGCAGTTGTGGAAGCCGAGAGCAGCAGCTTCAATGGGGACTGGACAAATTCATGGGGAAAAAAAAAGTGCATTGAAAGCCTGGCACTTTCCTCAAACACACGGAATGCAACCGCAGGAACTGCGGGAACATAAAGAACTAGAGTGTAGGAACCATTGGGCTCACCTGAGCTCCCTACCTAGCATCTCCTGCTGCCCCTCTCACTGACCAAATATTGGTCTCAAAAAAGATATCGCAGAAGAGGTTTTTACCTTCGCATTCCCTTCACCTCTTACAGAGAGAAACTAGGAAAGAGCAACCCCAAGTCTAGTGAGGTCTTGGGAACAGAGAGGTTTAAGAATTGAGCTCTTGGGATCTCTTTTATTCCCAACTCCAGGTTCCAGATTGCTAGGATACACCAACTGCCCCTCTCTCCCATCCTCCACCACGAAACCCATGTGATTTCAAAGCCTTACACTTAGTATCAAGCTAATTTAGGAGGTTTCGCACTAATAAATTTATAAATTGCTGCAAGTATTTCCTATGGCAAGAGATTAATTAATTTGACCTGAAGATTTGGCTATAAACGTTCATGACAAGAAACAGACTGAAAATCCTAAGGCCAGAATAGATTGAGAAGGCTTCAGTGTTTATTTCGGACTACAGTTACTTTAAATACAAGGCTAAAGACTGAGACCGTCCTGTACCCATCTGTTAGTGTTGATAGTCTAGTCTGTTTGCAAAGGAAAACTGGATTGATGGACTTATACATCATGCCTTCTGCATTCCTTTACCAATTTGGGATTTCTCTGAAGATTTTCCACTATATCTCTCACTTTCAGCTGAAAATTGGTACCATAAAGTAAACCTGCATATTTTGAATTTATTTACCTGTGAATATTAATTATATCAAGAAGCTGGCATCTCCCAAGGCCAATATTATTCAAACAATGGGAAAAAATCATTTCTCAAGGCTATTCATCAGAACATCCCCTCCAATTTATCAGAAAGAAAATGGTTCATCTATATTCTTTCTTTCTTTTTTTATAAAAATGGGTCATTATCTTTATACCTTTTGAATCCTTAGAATAAGCTATATGAAGCCCTATTATTTGCAATTTAACTATCTTACAAGACAAAATTTCAACACACACAAATCATCAAAATTATATGACCTCATTTCATGTCTTAAATGTTAGAACAAACCCAAACCCCAGCATTCTAACACCAAAAGCCCTTCAGAACATACTTAATGCACCAGAATGAGAATGACTTCTCATATGCAAATTTTGGGAAATACTGTGCTTAGAAAAGAAGGTAGGAAAAAATGGCTAGCTCCCATTTCTCAAGATTAGCTACACTGCAGATGTGAACAGAACACAGGCTGCCCTGGTTTTGCTTATGGCATTCAACACTTTTCTGAAGCATTTTAAAGAGTAAATTCTTCTTGTGCAGTGCAGATATAAAACAATAAATGGCTTTAGAACAAATATCAGAAATAATAATTTTTAAAAGTCTGTTATTCAGAAAAGTCAAGTACATAGCTCCAGAATACAATTTCTTGTGATTTTTAAAAGGTGCTTACTGAGACTTATTCATATGCAATCCTTACACTAAACACTCACATAGAAAAGTGTTCTCTTCTATGAGATGAAGAATCTTCAAAATACCCACCCTAACCATGCAATAAATCCTCTCTTCAAATCCTGCAGTCTATTATCTCCAGGATCACCTGACCAATTTTCAAGTACATCATCTGCCAGCCAAAAAAAAGACTTGTCGCATCTTTGCAACAGAAACTTTTCTGACCAACAAAGTGCGCATAATAAAACTAGAATGTACATATCAATGAAACATCTGCAGCTATCAAAACAAAACAAAAACTTACGTATTTTGACAAAATGAGCACTCTGGCATGGATTTCTAATGAACTGAAATTTGCTCTTTGCTCTTTTGAAAACGAGGTATTTAGTAGTTCTCTGGGGAGCTGCTAACATATAATTACACTTCTGGGATGCACTCAAGGAACTTTCCAGGTAAAATGAGCCTGCAAGAATCCTAGCATTATTCTTTGGATTACATGGCAAAAGTAGGATTATTGAAGTTCCCTCATCCCCTGATGCCTAGATTCCATCCACAATATCCCAGTTTTACTAGCACTAAATTTCAAGAATTTCAAAAAGATGACTGGATAAATTTGACATGAAAACACAGTGATCAAAAATGTATCATTTCTGGCAAATAACAGAATTTTTCCTCAAAGAAAGTTTAAAGGGAACGATAACTTTAATTTTAAGGGTACTTTTTTTCCATTTGAAATCCAAACTGGAGCTTTCAGCTACAAGGTTAGGATAGAACCCACCCTTTTTTAAAAGTTCACTTCCTAAATTTACTCCCCAGACTTGGCTATCACACACAGCTTTGGAAAGGGCTTTCAGCAACCCAAAACAGGGCCATATCCTTTTCTACTATGAGTAATAGAAAAATCAACAAACAGATGTGGTCTGGAAACAACACAGCTAGCAGATGATTTTCTAGGAAACGGGTGAAAGCCTTACGCTGTTTTCCCTACGGCAGATATCCACAGTCACAACACGGACTTAGTAAGAGATGATCTGAAGCTTTGCAAAATACAGTGCTGGCTTACAGAATGTTCCGACCTCACTTTGCATCTTGGTTTGTTATTGCTGGAAAAGCAGAAACAAAGTTTTCTTGATGTAGAACAGCAGTGAACAGCAATGAATTTTGCCCCCTTTCTGTCTATAGGTTCATTTTACATTCAATAGCCTTTACATTCAATTGCCAAGCATCCCGCATTCCTTACTGAAATAACACCAAGCCCTTTATGATGTGCTGCTTATGCAACATGTGCCTCGGGAGTCAAAAAGGAACTGTGTTGTCTCTGTGTTGAAGGAACAGATATTGGTATTTTTTTTAACTTCTACCAATACATTATTTTCTTCTCTTCCCTAGTAAAACTATGTTATCTCAAAAGACAACAAAAGACAAATTATCCCTGCTTTGACAAGAGACCTGTTCCTTAGAGGAAAAAAAATTATCGCCAACAAACTACAGAAAACACAAATTTGCAATTTTAGAGCAATACTATTTTATATGAATACCTATAAATACTACTTATATAGGCACTATAAACTTCTGCATATAAAACAGTAAGAGGTTACTCTCCTGTAAGGAGAGATCTCAGTTAGCAATACTAAACCCTTCCCACATTGGTGGTTGTCCAAGTGTTTTTACCACCTCTGCCAACCCTCTTTCAGCTCTATATATCCCTGGGCAAGAATCTTGCAACATTAAGATGCAATGGAAAAAGAAAATATGGGTCAGGCATGTCCATGTGCAGAGGTTCTTCTGAAGAACTCTGGTTACAGAGCAGCCTTCATTTCTGCTTCTAAAGCCAGTGCTCCTTCCCACCCTAGGGTGCCTCACGAGCACAACTTGTCCCTGCATGGACTCACAAAAACACCCTGGCTAAATACATACCATGGGGTTGCTTTGCCACACTTGACATCTAAGCTAAAACATGGTTTTGATGCAGTCCTACAGCCCGCAGCAAGGAGACATGGACAGCTTTCACTCCAGAGTACTCCACTCTGAATCTTCTTGGAACGAAACCAAAAGGGCCTTCATTAAAGATTTGCTTTAAGTTACTTGAAGGCTCTTTGGATACCGTGGTCTGACTCACTGACATTTCTTCATATTTTAAATATATATATATATATATATGAATGAATGAAAACGCCACCATAAGACTATTTTACTGTTCAAAGGGTACTCCTAGTATATCTCCAAAAATGGATTAAAACAGAAGTTGAATTATTGTTCAATGAGAATCAGTTTGCTAACATCACTAAAATATCAGTTATAAAAGTATTTGGTCACAGAAAATATTAACTCACACTCTGAGTTACTCCAATCTTTACATTTTAATTTCAAGTTCATTGATGAGCTAATATTCAAGCCCAGCTTAAACTTGCCTTTCTTGCTCTTAGTCCAAGTAATTTTTAAAAATGGCATTCTTAACGTTCTGATAGGATTTACACATGAAGCTCTGGAAGCCCAAGATATGAAACCTACATGTGTTTTCTCAGTATCCTGAGGACTGCAGACTTGAAATATTTTGAGAAAACTGAGAAGCGTTTCACAGAATCCCAGAATGGTTGAGGTTGGAAGGGGCCTCTGGAGATCATCTAGTCCAGCCTCCTGCTCCAGCTGGGACACCCAGAGCACGGGGTGAAACTATTTTTCCCATCTTTTTAGAAGTGCTTGATATACTTGCAAATATACCACAAGCTACCTCCACCACATGAGAAAAAAGTAACATAAGCCTTAAGACCTTACATGAAAGAAATCATAAAACTAGGTTTATCAAACATTATCTCTACTATCAAACATTTTCTGTTAGTCCAGGTTTGATTCACAGTTTGGGAAATGTCACATTTTGTTTTATAATTGAATGCCCATGATTTTGTTAGAGTGAATCTTAAGACAGGATATAACCAAGAGTTTCCAAAAACAAGAAAAAGTGTCTATATATACTATATAAAAAATAAGATCCACTATGCACGGGCCACTAGTTTTGTAGACTATTAATATAATGTTCTTTTAATCTACAGCCAGGCAAGGAAATCATATCATGAAAAGTTACAGATCAGACTGCTTGGGGTTTGCCCTGTTTTTAGCCCTAGGTTGACTTCACTTACATCTCAGCATTACGGAAGAAGGAAGAAAGGAAAATAGCAGTAAAACCTGCCAAGAAAAAAAGGTTACAGGTGACCAATGAGCTGCTAAAACCAGAGGAAGCTAGAAAATCCACTTCCTCACCTCAGCACCCAGCTCTCTCCAGTTGCTGTGGTTTATTACTGTTACGTAGTTAGACATCCACACGGACCTCCTTCTCCTCCCCATGAGGATCAGCAGTAATTGCCGTGTAGCTTAGCTGCACTTTTGCTGCTCCTGTAACATTAACCGTATGGTAAGTGTGTTTTCCCATAGGATCTGCTTGAGAGGGATCATTAGTGTGCTCCCTGTTTTCTGGTGTCAAAGCAATTCTTGAACTTGTGTTCAAAAACAATAAATTGCAACAACGCTATGTTTGGGGATCAAAAACAAGTTCAGCATAATATGGTCATAACTATTATTAAAAGTATTTCTAAAACAGCTCTAAGTAAACATTTTGAAATCCAACTGCATGCAAATGTGGCAGAGAGCATTAAACCACAGAGCAGTGTATTGAGACTGCCAATTTTAAGTGAAAATGCCTGAAGACTTGAAGAGCAGTCAGGCTGCATGGCAAGAACTACAGATGATAGGAGATCTTCAGCATTTCAGTTCCTACCTTCCCTGATTTGCAACGCTCTGGGGCTTCACAGAGCTGAGGAGTCATGGGGATCAGGACAAGACATGGACACAGAGGCTTGCCAAAGTACATTGACTAAGCAAGCACAGAAAAATGTATAAATAACACATACAACATAGATTTAAATTTAACGTTATTCACCTTATTTACAAGCAGTCTGTAAACACTTTTCCCTTTACTTCCCACTGACTCCGTAACTGAACCGAGCAGAGCTCAAGAAACCAGACAAACCTGCTACATGAGCAGAGTTTAACATCACCCTCGCTAAGGAGAGGAGTGGAGACCTGGTGCAGTGGAGGGGAGGTGATTCCCAAAGGAGAAGGAAGAGGAGGCCTGGGAAACAAAACAGCTGGGAAGAGCTGACTGTGGTAAATCTCCATCCACCTGGTTCATGAAACCACAGAAAGTGAAGGGGAGGATCTGGGAGAGCAGCACCATGATTAGAAACAGGCTGACTTGTGCAATTAAACACCTCAGGAAAGCTTTGGGAAGCTCCATCGGTTTATCTTGAATAAGATAGTGACTACAGCAATTAAAAAAAAATGGTATCTCAAACACATCAAATAGGTAATGAAAAATCATAATGCACGGTTCTTGGGGGGGAAAAAAAAAACAAAAAAATGCAACAAATGAGCTTGGTTTTGAAGTGACATTTACAAGTATTCTCTGAAAAAATCATACAATTTTCTAAGGAAACTTCTCACAGGACATTCAGATGCCCATTGGAGGGCCGAGTCTAAAGTACTCTAATAAATTGTGCCATTGTTTGGACCTTTCATTAGGTCACTGCTATTTTTATAGCAGTTAACGGCATAAGACGTTTCCAAGTCTGGATAGCATACGATAGCTATAAAGAGGCCGCTAACAGAAAGAATCAGCACTAACCTAAAGTTTAAAGCAAATAAATGAAAAATAAATAAATAAATAAAATACTATAACCAATAGAAGAGTTCTCAAGTTTCTGGCAATTGTAAACTTGGCACCTACTCCAAATACAGAACCAACTAGCAAACATGCCCTTCATAGCTCACTACTAGCCATAAAATCGGAGTCTATACAAGTCTGCATGATGACTGAGCTCCTTCAGTTTGCAACAAGCTTTTAGCTCTTCTTTTAGGCATGCAGAGATATAACCAGTATATTCATCTATGAGACAATAAAGCAAGACAGTGTGTATAAAAGGGAGTTTAAATGAAACATTAAGTTTCCAACCCTAAAAAATTAATAGGAGTCCTGACCTCAGAAATCACTTCATCTATTCATATACCAGTTTATATATCAAGACTCCTTCTTAATGTTACAGACCTCTCTTTAACAAACTCTCACGCTGCTGACGGCAAATGGAAGCCATGTGTTTTCCAACAGGGTTTTATTTTTGTCTATAGTATTTATTTGACATAACTATCAGTGTCTGTATCCTGCCTCCCTTCTCCTTTACAAATAATCTACGTAAAAAGGAATCCTTAATAAAACCTAATTCTATGTTAGAACTTTGAAAATATTTTATCTGTGTATGTGGAAAGTCTCCAATACTTCTTCCCAGAGAATGTCCCTGCAATGGGTTAAGTCAAAGTATTTAAAGAATGAAAAGAACTTCCTCATGTAATCCGATGCCCCATGTACAAACCAAGCACACGGAGATTATGTATTAAAATAGTACTTCCACCTTAAATATCCCGAGTGTGGTTAAACACTTCAAAACATTAACCAACCAATTTCATTATACTGCTACATATCAGTTCAAAAGCTGAACTGCTAAATATTAACAGAAATGTTTTTAATTTATGTCATAAATTGATCTGATCCTTTGAGTGATTTCAGGAACCTACACAGGCTGTATTATGTGTAGCCAAATTAGCCTTACTGGGTTACAAACACAGTAAAACAAATAAAAATGAATGCAGTATAAATGCATTCAAACTAGACACGTTAGTTTTAAAACAGCAAGTGAATTCTGTAATAAAGTTCCAGTTTAGCTTAGAACAGGAGCATATCAGATATCCACATATCTCCTAAACAACTGACCTAAAAGATTCTATCTAAGCTTAGCTTTTCAGTCTAATATAAAGGAGACTTGTCAAGAGCAATTCAGTACTTAAAAACATGCACAGAGAGCTGGCCTGCCTCTCGCCCTGGGGAGTCAAACATGTTTTCTGGGGAAGAGAAAGGCCCTGTGTTCTCTTAAGGCCTTTCAAGCTACCAGCTCACACACACAAAAAGAAACTCTATAAATTTTAGAAAGTTAAGATACTGACAGGACTAAAATTGCCTACTTAATATAGGAAGAAGGTATCTTTTTTTTTTTTTTTTAAACAACACACCAGGTGTATTAAAAGTACACTTCGCTATAAACTTCTCAGGTTAGAGGTGAGCAAAAGTTTTATAAAAATACTATTTCTAATGTAAATTTGTTTAGGTTTTTTGCTGTTCTAAATTAAAAGAAAAGCAATGTTCGTATATGTACATGTATATGCACATGTATTAAAGTGCACAGTTATATACTCCATAATTTATCGATGAAATAACAAGTGTACTAGGGAGTACAGCAGATAAGAGGAACCTGACTTGTCAACATAATATGAGCAACCCTAAATTAGAAAACTTAGGCTCCCTGGAGAGCAGTGAATAAGGTATCGCAGGCCAGTCCTCAAAGACACAGGCACAAAACAAAGTAATTTCAATAGTGAAACAATGTCTGCAGTAAAAAATCCGAGGTTTCTAGCATGTGAACTCTGAAATACTCTCCTGCTACTGTTGCAAAGCTAGAACAAGTAGCAATGCTGTAACTTCAGCAAATCCAACCCGTTTGCGTTTTGCTTGTTTCACAGATTCCTCCTTAACGTATAGAACAGAACTCGCATCGTTTCAAAATTAAAAGTAGGAAGGTGGAAGAATCAGGAGCTCTGGGGTCTATCTGAACCTACTACTAAATCACTGTTTTTTGAACAATTTATAGCACAAAATTTATGAATTTTACTCTGACAAGGGAACTGTGACAATCCTCTTAGGTGTTTTTTTGGTTCTTTGGAACATGCACTGAGCGTGGCTTTGGAGGTGTGTGGGGAGGACAGACTGAAACTCAGCTGCCGAAAACCAGCATTTTAACTCCTGCACTTATGTTACAAATCCTCTGAACAATTGTGCATTGAAAGACTGGTAGCAGTCGCCCTGGAACTGGATTTTTGGGAAGGCCAGAGCTGCGTGAAGAAAGGATTTGAATTTCCAGCAGTTGCAGGAGAGAAAGGGAGGGAGGAACAGAGGTCCTTTCACCAAGAACAGGACTCTGGTTTTCTGCGCATGGGGATTGAGGGGTGGCAAAGATAACGTCAGTCAGACCTTAATCTGCATAAAAAAAAGATCCAGTTAAACGTGTAAGGTGTAATCTGGCAATAAAACGAGGTTAAATATGGATCCAGTGAGAGACTCCTTCTATAACCAACTCCCCCCGAGAAAGAAAAAAAGACCCCAGAACCAAAACACCCTTTCCTACCCGACTAGCAGCACCAGGGCAAGGGAGGAAAAGAACAATGGTGACATTCAACAGACACCCGCTGGAAAGTGCATTTTATGGACAGAAATGGAACCCCCCAAACACACCCGGCCAGAATAAGTAAATGAAGATGTAAAAAGCATGCATTCAGGAAAAAAAATACTAACAATGCACTTCTAGTTCAGTGACATCCCCCCATCCCATATTTTGCATTTCCCCCACCCCAGCCTTCATCCCGCTCCTCCAGCCTGAAGGTGACCTGCCCCCACAAAATGCTACCAACATTGTTAACCCCCTAGGCACATTAACACACATCATCATCATCATCATTACCAGCATCATCACCCCACTAGCATCACCATTATGAGAAGCGGAGAGAGAGAAGAATGTTACTCGACCTTTCGTCCCCTGCATGTTGCCTGTCAGAGTCGGGCATGTTTGGGTCAAGAACTGGGTTTGGGGGCTTGGAGAACAGGCTTTCAAAGGCCATTGTGCTGGCTGTGGTGTGGTGAGGAGGAGGGAGGTGGAGGAAGGCAGGACACTGCCGCTGCCCGTGGTGCGGAGGGAGGAGGAGGAGGTGGCGGCGGCGCGCACAGCCGCGCTTGGGGGCGGCTCGGTGAGGAGGAGGGTCGGGTCCCTCAGTGAAGAGAGATGATGAAGGTTCCACTCACGGTTACTTAGTGAGACACTTAACGGGCACCCAGTGCAGGGCGAGGCTGCACAGGCTGAGCCCGGCCGCCCCGCGCGGGCGGCAGGAGGAGGAAGAGGAGGAGGAGGCGGCAGCGGCGGCGGCTCGGAGGAGCAGGCCCGGGGCACAGGAGGAGAACGAGAGGACACACACACGGGGGAAGGGAAGTGCTGGTGGCCGGAGATGGCTGCCCTATTTCTTCCTTACAAACATGGCGCCCGCTCGAGGCACTCTCACAAAATGGCGGCGGCGGCGGCAGCGGCGGGGGCAGCAGCAGCAGCAGCGACAGCAGCAGCGGCGGCGGCAGCAGCAGCAGCAGCAGCAGCGCTAGGCAGATTCCCGTGGGGCGGCTGCAGGCTGGTGCTGGGGCAGGGTCTGCACCTCTGTCTGCTCTTGCTGTGCTGGGGGGTGACGAGGGGAGCTGCCGCAGCGGCTGCCTGCCCTGTCCGGCCGGGGGCACCCCCAAACCTGCCCGCGGCGGCCGCGCTCCCCCGCGCTCCCGCTGCTGGCCAAGCCGCTCGGCGTGCGCCCACTTCCACCGCTTTGAAGTTGTTTTGTCTTCCTCGGCGCCTGGCAACTTCCCAGCTGCCCTCCCTGCTAGCGGATCCCTCTCTGGCAGCTTTGACTCGCTCTTCAAATCGTCCTTTCCTGTTGGCCTTCGCCTCCCTGCATGTTGGATCTTTGTCAATTTATTCCAAGACTAAACCGATAAACGATGTCACCTCCCCGCTGCTGTTTCCCGAGCTCCTGTCACAGCCTCTCCTTCCCCGGCCTGCTCCCAGAGCTCCTCTGCTCTGGTCCCTGGTGTCCCCAGCAGCCCCGTGTGTCCTGCTCCCAGAGCTCCTCTGCTCTGGTCGCTGGTGTCCCCAGCAGCCCCGTGTGTCCTGCTCCCAGAGCTCCTCTGCTCTGGTCCCTGGTGTCCCCCGCCGCCCCGTGGGGCCGCCGCC
>JAWLRI010000446.1:1538042-1578440 GCA_034781795.1 Crypturellus tataupa | reverse complement strand
TTCGAATAAAGTCTTAGGTCTCCTCTGTCTCCTCTTTGGACATTTCACTTCTGGACAGCGAGAATTTTCCGCACATATATATATAAACAGCCCATTCACATGCCATGCCCAGCAAGCACAACCAGCCTTTACACAAAGCCCTTTCCACCCACCAAAAAGACCATTAAAAGGGTAGTGTGTAACACTGGTTTAAACACAAATTGGAGAGCGTTCCTTGGCTGCCATAAGCAATCATCGCTAAACCTATTATTACTAAAAGCTTTTAGAGTTTCCCATCAGCAAGTCACATCTCCAGGTTGGAAATGAAGATCTCTTTTTGCAGTGACCGTGGGGGCAGTTTTTCCTCAAATAATGCTATAGAGACCCCCGCGTGAAGCTGAGCCACACTTGATTTCAGTGTGGAGCAATAGCAGGATAGTGGGAGCTCCAGCAGTGCTGGCATTTCAGATGCTTCCCTTTTTTTTTTTTTTTTTTTTTTTTAGGAAAAAAAATTCCTCTACCATCCTCCTAGTCTCCCCAAAGAAAAACTGTTTCTCCTTTTCTATTTATTTAAATATCTCCCAGCTAGAAATCAGTCCACTTACCTGTGTCTGTTTATCTTAACACTGAGGATTAGCTACTCTTTGGTGTCCTTAAAAAGAAAAGATCCCCCCCTAGACAAGAGCAAATAAACCACAACCACAGCCACCACCCCCGCTCTCTTACAGGCCCATGTACCCCCACACAGAAGTGCTAAGAGAAGAGGCATACAGCAAGCACTGGCCTCTACTTTGTACACTTTTTCCTGAAAAACCTGCTGGCTAAACCTTGTGTTTTGTACAGCACTCCATTCATATGTACAAGCCACCTCCTTCGTTGTTTTTACCACCTTAAGCAACCCATGCCCTTTGAGACTTTGTTCCAGTCATGAATGTGTTTGCGTCATGTTTATTACATGCCTATAATATCCCAGCTTGTGTTTTGCACCAGTAATTCCTATTCTTCCACTTTTTTGCCTAGGTCCCTTTCTTAATATACCAGCTCCTTCTGTTGTATATTAGAAGTTTAACCAGTCTCCTGACTGGATTATACACACCCCTTTAATTTTTATAATCTCTCTGGATAATTTTTTCTCCTATCTGCATTAATGCTTTATAGCATGGCTATAAAGCAATACTGCATCTCTGAATAACTGCTTGTTTGCTTTGCACTGCTACCAAATGTGGAGATGAAGCAGGAAACAGCTCTGTCCCCTGACAAGAGACTCCTCAAGAGAGAGTCATAGGCCAAGAAACAACAAGTCCTCTAAAATGTGGTAAGGAAGTTGTAAGTCAGGACTGAGGAAATCCCATCAGATTTAAATAAAGACCCATCATAGTGTGTCATATGCTTAGTAGATGCCATGGTCTTCTGTGGCTGCTGTGCGTAGTAATAACCATCTTATCTTAAAAATTGTTGCTAAATGAGAGAATAAAAAGGGGCCTAGAGAAGTCTGTGCTAATCAGCACTGTAGCAATAGAATTATTATTGAAGATTCAAAACTCATTAAGCAATCTTCAATAAAACTATGGAGCAAAATACTAAAAAAAGTTGTTGAAGCCAATAAAAAAACAATATCTAAATGATCTTTGGATTTTTTTGCATGGGTAGTTGTAACATAATAAATCTGTGTTTCCTGGTTAAACAAGTCTAATTTTTAGGGATCAGAGTGAAAACTGGTGGCATGTAACTGAGTAAAAGAGGCACTTACCTCTTATGTGTAGTTCACATAAGAAACAAATACAAAAGAAACATAAGAAACAAATATAAAGCTCGTGTTACCATTGTGAGCTCCATGGGTCTGTTTTTGCTGTTAGCTGTAGTACAGATGCAACCTCTCTGGCAGACAAGCGCTTTGCAAAGCAATGATTTATGTTAGTTTGTTTTTCTTTTCCAGTGAATTTCATCCTCTGCTATAATATCACATCTCTCAGTTAAATACCTTAACCTTGGGATATACCTTAACCTTAGGACAGACTTATCCAACCCAAATAAGCTGCCATCAGTTGCAACTTTTGCCACTTCATCGCTCATCTTTCCTTCCTCAAACTTTATTTCTATGTACAGCAGCTCTGACACCGAGATGGGGATATTCCACCTGCTAGACTGCCCTGTGCTGAAGGCCATTTATTCCTACCCTAGTTCTGCTGACCCTCAGCAGTTCCTAGTCCTGGGAGAACGTTATTTGTTGCTAACTATTTTAATGGCATTTCTTTAGCATTGCGCTTGGAGGGACTTTGTGATTTTTTTTTTTTTTTTTTTTCAAATCCCAAACAAATTACATAACTTATTTTCCATTGCTGTCTCCCCGGCTTAGTGTGCTCTTCAGGACATATGACCCTTTCCAGTGCCAACAGTTCTAACAAAAAAAGAAAACGAAAAACAATTAAAACCCCCAAGAACACACACATTGGTTCCCACTTGGGAGGGATGCTCCTCCAAATGCTGTGCTCTGTCACAAGACGTTTTTCCCCTTACACAAGCAGCAGAGTCTCTTCTTCCATTCTCTATGTCTGAACACCTACCATGACACACGACAGGGACTGTAGTTTGTCACAAAGTCAAGGAAAGGATGTGGCTCACTGAGCAGTGACCTGTGGCCCCTGGGGCTCCTGGCCGAGCATTCCCAGGGACCTGTGATCTGGGAATGAAGGTTTTCCCACGGTGGAAGCACTCCCATTATCCTTCCCTCTTGCAGCTTCACTTGCACCCATAGTGGTTTGGCTCACGCTGCGGCGTGATGCACTCCTTGGCACTCCAAGGCGAATCCCGTTCCTCATCCCAGTGGCCTATTTCATGCTCATCCTGGGAATACTCCCCTTGACGAGTGAAAATAGTCACTGAAAATAGCCTTCTCCAAGAGCTCTGTTCCTCTGCGGTGGAAAGCTCATAGCCAAACCCTCCCTGCTTGGGGAAAACCTGCTTGGGAAGGGTGATGGCCAGAGCTTTGTGCCAGCCTGAAATGGGTGACTCCTCGGCACTGGCCGCCCACCAGGTGGCAGCTGCGAGCTGTTCAACCCGACCAAGATGACACCTTCCTTCTGGGGTACCCTTATCCACCACCCCTCCAGCCGAGGGGCTACAGCTGAAGCCCTGCCCTCATGTGAAGTGTCTCCAGAGAGCAGAGAGGGAAGTGGCAAAGACTGGTCCCATTGCCCCAAGTATTGTAGCTGGGACAATCCCTGTCCCTACTGGTCCCCATTTCCAGGTCCTGCTTTGGATGCAGCCACAGGATTGTGGCTGTTCTCCAGGCCACCTTGCTCGCATCCCTTCTTTTCAATTTATGTAGCTGTGGTTCCTCATGCCTGGCTGGTCTCTGAGCCGTGAGGGCATCAATTCCCACAGATGCATTGGTCATGTACAACCTCCTCCTCCTCCTCCCAGGGCATATCCCTCTTCCAGCTGCTTTGGACATAGGAATTCCAGCCTTTTCTTTGGTACCACCAAAACCTTCAATGGTATTTTCCCCCCCTCCCGTTAAAAAAAAAAAAAAAAAAAAAAAAAAAAACCACTAATGTTTATTTTGGCCCCCACAAGCCCTTCAGGTGATAAATTTCACAGCATAACCAAACACCCTGTGAGAAAGTATCAGCTAGGGGCTTCCAGGCTGAGGACTTTGGAGCCTGAGAGTCCAAATCCATTTTGCATCCAATTAAACTTGCAAACCTTGAGCATGCAATCACCTCTCTAGATACTGAGTGCAGGAGAAGGTACTGGCAGCTAACACAGTTATCCTCTCCCTGCCCTCACCACTTCCCATTTTATCCAGAAGGGAACCAGTTATGTTCATCCTGTTCTTTAGCCCCTTACTTTGATGCAAAGGACACCTTCATAGCACACTGTTCACATTTACTCAATCCCTCAAGAACTTTGTTGGAAAAACAAAGAATATTTAAGATACATATTTAAGAAACAAAACAAAAAAGCCACACACTCATCCTACGACCAGCAGAGGACTGGGAGTCCTTGCTTTACACATAAAGGAATTGCCCAAGGCTGGAGATAATTTTCCTCTGTGATACCCATGCCTAAAGCAGCAGTGGCAGCTGCTCCCTGAGGAACAGAAAGCCAAGGGAAACCCCACAGCTAGCACCATAGGGTCTTGCCAGCAAGAGGTTGGTGGCACCGTACCAGAATGAGGTCAGCAGGGCAGGTATGGCCAGGTCCAGCCAAAAGCCCTCAAAAGAGGAGAGGAGATGCAAGATTAAGCCAGAAAATCCATCCATAGGTGAGATCAAGTGATTGCCAGGTGATCCCTTGACACAAGACAAGGAAGGTGTGGGATGAAGCCTGGAAATTAATCTGCAATTTAGAGCTCTGCAACCTGTAGGTCAAGAGAATCTACAGGCCATATAGCTACAGAGATATATGGCTAATCTAGCAACCAGCACCCCTGTCATATAGCTACCATATAGCTAATCCCTACTTGAGCAAGCATATAAGGATTGAAGGGTCTCCAAGTTGAGCTTAAAAGAGGCTCCCAGGCCAATGGGGGCAGGGGGTGGATGACCCAGGTGAAGCTAGTCAGGGTCATTAAGACTTATTAGCACCCCCAGGTTCTGTCAATAGTAATAGTGCAGAGCTCAGAGGCACCATGTGTAGGGATCAGATCCACCTTCCCATGCAACAGGGAAAGAAATGTATTTCCAAATATGAAATAGTGACTCACTAGAACATCTAGGATATGAAATATGTTCTTCTGGTCACTGCTAAAAAGGCATCAGAGTGGCATCCCTACCATGGGACAACATTCTAGCACAGCTTGATGTCCTGATGGCTTTATTATGGAATGATTTCTCTACAAAAGGCAGAGTCGATGCAAGAGTTAAAAACACAAGGTACATCATAGCACATCAGCAATCCCTCCCCCTGCCAAGCTTGCAAACCCAGAATAAAAGTCTAGGTCCTACCTCCACTGAAGTGCCTACATATGGCTTGTTCCGGGTGGGCTTCTCTTTATGCTCACCCGCAGGCACGTGCAGTACAGATTTGAATCCTGCTACGTAGTGGCTTTCTGGGCTCTCGTTTGCTCTCCTGGCCAGATGCCTCCCTTTACTCTTGCAGCAGCACCGTGCCAGCTTCCTGCCCCAAGTGGTCAATGCCTTGTTTGCCTCACAGCTCACCATAAGAAAGGGCTACGTATACTCTTCAGGTGTATTCTTATCTACCCTCACAAAATTGATTGGAAACAAGTAGAAAAATGTGTCAGCATAAGCACGGTAAAACTGTTTGTTTAAATATCCTTGCATGTGTTTGCGTTGTCAAGGGAAAGGTACGCTTGTAGGAAGCTAGTGAATGGCTCTTTTTTCATCGTTTTCAAAGTGTAACTAAATTTGGCAATATCGACTAAACAAATTCCCCAGTATGCTCTCCCAGCTATCACAAATATACTGGGAGCTGGGGTATAGTCTGTATAGCTTAGCAACATACCTAGCAACCATAACAAATAAAAACATTATGGTTCAGCTTTTCATTAGAGGCTGTAATGGGATTAATAAGTGTTATGGAATGCGTGCTTGTGCTTTTGCTTTTCTAAGGAATCAAACTGTGATATAAATCTGTTAGGCGGGAGGAGACAGCCGTGTGCTAACGTGTGTGTTGCACTCCAAGAATGTGCTTCACAGGGATGCTAGCTGGGTAGGTAGGTACTAACGTTCAGTTTGTATCCCAGAGTTTCAAATAGCTGTGTTGACATTCTCTTGTGTTTGACAAATTCACCGGTCTCTTGTTAACATGGATCTGTCTCACGAGACTCAGCTGGTTGTTTGCATGTGATGGTATTAGTGGTGTTTTCAAGTAGGGTTGCAACTGTGGGTAGGGTTGTCCGGTGTGTTCCACTCTCCAGAAATCCTCAAAATCTTGTTGTTGGGGCTCTCTGACGCCTCATGACATAGAAACTCATTAGGTGAGAGGGTGGGACACCCTATGTGGCTTTCCAGCAACCTCTTCCAAAGTATCTTGAGAAAAAATACTTGTTCCCAGCCCCTCCTCTCTGAGATGTGCCAGCCATGCCTTGTTTTGCTATTGGAAAGTCAGGAAGGTCTTCAACGGTGCAGATACACTCCAGATTTTTGTGGGCTGCCAAAGGTCTGCCAGGAAAGAGCTGACATAATGGGATGAATTGGGATGTGCATGGGCAACACACACAGGTTCTAGTGCATTCCTCCAAGGGTGTTGGCATGGGCTTGAAAAGAGTTGCTCAGGAAAGCAGATGGGAAGAAGATGGTTCCTCAAGCCCTCGGACAGACATATGCAGACCATGGCAATGTGATGCTGGAGACATCTGTGAGCTTGGACAGGTGAAATCCCAGCCCTGCTGCCAAGGGACCTGGCAGAAGGTGGAGGAGGCGGATAGGAAAGGACTCTCCTCCTTTTAAAAACCACAGGAAATTGCAAACTTGCTTAAAATGATTCCTCCAGGCTGCAAATGCATTGTTATTAACTGCCAGGCTCTTGGCTACTCCCGCAGCCCTAAGAATAACGTGGTGCCATGCGATTCAAGCCTTTCCTGCAGACGGTCCAGGCCCTTTGCAGTAGCACTCAGGGTGGCCAGTGATGGGATGCACATCCGTGCCCCAACCAGTGGCCACAGTCCTGCTCACAAAGCAGAATCTATAACTCAGCCTGAGGCTCAGCACAGAAAATTCATCTGGACAGCAAAATTTCCTATTCCCACCTGAATGGGAAGGCTAAGAGAAGACAGAGCGACTCCACGAAGCTTAGCGAGGAAGCCTGGAGCAGGTTCAGGCATGCTCTACGCCTGCTCCAGGCCTCTCTCTCTAAGACAATATTGCTCAAAGGATTCCCTTTTGTTTAACATTGCTGCAAATTCTCTCTAAAAGTAGAAACAGATCAGTGTAGGTCAGGTAGTAAAATACCAAAGAGGTCCAGGCCATGGCCCATGCTAAATCTTAACATTTCTTTTTTTTTTTTTTTTTTTTTTTTTTTTTTTTTTTGAGTACATTCTCATATTCTCATTTCAATTCCTCTTTCCTTTTATGCACATCTCTGGGGCTTGTAGGTTTCCTAAGCATTTCCATATATATTTAGGTTTTGGGATTTTTGACTCTAAAATTATGCTGGGGGCTTAGTGTTAGACTTAAACTAAGCTGTTTTTCAGCCCTGCTTGCCAAGAACATTCAAGAACAGCACTGTCTACCACATACAAAGGCTCTCCATCTTATATTAATACCTGCACTTCCTTCTTCATTGATTTCTTCATATCTTCTCATTATACTGGAGTGTGGCACAGGATGGGAAGGGTCCTGCTGGCTCAGCACATCATATCTTCTACTGCAAGTGCCTACATTAAAGTCTTGTGCTTGGATTTGCCAAGTGTTACTGCCCAGCCAGGCTATAGCTGCAGTGCTGCTCTAATCTGCAGGACTCCAATTCTACAACAGACTTTGCTGAAACTGGGAGAGTTGGTGCAAGGTTAGCTTAGGCCTTAGCCATCCTACAAAAAGGGACATAAGGTGGTGGGGGAAACAAGACCATTTCTGCTAGCTCTGATGGCTTAGGAGGCCAAATGATCTAAGGAAAACCTCAACTCTAGCCTAAGCAAATCCTTCAGGTGCCCTTCAAGTTTCCTGCTAGTGGAGTGCATTAAACCAACTTGTAGAACACGAGAACCAGTAGAAAGTAGGTGATGGGGATGAGCGTAGCAAGTGGGACTTCTCCCTCCCAGTGTGACTGCTCCTCTTGTCCCTCCATCTGCCCTGCTCCATCAGAGGTGCCATACAACCGCAGCCAGAAATACCTCCCACAGTTTCTAGCTCAGCTGAAACCCTTATCAACAGGAAATACGAAACTCTCTGGAAACAAAGCAAAATACTGAAATGCTTTAACTGAAAGATGACATAATCTGAACTCAGCTGGTGAGCTGGAAGTTCCTAGCCTGCTGTTCCGCGCTCCCTGCTGTATCTCCCTACTGTATTCACACTTGATAGAAATGTCCTAAAATGCAAAATCCACACATAGAGACAGGCTCTAAAATTCAGGAGTGAGATTATTCCTGGCAGATTTTCCTGCGTGGTTCCATGAGCCAGGAAGGCAAAATAAGGAAAGAATGAGTGATTACCATCAATCTTTCCCTTCCTTTACAGCAGTCCTTTTCCTTTTTATTTATGTCCATCAAGAGAGACTGTTGACACACTCTGTATCCCCCAGATTGTTTTCCAGCATGCTAGGAGACATTTTTTCCATGGAAGTTTTGCTTAAATTCACCTCTCAAGGTGAAAGATACCTTGCCTGTGTGAGTCAGGAGAAGTATTCTGAACAAATGCAACAGTTCAAGGCTCTTGCCAGGGATAAAGTGGCTGTCAGTTGGTAACAAATGTCTTGTCTCGTGGCTGTGTGCCCCAGGGAAGGGTCTTGCCCCCCAAATTCTCACTCCCCAACACGCAGAGGCATCTCCAAGATGCCCTCAGTCATTGCACATCTGGACTGGAGCAGGCTCTGCTTCTGTTATTGAGTCAAACATAATTATCTGAGTTAGTTTATTGGACTTTGGTCATCTTGTATCTGACCCTGAACACATTTTGGCACTGGCATATATTAGGCACATGGAGCTTCCACCAGATCAACCTCCAATTCTGCTTTAGAAGGAGCTGAAGACATTTCTGCAGGCAGGAGCCCACATGTGGCTCTGAGCTGTGGTTTCCATTCAGCTCCCTCAGACTCAACCAGGAAACAAGAAAAAGGACCTTGCAAACAAGTGACAGGTCTCCATTTTTACATCAATCTGTGAACACATTAGGTGGAGGATTAAGCCCTTGGCAGAGTGTGCGTTTATGCAGAGGAGGACACAAGGGAGCTTTGCCTTAAAACGGTGAATTAAAAGCCAGCAGCAGATAGCACAGAGAGCTGAACTTGTTAATAGAAATTCCTTCCTATTCCTTAGGTTTGACTCAATAATAACAGCACGTTAAGGGGTGAGACAGGTGGCTCCATGTGCGATGCAGGGTAGATCTCTCCTGGCTGTTGTGCTTAAAGGGTGAGGGTTTCTGCCAGTTCTGCAGATACTGAGAGCAAGGAGCACCTTGAACAGCATCTTGCATAAGGCTTCCTTATGGCCATGTTGGGTTCTGTCATCCCAGTCCCTTTTGTATGAGCTTTGTTGAGCCTTCTGGACGCAGAAGGTTTCAGTAGAGGGAAGGATGGTACAACTCCTCCATCCTTGTGGTGGAGGATGCATCCTTGTGATGTGAGAATGCATCTTCTTCCAGCAAGAAGGAAGAAGAGAATGAGTAGAAGGATGAAATGGGACATAAAGTTATGGTCCCTCACCCTCACTCATGTCCTGAATTTCAGGCCTTGTGTTTCTCATGAGATAAGAGAGAAAAGGGGGAGTTTTCACACACAGACCTAAGAAAGTTAGATATTGCATTTATTTTGTTGTATTAAGTCCCTCCAATCATGCTGTTCACTCTCTCTGAACTGGGGTAGTTAGATCTGGTAGGCACTGTTGCATAGTCTATTCTACTGAAAGGCTTTGAAAGAAAAAATTAACCCATGTGTTTGAAGATGGACTTTTACCCACAAGAGGTTTCACATCAGCTTCACTATTGCTCCATGACTCCCACTTGCACAGTGACACCAAGGGCAGCCAAAAAGGGGGTGAAGGGCTCCCCAAGGTAATGACAGCCTGTTCCTAAAGGCTGTCAAGAAGAGCATGTCTGGTGTTGCATAGCATCCCTCTAAGACCACCTCCATGTGAGGTCTTGAGCGCAGGCCACAGCAAAGGGTGTTCCCAGGGTTTGTCACAGCTTCGGGTTCGTGCCCTTGAAGCATGAGGAATTACTGCCTGGGGACCACGCATCTGATACAGGCCATGACTCACTTCTCTGAGTCATCAGAAGCATTTCCCTGGTGTTTCTAGATCATTACCAACACTTTATTTTGTTTGCAGTCTCATACACTCCTACATGTCAATTATTTATGCTTTTTTAAGCTCCAAGGGGCAGATTCTTTGCAGGACAGGAAACGGTGCAAACTTCGACTTATGACAATTGGGATCTGGGTGTTACACCATCCTCAGCCTGCCTCCTCAGGCCCCAGAAATCGCCTCTCACCTGCCTCTCCACCACTCCATGCATCTCCTCGTGTCCCAGCACAGCTCTGCACCACCCCAGACTCACGGTGTGGCAGACACCACGACAAAGCCCAGCAAGATAGGATGGTTCTTGCATCAGCTTCACCCTGGAGAAAGGAAAGGGTAAAAAAAGAGAGATCACGTGCAGCAGATGCCAATGATGTGGGCCTGCTCTTTGCTGAGAGTTGCATCCTCTGATGGAGCACACTAGGAGAGTCCATGCTCCTGCGCCTGGTACTGCTGCTACACAAAAAGCACCGCTCCAACAAGAGGGGCACCTCCTCCTTCCCCAGTCCTGTCCAGCTCTGCCGAAGGAGATCTGGTGGATTTTTAGTCCCCGTTTACAGCCTTTCTGATCTCCCCTTTAACCATTTCTTGATGGGGATACACCTGGTGCAATTCTTCCAAAGGGCAAGGCAGGCTGGTAATACATACCCCATAGGGAGGACGTGGCACATATAGGAAATATATGTGGGACAGGCCCTTAGCTGGTAGAAGAAAGGAAACTCATGCCCTGTGCAGGATCTGGAGTGCAGTAGGACTTTTTTGTGCTTGCGGCTGGAATCCTGCCCCAAATTACTCTGTAGCAGCCACTGCCTCTCCTTGCAGCCCAGAGAAGCAACCAGGCTCCCAGACCTTTCCTGGAAGATAGGATTACTCTAATTCTGTGTTGGAGAGGGAGAGGGCCAGAGATTAACCCCGTTAGCAGATGCTCCGCATTGCAACACTCCTTCTGCGCGATGAGGCGAAATTTAGCTAAGCAAAATGCCTAGGCAGCTGCGCCCCAAAGCCATTCCCCACTCCCTTCTGCTCCTTCTGCTGGGGTTGTCCTGACTGGCATCAGCTGCCGCGGGAACGTGGATCAGTGCAGCGCTGGTGCCGGTGCTGTGAATGCCCCGTGCCCAGCAGGATGAGGCTCCGGAGTAGTGCGGGCACCAGGCAGCCTGTCCGGCGGATCCAGAGGTTGTTCCCTGAGGGATGGAGGACTCGTAAGCCGCTTGAGTTGAGAGGCGGCAGCCCTGAGTTGTGGCCACTTTGGGGTTTGGATAGAGTGGCCGCCCTCTCCCATACAGAGCAAACACATTCAGGAGACCTCTTGTTTTCAGCATATGTAAGGAAGGCAGAAGCAAACCTAGCTATTTTTCGGGACCTAAAATGTTATTATCCCTAAGAGAAGCTATATTTACCAGGGCCTGAAGAGCTGCAAATTCCAGTCTCAGTAGATCTGCATGATGCTGGATGACTGCTGTAGGGGTGGATTCTCCTTTAGTCAGCTCAAACGCTGCCCAGAGGTTTCCAGCCCTATCCAGGCACCGGAGAGTCAATCTTAAAACATTTCTGGGTCTTAAAAAGACCTCTGCAGCCAACTAATGCTGGGAGATGAGGCCTGAGCATCTCAGCTCAGCTCCTGGCTCTTGAGGCGGGTTGGGAAGGACTGCGAGGACAGAATCTGCCTTGGGACCCTCCGTGGTGGCCCTCCAGCCTGTCCCATCTTGAAGAGGGGAAACCAGTTCATCCTGGCTTCAGAACTCGGGAAAATGTCAGCGCAGGATTATAGCGCAAGGAAAACCTCCAACACAAGAGTTCAAACACCCATCTCCGACTTCCTAAGTCTCTTAAAGCGTCAGATGGAAACTATTCCGTCTCGTCAGGAGCTCGTTCTCTTGCAGGCTCCCGTTTCTCGGGCAGTAACCACAATCGCAGAGCTCAGCAGGCCGGTCGCAGCGCTGTTTCGCCAGCTCTGCACAGCCCCGTGTGACTCACAGGGGAAGACTCAGGCTCTGCCATCATTTGACATCTATGGAAAAACACTCCTCAGGAATCAAGCTGATGGCTGGTTGCTTTCCTTTCCCTTCCCTTCTTTTTTTTCCCCTCCTTCTGGCTCCTGAAGGACTCTGTTTAGGTTGACAGTTCATAGGTAAATGTGGATTTCCCATATTTTGATACTTGCTATGTCACTTGTATCACAGCAAAATTTGCAAGCACCAAGTGTAGGGATATCTGCTGCAGTTGCTGCTAAGAGGGACCAGTCCCTGTGAGAGCACATGATTGCTATAAACAAAACCAGGATACAAAATATATATATATATATATATGTATGTATGTATATACTGTCAACTCCCTCTTCACAGAGCTCCAGATGGACATCTCCTTGGATCTGATGCATCTTTCTCCTCCACCAGCAGACAGGAAAGGCCCGTGAAGGGACCAGTTCTCTTCCAATGGCCTGACCGATGCTGGATATTGTTTGAAAACCTAAAGAACATGTGTTGTTGCCTCATGGTTTCTGATGCTGCCAACAGCAGCAAACCAAGCCGTACAGGAGTAGCAACTTCGAGGTAGTAGACTGTGATGCTACACTAAAACTCTCATGGTAGGCCAAAAGACATTCACCTGATCTGCGGAGCCAAGAGTTTATTGTTAATCCATTTAAAGTCTCACGGTAAAATGCTGTTGTTATTTTCGGTTCTTCTGACTGCGAAGGTCAATGGTACTGGTTGTCCTAATGATGAATGTGGGAATTATGATGGATATTTGGCATCCTGAGCTGTTAGCTGGGAGCAGTATTGTGCTCATTGTGGGGTTGTGCCTTCCTTGGTCCTAGATCTGCTTAGGGTTATTTGTACGTATTTTCTAACAGAGTCAGCATACTCGTACTTCTTTCACTTGCTTCCAAATCTTTGCTGAACTGTTTTACAGTTCTCTATAGTTTCGCTATTACACTATCCTTAAACACAGTTCTGATTCATGGATTTGCCTTCCTGCAGTGGCCAAGGACGTGTTGCTGGGCTCTCCATTCCCAGTCTGGGCTCTGGAATCATCCTGTACCTGCACGCTGCTACCATTGCATTTTATTTTACAGCTGTCAACAATTCACTCTGCACAGAATAAATATTTGTTATTACTGCCTGCATATTAACAACAGGCCTTACACCATACAAATGCACCCAGACTAAAGCAAATTTAGGCTAGGTAACTGCTGCTACAGTTGGAATCAGCTCAGGCTGTGACAAGTGCCAAGGTCCTGCACTGTCAGGTCAGTGCAAAACTCGTGTCTTTTTACTACTAATGGCAAAATTATAGTTCCTGAGCTCCAATGTACTACCCATCCTCCTGGTCTCTAGAACCTGTCCACCCAATCTCAGCTCCCTCCATGGACCTTTCCTCACTCTATTGCATGATCCCAAAGGAGAATGGCAAGGGCGCCTTGACTCCATGCGGGTGGAAAGCAAGAAACGTAGTTTTAGGGTTGTTTATGCCAGTGGCCCAGCTCTGTGAAGCAGCACAAAATGTATTTCTTCTCATTTTGCTCTGAATAATATCGGATTGCTTATGGCGAGGGTCTTTGCAGACATCCCATCTCCAGAGCAGAGGGAGTCAAGGAGTCCTTTCCACTGTGGCATCCCATCAAGACGAGGATGGCAGTTTGGATGCCACCTCCTACCACTCTTTCGCTTCTTGCAGCTTCAGAGTCTTTCCAAGAGAGCTTTCCCATGGCATCCGTGACTGCAAGACAGGGAAGAGAAGGTTGGATGTTGGTGGAAAGGGACACTCAAGTGGTTGCACATACCCTGCCAGCCCCTGACTCCTCGCCAGGCCTTGCACGGGTGTTCTCACCGTCTGGCCATGGAGCAGTCCTTTTCAAAGTGTTCTCTCATGAGCCATCCATGCAGTGAATGAATTTCCAAGATGCTTCCTCAGGGATCCGCTTCTGCCTGGCCTCTGATGTGGCTCGGCCTGCTCATCTCTCCGATCGCTACTGAGCAACCAGAGCTGCCTCTCTATTACTGAAGCGGCAGGGAAGGACCTGGCAGGTTTTGGCTGCGTTCCCTTCTCTGAGGAGAAGGAAATATTCCTCCCGCTGCCAGGGGAAGGGAAGGGAGCTTGGAGTGAGACACACAAAGCAGCCGTTCAGCAGCCGTGGGCCTCCATGACATCAGGCTTGGCGGGAACTGCTTTTGCAGGTTAAGAAAACCAAACAGCTGTTTGTGGAAAAGGAAAAGGAGACAGAGTGTCCCTGGCGTGGCACGGCAGCCTGCAGGGACTCCTCATCTAGGGCAGGTGGAGAATGGGACACGGGCTGGTCCCGGGCCCAGCACCGCAAGTTGGTAGGAAACGCTCAGCTCAGCGTTCCCTGCTTCAGGGATGGAGGCAGACTGAGCCGGAAAGGAGGCAAGACAGGTTCTCTTGGGGTTTTTGTGCATTTCCCAAGTGTCAGGATCTGGGATGGGAGCTCGTTATTTTTTAGCATTCTCTCTTCACTCTTGGGAGCTGCAGGGCTTCTGTTGGGTTTGTAGGGTCAATGAATGATACCTGCTCCAGAGGTCTCGGGTCTAAACCCCTAGGCAAAGCAGGGCCAGCTGAATTTGGTGGTTTTAGGACTGTGTCCAGCTGAGGTCTGAATATCTCCTAGAACCTGTAGCCTCTCTGGGTCTCTTACCGGATAAGACAACCCCCACGGCAAGCTCATGTCTCCTGGTGTCTGTTACATAAGCTGGGCAGTGGTTCAGGCTTCTCCTTGGGTTTTCTTGGCCCGTGGAGTCAGCGGAGCAGCTCGCTGCCCCTGCTGAGCACACGGAGCTGCTCCTACCCCCAGACCAGGCTCCATGGGCAGCACATGCCCGAGCAGAGGGATTCCTCCAGCACGCCCAAACCAGCGCTGCAAACGCGGCGTTTCGAACCAGCCCGCGCAGCCACACCAGGGTGGACCCGGCTCCGGCAAACCACAGGCTTCTGCGCTGCCCCATCTCTAGTCTCGTTCTTGCCCAGTAACGGTGTTTTCTTTCCCCAGAGCTCCTTAGCATTTCCAGCAAAAGCGCCTCCTCCTTCCCGGGAGTCGCAGGGGTTCCCGCCTGGGCCTCTTCCGTCTGTCCTCATACCGGGTTTTCTTATTGCCTGCCTCCAATCCAGGGAAAAAAAAAACTAATCCTTATGATAATATTTGTAGGTATTTTCACATTTTCACATCTCTGGACAAACATTAGCTCTGCTCTGCTCAGCGGCGGAGCCCGGCAGTGCTGGCTTCCCCATCAGGCTGGTAATGACTTCCCGACTTCGGGCACACACGTAGTCCACAAAACCCCGCTCTTTCCCTCCCGCATGCGCTTGCATTGCCGAGCCCGCGATAGCAGCAGCTGGAGCAGCCAGGTCCAGCCTACGGGCTTGGTGGAATCAGAGCCGTTTCATGGGCTCCTGTGGGAATTCGAGGCGAATTTCTTGTAGTTTTAAGTTGCTGCCCGACAGCATTGCTGGTTGAACCCACATGCCTTGAAATGCCCCCCAGCCAGACCCGTTTCTGAGCTCAGGCTCTATCACTGCTCTCACTGGTTTGCAGCCCACTTTTGGTACTACCACTTTGGCACTATCATCCAGCGATGCAAAATAAACCGGGAAAAAATATTTCTCTTGCAAAGGCTAAAGCTCTCAGGAGCTGATTTTTTAGTTTTCTTAAGGTAAGAAAGTAATTCCAAGCCTTGCTTCAATCTGTGGAACGTTTTCCTCCCTTTGTGTTTGCTTGGAACACATGGCAGCGTGAAGGCTTTGTGCAAGAAGAGCAGGAAGAGGGAAGGAAAGGAGACCAAATCTCAACGATCACCTAGGCAAGAGGTCAGAGACTTGATTACTCACTGAAACGGACCAAAGAGTGGAAACAAAGCGGACCTGGAGGTCACTAGGGAAGCCTCTGGCCCTAGAAAGCCTCCAAGTACTTTTGATTTGGATGTTACTTAAGAGCAAGTCCTGGAACCCAAACCGAAAAGACTCCTGCCTTTTCCATGAAGAACTCGTGCCTTTTCTATGAAGAAAAGCCTGAGCTACAAAACAACATTTCTTGTGGGGCTAGCCCTCAAGTGCAGGCTCCTTCCAGCTACCATGGGGAAATGGGGAAACCATTCACACCACTGCTTCTCATTAGGATGTGTGCAATGGGATTGCAGCAATCATTTTTGCAAAAGCAGCGTTAAAAGCAGGCACATCACACTTGATAAATAAGCCATAAACATTTATGGTTTTGTTTTCCCACTAGTGATTTTTGGTAATGTATGCACAAGTGCAATTGCTGCTCCCAAGGCTACAGCTAACCACGCTTGTATCATCGTTACTTACGTAATGTACTAATTTAAAACACACATTGGGCTTAGCTCGCGAGTATAACTTCTCTTTATTTCCTGGACAAAACAGGACTTGGCCAGGATCTGGTTAGCTTCAAGGAAAGTGTTATTATCTGCTGCTCGGGGGTATCACAAGATGCAGGCACATGGTGCAGTTACACAGAAGCGTGGCGACATTTCCTGTTTATTTGCTCTCTCTCTCCAAACAATTCCCAGCGTTATCTTCTGATTTTAACCAAGGATGCACAGCGAGCCCATATTTGCAGAATACAACACAGAAGACTGCCAGATCCGCAGCTGGTTTCAGATCTCTCCCAATGCTGGCAAGGTTGGTTTTCCCAGATGCCTTATTCCACATACCAAACTTCCTCTGTTTTCCCCCCTCGAGTTCCCTAGCATCACAAGATCCTTCCTGAGCTACTTGCAGAGAGTTTTGCCAGAGGGGCAATTACTCAGGGTACTAAAAACCAAAAACAATTCATATTCAAAACGATTCTGATCTGGCTCAGTTATGAACACGCAGAATAGCACAGGCCCTCCAAGAGGTCACTGTGCAATTCCTACTTGCAGTCATCCTCGTTGATAAAAACTGATGGCTATTCTTTCTCCAACGCCTCTTAACTTTGCATTAACCTACATGAGAAACTTTCCATCTTTTCTTGCAGCCTCTGTCCCACCACAGAGTGACAACCTGTCCCAGTCTAAACTCAACATATGCAAAAATTAGGAGAGAAATGGGTTTGGTGCCATAGGTACAGAAGACGAAACAGAATTCTGTCCTGTAGCAAAAGGTCACAGAGAAATGTTGGGGGAAAGTCATATGTCTTTGAAGAAGGATTAATTCAGTCTGGTAGGGGACCATGTGCCTCTGTCAAAATTACAGAACTGGATATTTACAGTTGCTTGTACATGTTAATGCGCTGCAGCATCCGAGTTACTCCCGATTCTTTTGCATTTAAAAGGGTGTGTTCTGGGAACAAGCGCACAACCTATAATTTTCTGACTTGAAATAATTTAAGTGTAATTTCAGTTCTACCTTCAATTATGTGTAACTGTCTAAGCCATACCAGAGTAAGAAAGACACTGAGAAGTGTCTTCTTTTCTAGATGAAAGTAGATGATCCTTATGATTCTAAGAATGAAAGTGTTTTTAATATGCAAGAACTCACAATGCAGAAACATGAAAAAAAAGATCTTTTTTGTATAAAACAAGTGTGATAGCCCCAAAATTTTCTCTTGAAAGACATTGCTTGAAATAATAATATATTTTGCAGAGAGCTCTAGATTAAGTAGCTGATAGAGAAGTCTCTTGCTAAGTCTACTGACAGAGTCACATCTCTGAATTCCAGTACAAGAAGATTTAAATCCATCTTTTCCCATCCTGCACACACTGGATATTTGCTCTGCTTCAGAGCCTGGATCCCAATGACTGCACTTTCACCAGCTCATCCATAATGCTCCCAATCTGTTTTGTTGTGCAATTTGCAGCTAGATCTAAGATGAACAAACCAGGGACTGTCAAGTAAGTCCTTTGCCAGTGCTCTGTGGGGTTGGCTCACCTCTATAGCAGATGTAGTGGGAATTGTTAATGCCTATTTTCTCTTTCACTGACACATCCTGTGGGACAACTGTCCAAAAAATAAAATAAATAAAAAAACACACTCCTCTATGTTATTAGTGCTACTTTGGAAAGCCTCCTTTGCATTAGCAGGATCTCATGATAACTTAAATATTTTTTTAAAGAAGTCAGTCAGAATTTATGCAACTAAGAGGAGGGACAGGTCCAGGACAAAACTGGCCCAGAGCAAAACTCATTGCTTCTTGATTTGGTCTTCATCCTTACTGGCATCCATCAGATCTGAGACTACTGACCTGAGGAAGGAACAGCCTTGTTAAGAGCAAATCCTGATGAAGCAATTGGCTTTCACATATGATGAAATCAAGGGGAATATGCCCATAGTAGTGTTAGATACTGTTTTTTCTTTTTTTTCCTTCTTCTTTTTTTTTTTTATATATGTACAAATATCCTACTGTTCATATTGAACCTTCTGTTGATAGAACACAAACCAGCTGAGACTCTGAGTTGACTTTGACAGAAGGACTGATTCCTTCTAGAGCCAAGAGCTACGTCAGGCACCTGTATTGCAATTAATCACTGTGCGACCAATAGAGACACCATTCAGCACTAGGCAGATCTCCCACATTTCACTCCGACTTGGCTCTTCAAGCCTTAACTTACTTTCCCTAAACTTTTCTCCTGTTCCTATGGTCCTATCATGTACCAAAATCTTCAAAATCAAAATGTACATTCCTGTCTGCTGAAGCATTCACTGGAGGGAAGGTCTTAAGGAATTATTTCTTCAGGAAAAGAGTACTATAAAAACCACAGAACGACAGCTCCCATGCATAAGTCTTTAGAAATTCAATCAGGCCAATGATCTCAAAGATCAGAGGGAGGCATCAAACATGAGAAAATATTTGAAAAGTTTTTGAAATACTGGGTGTACCTTTATTTGACTACTCTTGTATGAGCTTTTATGTGTCGGGTTGTCCAGCTTTCTTTGGAAAAGATACAGATCCAAAACTGTATCATGGCTCTTGTTAGAAATGGAGATCACACAGTCTTGAAATGGGAGGAGCTGAGGTTTTAAGGCCAGCCCTTAGCTATTTTTAAGGGGTGTTTATTACAGTAATTAGATTTTTATCACATCCATTTGCTCTCAGTCCTGTACTGTCTGTGGGTGCGTCTGCCCTTATGCTACACAACCATGTTAAAATCATGTTTTTGGCATTATATATCTATTAGCTTCCTGACTGAAGTGGGACCATCGCCAACACTAGGTCAGGGGCCCTCAGCTCTTGACTGTTTTGCCTCGTCCTCCTCTTTCTCCTTTACCTCCTGTTTCCTGGGAAGTTTTTCTGGACTCTTTCCCTCTCTCCACACATGCTACTGTCTCCTCTTTCTCATCAGCTCATCCTGTTCAGTCCTGTCCTATGACTTTAATCCTACCTCTTGTAGCAATCACAGAAGCATCTCAGAGTTCTGCGGCCCTCAGCCTAACCCTTTTGTGCTGGTCTAGCTTTTTTCTTCCTTTCTCAACTCTTTCCTTGCACCCACTGATCTCCCCTGGGAGCAACTGTCAACTCTGGAGAAAATCCAGATGTGGGACCCATTTCCAACTCCCTCCTCCTGTTGCTGCATCACAAAGGCCAAGTTAAACCACCCACAGCTCAGCTGTCTTTATTTTTTTCCACTACCAGCCTTTTGTTCCTGCATCCAGGATCCAAATTCTCCTGAGGAAAGATGACCAGATGCAAGATGTACTTAAGAGCCTGAAAGCTGCACCTTAAATGGAAATCCAGGTACGCACCCTCCAAAAATGCCAGCTAAGAAACCTAATGGCAGGGGAGGATAATTATTTCATCAACTTTGAACCCAAAATCTTGGAAACACCCGGATACACCAGAAAGATAAACTGAGCTTCAGCAGCACCTCCTCACACTGCGGTCTAGCTCCTTGGAGCTTGACTTAGGGCTTTGAAGAGACTCAGTAATCGGTTAAGAATAAGTTGCCAATCTGCCCTGAAATCAGAGATCTTCAGAAGCAGCAGGGCCACATTGCATGTAAGAATCCCCTGAGCCTTCAGGAACACAACCGCACATATTGCTCTGGCGCCACCAGCAGCCTTAATTTCCTTTGGTCTAAGGAAACATTGGGCCTGATCAGGCAGGCAAAGGTTTCCTACTCCATAGGTCTCTTGAAGCACGCTGTGGCATCAATTAAAAAAAGCCCAAAAGAAAGCTAAAACCAGCAATCAAGAAGTTGTCCATAACACCATGTCTGGGAAAAGGTGCCCCCAGCAGGGACCTTAGTCCTCTGCATTTTGGTTTTACCCCTGCTTGCTTGTGGCCTGTCTGCTTATTGGTACCTTCTTGCACCTCCAAACTACTTGATAGAGAGTGAGAAGCAGTTTCTATACTGAGCAGTAAAAATACCCAGGACATCTCTCCCGATACAATGGTCCCAAGACATTGCCCACTTTCTGCCTTCTCAAATAATGAAGTAACATAAGGGCTTGCAACAGGACAACATGCAAATTCAAAAGTTGCCCTCTAGCAGACTTCATCTACCCCTATGCCTACCGAGGAAATAAAATTTGAGAAGGACCCCTCCCGTAAATATTGCAACCTCATTTTTCCCCCCTTTCAACAGCTTTTAGAGACACAGATAACCTCATCCACTTTCCCTCAGGATCCTCTCATGTCGGGTCTATTGAACTTACTCCTCCCTTGTTTGAGGCCATCTCCACCTCATCGTCAAGCTTAAGATTATCTAGTTGTCCTCAGGGTTTCACGCAGAAGGTATGGACAGGTAAGGCAGGAGGACTTCTGCGGCTTATAGGAGAGAAGACCTTGGCTTAACTGTGAGGAAGCCAACACTAAGCAGTCCCTGATCCCCCCCGCTCCCCCAGCGGATGGCTTGCTCACTTCATGATTTGCCACCTCACCTCCGTTTTTATTCAGCTGCAAACCTTTCTGCGCTGATCTCCAGCCTAGGTTAACCACAAGGTGAATTATGCCCTTGGACTGGGAGCGTGTGCAGTCCTTGCAGAAGTCGGTAGTGGTCCAGGGCTATGGGACATGCACTCCTCTGGGCCATGGGCTGCACATGGTGTTGCACTCCCTGCAGTTCACCTCCCAGAGCTGCTCTCTGCAGTGCTCACGAAGCAACGAAGCGTCAGAGCTTTCTCCTTGCCAGGTCATGACAGCATCCTGTCCACGGCATGAGAGCGGGGCAAAGATGTTCCCGTCCTGATGAACACTGCGTGAATACAGGCTTCAGGACGGGGCATCAGACAGGCTAACATTCATCCTTCCTACCTGGAGAGTTCAGCCCCTTCCCTGGCTCTGCCCCCATTACATAACCATGGAAATGCCGTACAGCTGCCGTGCTGGGAACACATTGGTGATTCAGACCCGATCACGACTTGCAAACCAGTGATTCCAGCCTCGCGTCTACCAGGGGTGTGCTGGCCAAGTCAAACTTCCTTCTGTATCTGGGCTCCGTTGGGTAAGCCCTGAATCAACAGTAGCACTGCTTATTGGAGCCAAAGACACACAGCAGGGCAGTCATTCCAGCGAGGCAAGAGCACGCCTCGGGAATGCTTTATGGTTGCAGAGACTGCGGGTCTGTCCTCGGAGCTGCTGCTTCCAAGCCAAGAGGTTCCTATCGGATGAACTCCTGCAAAAAAGCTACAGTAAGCCCTCATATCTGGGTGTTTCAGCCCCCAAATGATGCTGCACGTGGGCAGCTATGTGAGTGTTAGACTGGCGGTAGCTCTGAGTTGTCTCAATGCATCCATGGCTGAGGGAGGCCTCCACTAAAGGAGCATCATCCACCTTCTGGGGATGTCTTGGAGCTGATAAACCAGCACAACTTCCATCCTACCAGTGCATTATCAGGCCTCCCATCACTTGGGGGTGAGGAAATCCTTCCACTGCCCTTCCTCCACCCAAAATAATATCCTCACTCTGGGGAAGGTGATGCAAGAGAGCAAAATTCACTCGCAGGCGCTGATGTATTCATCAATAACTTCATCAATCATTCAATTAATTCATGAATAATTTTATGAACCATGTTCTGTATCTAGTCTTGGGAGCTACAGCCCTAGCGGTTCTCCTCTAAACTGGCCCAGGTGCTGCTGTGAACAGACAGACTTTTTAGGTTTTCATGGATCCATCTGTTCTAAGCTTTGCTCGTTGGGTACTACTGCTCGTTCCAGTTGGCCAGACTTCAGCCTGCTCTTGGAGGCAGAAGTGCTGGTGGAAAGTAGAGGATTTATTGTGTATTATGTGTCTTCAAAGGCGAGATGTGAAAGAAGAACCCCATGAGGCACATCCTCTAAATAACACTCACATGCTGTGATTTTTGTCCCAGAGCCCGGGCAAATGAATGAGAAAGCTACTTGCAAACCTAGATGATCACAGTTTGCCTCTGGATGGTTTCCTTGTATAATAGCCTTGTTGTTAAGATTCTTTTCCTTTGGCAAATGGATATCTCCTTTCTTCCAGACAAGAGAATTTCTTAGTATCTGGGGCTGAATTCCAGAGAAGCGAAGCCGCTCTGTGTTTTGAAAGGCTCTCAGGTGTCACCCCATGCTATTATTTGCAAATCCCTGGTGCCAATTAGCAGAAATAGCACGCTTGGTCTCACAACAGATACTATTTTGTGAATTGACGGTTATGACCACAGTGTCTGTTAAAAATATATCCAAATTTCTATTTATAGGTACTCTCAGTCTTCCAGAGAGTGGGAATGTTTTCACTCGGTGCTGTTTGGCTCTGCAGTTTCTCCCCCTGGAATGGAGTCATCGTCCTTGTCATGATTAATGAGGCTGTTTATAAAAATACTGCTTCAATCTGACAGAGAGGTCCCTGGGTTGCCTCCCGCAAGGGGCCAGAGCCAGGAGGAGGAAATTATTTTGATTTCCTCTGGCCGATAACACCGTGCAGATTTTAGGAAGAGCATCCAGGAGCTTGGCCATGTCCGCAGCACAGCCCAGCTGCCCCTGCAGCCTTCGGATCTGCGTTGCTGAAGAGCTCCCTAGCTCTCTTTCCAGACCTAGCAGTAAATACTGACCCTTGAGGCCCCTTTGCATGAGGAGCTGTCAAACCTGGTGCGCACACAGCTATTAGGAGCTCACCACGTGCAGGGCAGGGTCTCAGTAACACGGCCTGGTCTCTCTCCCCATTCAAAGAAACAAGGTTGGGGCTGGCTTAGGACCTTGAGCTCCTGCTCTTTCCCTCTCACATCTAGTCCAGGACCCCGTTCCTGGTGGCTGAGGGTCCTCGTGGGTCTCTCTGAGGCAGAGGCCTGCTCAGGACTTGCACAGACTCTGCTCAGTCTCAGTTGTGCCTACACTGCATATCCTGCTGGATAAAAAATCCCCAGCAGGAATGGGGGGACTTCTGTTCCACAGCTTTACTGTTTTGCCTTTTAGCCTCTAGAAAGCTCAGTGATTTAGGGACGGCAGAAAATGACTCACCCAAGTGGCAAAGTGGTATTTTCTCCATCTTGCAGATGGATAGAGAGCTGCTAAAACCATTTATCCTAATTGACTTCAGACAAATGCTTCCAGTAGACAGGAACGTATCCCAAAGCAGAGAACGCATTACATGAGAGTATCTCATCTCATCTGATGAGATCAGATGAGAGTATCTCATCAGATGAGAGTACTGCACACGCACAGGAAAAAAACACATCTGTGCTGGTGGCTGAGCATCTGTCTTGCTGTGCTGACCTGTAATTGTGGCAGTTCTGCTGTTACGTTTTTGGTGCTCTTCGTCTGTCTAGACAAGAGGGCCAAATTCTCCACACGGAGGAAGCACCCACATCATTTTAACGATGGTGCTGCTCTTGTACTCACTTGCATTGTGGGTTTGGTTCCATGCCAGGGAATTTTCCTTCAGGAACGTGGTTTTGTCATTGGAACCATTCCCTTCTCCTGTGTGACCCTGCTTTTCTGCCTGACATCTGGGGCTGTCCTACCAGGAATTTAGTGCAATCTGCAACTTTCTCTCTGCTTTCTAGGAAGTCCTGACCACTACAGAGGAGACCTGGCTGTGCAGCAGCCTCCAGCTCTTTCTTGGCATCATTGGAGGGTACTTGGATGGAAAGAGGGTGTTTGGGCAGGCTTTGAAGATAGAAGGGGATAAAAAGCTCTCCACAAAGAGGCTCCCAGGCCATACCCAAAGCCAGGGGGTGACTCATGACTGTTAGATCAGAAGGTCTCACCTGACCACCACCACCCCAGGGGGGTTGAGGGCAGGGTTGTCCGCAGGAGGGAGCAGCGGCAGGACAAGGACCCCACAAGACACATTGCAGGACACGCAGGGACAGGCTGGGATAGTTTCAGCAGGAGCACAGCGCTGCTGGCTGCGCCTGCATGCCTGCTAGCTGCGGGAGGATGGTGGTGCTAGAAGAGAAGGACAGGCACATGCCTGGCTGCAAATGCTCCTCACTTTGGCTCGAGGGACATGGGCATGCTCAAGCCAAAGAGAAACCTACGACACTGGTCTTGCTTGATCGGGCCCTTCTTACCAGTTCCATTGCACTTGTCCTAAGGCTTCCCAGCTTGAATCCCACTCTGACTCCAGAGAGATCTCCTGTAGGCTAGTTCTGCCTCCAAGGCTGTCCTGGAGCCATGCAGGCCCTCCTGCTCCAAACCCCACGCTGCACATGGCCTTCTCAGCCACACAGGGAGCAGGAGCAAACCACAGCTGCATGAAGTGCTTTATTCTGCTTTGCACCTGCTGAAAGGCTATGTCATCATTCGATTGCATTAAAATCATCGTAGTAAAGAAACATGCATAATGTTGTGTTTTTGTGGTTAACATGCACAAGCTCTGCACTGGAGGAACAGTTACCTAAGGATGAAAGGGGTGTTTGGACAGAGGTGCCTCCCCACCTGCATATGTAAGGAACAGGAGCTGAACTGCTCTGTCAGAGCTCGTGCTTCCTAGAGCTGCTTAAACATAAGTGGAGGCAGTGGTTCATTAAAAATGAAATATTCACACCTTGGGCTCCCTCAGCGTATCGCAGACAGCTGAAATACTTCCTCTGCCTCCACACTCAGTCAAGCCTACCGACGACTTCCCCATGGTCTTGAGTGGATGGATATACGTGACCACCTTCAAGAGGTTTAAGAAGTTGCTGCCCATCAGCTGAAATGCAGGAACCAGCTGTAGCACAGCTCTTACCCATAGCCATGCAAAGGAAATGCAGGAGAAGATTGTAGCTGACTACTTCATGGGACAGGAACTCTTTAAAGCACTTGAAGGGGGTCAGTGCACTTCGCTGTCCACCTGCACGTGGTTTGGAGTGAGAACATTGTTTGGGTCAACCATCTCCAAAAGTGCCAAGACAAAAGGCTCTCCACTGCCAGGGCACACATTCAACCCATGCCTTCTAGACCCAACATCTTTGCCCACTCTTTGCTAGTTCAGGTAACACCAAACCTGGTTGTTAAAGTGGAATGAGTGTTTGACAGCCAGCTGAATGTGAGCCAGAAGTGTGCCCAGGTGACCAAGGCAGCCTGGCTGGTGTCAGGAGCAGCACAGCCAGCAGGGCAGGGATCGTCCCCCGTGCTCGGCACTGCTGAGGCCGCCCCTCCAACTGTGCGTTCAGGTCTGGTCTCTCAGTGCAGGGAGGACACGGAGGTGCTGGAGCGCTCAGAGGAGGCAGCGAGGCCGGGGCAGGGCTGGAGCACAGAGCTCACAGCAGCGGCCGAGGGAGCCGGGTTGTCCCGGGCGCAGAGGAGGAGGCTCCGCGCAGACCTGGGCGCTCTCCACAGCTGCGGTGGGGCAGGGGTCGGGCTCTTCTCCAGAATAACTACGGGTAGGACAAGAGGAAACGGCCTCAGGCGGCTCCAGGGAAGGGTCAGGTTGGATATTAGGATAAATTCCAACATGGAAAGAGTGATGAAACATTGGACCAGGCTGCCCAGGGAAGTGGTGGAGTCACCATCCCTGGCAGTGTTCAAGAAACGTGTGGATGAGGGACTCAGGGATATGGTTTAGCAGGTATGGTGCTGAAGGTCTTCTGTTGACTCCATAATCTTGAAGGTCTTTTCCACCCATAAGAATTCTATGATTTTATGAGTGGGTACATTGGGTTTTGTGCAGCCATAAGCAACTTGCAGACAGAAGGAATCCCCCAGTCATGTGGGGCATGCTCGCGATGTTCCAAAGTGCAGCCAGGACGCGGTCTCACTTTTCCTCTGATCCTTCTTGTTGTTACTCACTGCTCTATCTCCCTAGGTCCTTACAATTCTTGCATGAATTATTACTTATTTCTCTTTTCCAGTTCCTTATATGTGATGATATCAGCTACTCGCTCAAGCGCAAACTGCTTGAGATGCCCTTCATTGCGCGACAGTGGTGCCCTCTTCTGAAGATGGTACCAAGGGCAGTAGGTATATTGCAAGATATATTACCATAGGGTTGATATGTCATGAACCATCATAATGAAAGAGGAAGGACAACTTCTTACCTACTACTTCTGTACAAACATACCAGATAAAGTCCTCCCTGAGCATCTCCAGTGATTCTCAGAGTTATGCCTTGAATTTATAAGAACATGAGAACAGGATTGGTTTCAAGAGATGCTTCTCTCTATCCATGGTATGAAAATAGCTTCTTAATTTTTACATAGTCTCACTCTAAAGTTGCTATTTAGGCTGAGAGCAAAGGCTGTAATGGATTTTTACTTCTTGAGTGTGTTACATAGGCTGAGGGCTACAAGTGCAATATGCTTTATACTAAATACCTCCGACAGCATTTTCTCTTACAGCTCACTGTGTCTTACATCTCCAGTGTCCTAAGACCAGAGCACTACGCAATGTTGAGATCTCAGCTGCGGGCTGTAATCCAGACTGTCATTTTTCCCGTCTACTTCTATTCTAGGAAAAAATGGACCACCTCGCTTTGTTGAAACACCTGGAACTCCCCATAGACTAATGCAGGGTTTTCAGCGTTCAGGGCGAAGCATAGTCATGGTTTTGTTAGGCTGGGTTCAGTAAGAACAAGCCTGAGCAAGCTCAATGAAGAGCAGTAGCCACTAAGACTGAGCTCTCTTGTGCTTCTTCCTCCTCTTGCCTGCGCCAGCTTAACTGCTTTCCAGAAGAATTACTAAAAGAAAATAAGAGCCTTAGTTCCCATCCGCTGTTTTCTGCGCTATGTAGGCACAAAGGCTATGGGAGGTCTCAGTGAACCTTGGAAGAAGATAAAATCCTGCTTGGCACAGGCCTCGTGGTACACGTCCTCCTGCTGAGGACATCTTCTCTCATGTCCCAGTAAGCGGATAGCCCGTTGCTATTCCCACCCCAGGCTTTGCCAGGTTTCTGTGGTGGAACAGCTGCACATGATTTCTTTTGCACTTCGTTTGCTGTTTTTCATGCATGTGGGCATAAAAAAGAAAAGCTTGGCGACTCGGACAAAACAAGCCAGAGGAGAGGAAGGTTAAGTGCAGAGAGGCTGCTGGATGTGCTGAATGTGTTGGGAGCTTCCCTGTAACGCATCCGCTCCCATCGTTAGGTCTTGTGGCTGCGCAAGTTGCAGAAGATGCTGAAAAGCGAAAGTCACTGTGTGAACAAACAGGCTCGTGGGACTGTCCCCGGGTACCTCAGGCACCTTCTCTTTGGTCTGGCCTTTGAAGGCTGTGGTTCTCCGTGGGGTCACTGTGGTCACTGTTTGCTGGCGCTGTCCCAGGACATCGGTATTGGGCAATAAAGACGGTTCCTTTCATTTTTGCGAGTGCCGGGAGGGTGATGGATGGGCAGGACCCGCTGGGAGCTGCAGGCCTTCCCGCTGGCACCCTCCGCTTCCTCTAGAACTCGTACGCAGACACGAAGACTGTGATCTTGGACAGGTGCTTGGCCTGGAACGCGCGGTCCAGGTACTCGGACATGTCCACATCCACCTCTATCGTCTGGGGGCCCTTCAGGCTTTGCACGAGGATGAGCTCCCCGGTCTGCCTGTCGGAACGCTGCATCACGAAGTGCCCCCTGTTCTTGCCCCCCACGATCCCAAAGCGCAGGCTGTCCGGGCCCGGCCGGCCGGGGGCAGAGGCGGTCGCCATGCGGAAGAGAGGGGTGGGAGTGATCAGGTTAGACGGCAGCGGCAGGTAGTGGAAAGAGATGGTTTTGGGCGCGTGGTGGCAGGCTCTGCTGTCCATGGGGCAGGGGTTGCGCTCACACTGGCTGATAACAGAAGGAAAAACAAGTTTGAGGTGAGCCCAGAGAGGAACAGGGATGCTCGAATCAAAGCTCTCAGGCCTAAGGATACGGTAGTGCAGGTTTCACATCGCTCCCAAAGAGCATCCCACACCTGCTCCTCCTCTCGTCCCATTATACTCACAAGGGCGACGTTTTCACGTAGCTGATGTTGCCGCTGGGCTGGGGGCACTCAGAGCTGACGCACTGGAAGCCCCCTCCTGTGTTGATGCACGTGGTTCCCCTCGTGCAGTTATTCTGGGACAGCGCGCATTCATCTATATCTGCAAAGCGAGCACAGCAAATCCAACCAAAATAACCAAATCCTGCTGGAAACACCTAAATCATACTCCTGCCTCTCTTTCCCCTCTGATTTTACCCGCAGGTTAACTGGCCCAGGGCTAGCCGAGATTAAATGGGGAGCTTGAGAAAGAATTTGCACAGGAGGACAGTCTATTTTCCTAACTTTCTGCTTGGAAAACTGTCTTTTTGTTTAACGGACACACAAACACACTGAATGTAGTTACCTGTCTATAAGTAAAACTAGGACTTTTTTATTAAGATATTTGTTGGAAGCATCACCAATACTCTATCAAACCATGCAATAATTGTGGTAAACACTTATAGCAAAAGAAAGAAAACAGGAGCTTCTCCATATGAAATGCCTTTTGGGCAGTACGCAGCATTTTTACAGCACAAAATCTATATTTTCAGCAGAACACTCATGCAAGAAATTCTGGCCACCATGTCTACCTAGTGTCATTTTGTTTTCCCTCTGCCTAAATTCTCCTGTTTTAAGAAGAGAAGTTGTCAAGCTCTGAACTAATCTCTCAAGTCTAATTCTTGGTGTTGTTGAATCAATCTCTCAAGTCTGATTCTGGGTGTTCAGTTACATCTGCTGCCTCAAAGAACGTGCTAGAAGTGTTTAAATGGGACCAATCCACGTTCATGAGGGTGCTCGTGCTCTTTATTCAAAGTCCTTTCAGAGTTTTGCATGTGTTTATGAGTGTTCAAGGCTACGTGTTGTCATTACCCCAGCACCCCGCTCCCACATCCATCCTGGAACACTTGTCTGGGAAAGCAGAGTGGGGTTTGAGGGTCCCCTCACCTTCGCAGCTCTTCCCATCGCCAAGGAGGTTGTAGCCGCGGGGGCAGGCGCAGCGGTAGGAGCCAGGGACGTTGACGCACTGGTGCATGCAGAGGCGAGGGCCCCCGTCCAGCTTGTAGACCTCGCACTCGTCAATGTCTGCGGGGACAAGGCACAGCGGCGCCGCGCTCGAGGCGAGCGTCCCGCGGGCGTCCCCGGCGCCGCGCGCGCCCCGTGCTCACCCTGGCACACGCCGTTGTCCACGGTGCCGCTCATGTGGAAGCCCGGCTCGCAGCTGCAGTGCTGGGTGCGCTCCGTCTTGGCGCAGCGGGGCTTTCGGCTGAAAGCGGAGTCGCTCGTGACACTCTGCACGGGGGGCGCTGGGGGGAAAAGGGACAGCTCTGCACCCGCCCAGGGCACAGCAGCCAACACCAGCTCTCCCGCAAAGCCACGTCTGCTTCATGCGAGCGGCCTTGGTTATGGGATCCTGGGTTTGAAGCGGGATTTGAGGCCAAACTGTGCCAGGGGAGCATTTTTAAAGAGCGAGCCCTTCCACTTGTTTGCAGTTTGCATGTTTTTTTTTCTGCACATGAGCTTTCATCACAATTCCTGCTCCCCTGGAATTCCAATTCCCCTTCCCCTTTCAGGCCACGCACAGCTTGCATTGGCCCCAATTGGAACCATTGGGGGCTTTTTAACGGCCTCATGACTGGGAAAGTGGCTGCGCACAGAGGCAGGACAGCAGGATGGAGGCCTTGACACCTCACCCCAGGGGAGTTGCACCCAAGGGGAAGGAGGCTCTGGGTGGCACATCTGAGCATCCCTCCCCTCTGCCTCCCTTGGGAGGCGGCTTACGCACCCGTCTGCGTTTGGTACTGGCAGTTCATCCCGCTCCACTCCTGGGGGCAGAGGCACTCGTACTGGTTCAGCCTCTCCACGCACGTCCCGCCGTTCTGGCAAGGGTGGCTAGAGCACTTGCTGATACCTGCCATGAGAAAGAGCCATCTCGTTTTAGAAGCCAACCCTGGGAGCGTCACTCTGCTGAGGCTCGAGAGATGGTAGAGACAAATATTGTCTAGAGATTTCTCAAAGATTGAGAAATCCTCCAAGCTGCACACTCCAGACTTGGCCTTCGACTGGGAGAAGCAGGTCTCAGAGAGCGAAAATGATTTGTCTCCATGGGCTACAAGCGGCACCGTCACCTCTGGAGAGTTATTAAGGCAGGACAGCTCTCTCCCAGGTGCGCTTTGCAGGAGAAGCAACCCAACATCTGAGCTTGGAGGGATAGATCACAGCTGGGATGCCCAATTCCTTATCCATGTTATCTCAAGCTAGAGCTGGTGTTTCCATGGGGTTGGAGGAGTGGGAGCATCTCCGATTCCTCTGAAGAGGGACTCTTCCCAGTGGGAAAATAAACCCGAGCCCTCTCCAGGGACAGGCCAGGCAGAGCTTCTCTAGGAATCTGAATCAAAGCAACTTCAAGCTGTTCAAAGAGTCTTTTCCCCATAAGGTATCGGGCATGAGGGAATGCAAGGAACCAGCCTGTGAACAGCAACAGCCCCCACTGCCTGCCACAAGCTGAGCTGGCATCTCATCAGCAGCATCCCCAAATATCATGGGCCTGGTGGACCATGAAGTTGCTGAACAAGGAGTCAAAGACCATCGACCCCCTCTTCCTCCTCCTGCCTTGATCTTGCTGCTTGCAAGAGGCAGGTCCCTTGGCTCAGTCCCAAGAGCCGGGAGGCCATGACTTGCTCGAGTATTCCTCAAGGGAAGGCCACAAAGGGGTTTGCAACCAAGAGTTTGCTCATCCCAACAGCCTCAAAGAAGCCTTTCTTCCTTGATGCTATAGTAAGCCCAGAGAATTAAATAGCTGTCATCCCCTATCCCCAGCTTTTCTTATTCTTTTCCTAAATGTCCAGACTGTCGGCATGTCCGGAGAGACAGAGATAATTTCTCAAGGTGCTTTCTTTGGAGGATGTCAGTGTGCTATGGGAAAACGGTGGTGTGGGACTTACTGCCAGGTGAATTTAGCCCTGCAAACACCCGGGGATCACACCAGCACTCAGGAAAGAAAGAGAGGGGAAGGGATGGGGAATATTTACAATGGGGAGGGAGGTTGCGTACAGGAAGGGTCATGTCCATAGCTGGGCTTTGTGCAGAGCAAAGAGTATCTTTCAGCTGGCAGGCACCGAGCTCAGGCATGGGCTTTTGCATCTGCTACATCATTGCCTCAGTGCAACATTTGGGTATGATGGAGGACAGTGCTTGGCTTGTTTGCTGCTAGTTTTGTTGCTGATTCACAATATTGCACTGTTTGGTGTAATGACTTGCTAAAAAATAATAATAAACAAAACCCAGTGTATTTCATCATGACTAGAAAAAAAGGCTGCTAGAGAAGGTGGCTACCAGTACTGAGGCCACCCAACAAAGCCCAGAGCCCTTTCGTAATTTTGTTACCTGGATGATTTATGTAGACTTGCAAGAAGTGTTGTTTCACCCCCTCATTCTTTGACCTCAGTAGAGCTTTTTGGTGCCACGTCCCTTGGAGGCAAACCTGAACGTAGAGCTGTGCGTGCAAGGCCCTGGCATCAAGACACCTACCTAGCACAAGGCTTTCTTTGCTGGACGGCAGAACAGGGGGTCTTTGCAAGGCCCAACCTCCATCGAGTGAAAGCGGTGGCAATAATTGTGCAAGGGACTGCACATGCTGCCCAACAGTGGCTCTCTGAAGCTGAGCACAACCCTCCTCTCCACCGGGACAAAGAACAGAGCTGCCCGTGAATGACAGGCTTCAGGCAGAGCTGTTGGCAGAACATCTCCAGGATTTCTCCTGGGGGTTTTCACAACCCACTGCCAACATTTCAACAGGAGCCGCCTCAGATATATTCCCCTCCACATAATCCTTGCTTCGGCTGTGGCTTATCATATATACTGGGAGCACAAGGCACAGCCTGATCACAGAGAGCAATTTCTGAGAAAAAACATTACAAAAGTGTTCTTCACTTCAATTCCATCTGATCTCAAAGCACAAGAAAGTGGGTTTAACATTGGTATTAAGAAGTGTTTTCAAGTACTTCCAATGGCTGAAAACTCATCAAGTTGTTTCAAGGCAACAACTCTTCACCTTAAAAGTGAGAATTAATTGATGCTCTCTTCTCCTCGTCATCTCTGTTGAGGAAGTTCTGGGTTAGCCTTCTGATTTAACTCCTAGCTTTCCTGCAGATCCATGGCCGGAAAAGCAGACCTCATGGAATAGAAGGCCTTTGGAGATGGAGCTTTAAGAACCATGGCAAGACTTGGGTTGACTGCGAAGTTAGAAAGCAGAAGCCAAAAGGTGAAACCAGACATAGGGGCAAGGAGACTGGGCCAAGGATATAAGACCTTGCAGTCTCTGAATTTCATACGCTACCCTGAGCTGCTAACATACCTTTTCCCCAGGTAATAATTTTAGTAAAGATAATTATATCCAGCATTCCTGTTTGCCAGTGTGAACCTGCCACACATTGATAGTAAGGCAACTTTTCAGCCAGGCATTTGGGGAAGTTATTATACCGCCAGCCACTTCCAGGCACTGATTTTTAATTACGAAGTAAGTTGCCTATCGGAGCTTTGCTTTATGCTCAGATGATCAGCTCTTGGCACCAAAAAGGAAAAACATTCCAATGTTCTTCCAACAGAAGACAGATGGGACAGTCATTGTCTGGGCTGCAAAGCATCCTGTGCTCGTCTAGAAATACGATGCATGGGACAGCATCTCCTATTACCAGCACTCAAAATACACTGTGCAAAAGGGAGGCAGATGCTGAATGACTTTTGGAGCAGTGCTGACCATCAAAGCTCAGCAATGAATGCTCCATTTCATAAAACTTGCTCCGAGCAGAAGGCAAGGGATGGTGTTTCCCATCCCCAGGCTGCTGATGTTTAAGGTCTGCAGCACAACAACCCGAATGCTGCGGAAGCCAGTGCCAGATCCCCAGGCCGGCATTGCCAGTGCACACAGCAGATGCTAAGAACTAGCTGAAGCGCAGATCATCTCCCAGATGTGGCCTTTTGCCCCCTCTCCTGCAGATATACGTGCATGCTGCTTCAGGACCTGCACGGTGACGAGGTCTCCCAACCCCAAGGGGAAAGTACCTTTGCATTGGGGCTCCTCTCCGGTCCAGCTGCCGTTTGCCTGGCACATCCGCATGCTGGAGCCCAGGAGCTCGAAGCCCGGGTTGCAGGTGAAGTGGATTTCATGGTCCACCAAATACTTCGTACCAAACTTCTGTCCGTCCGCAGGAGCTTGTAGGTCAGGGCAGGACACTGCAAAGGCACCGTGAGGGCATAGGTATTACAGAAAGCTACTTCTAGAGAGACAACGGGAAGGGAGGGAGATTAGGGAAGTTGCTCCCTTGCTTTGTAGGCCATGGAAAGACACATCTGAGCACACTTGGGGAAATATAGCGCAGTTTCCAAAGGAGGGATGGCTCAGCTGGTGGTGTTTGGAGACAATCAGCACCAACAGCCTCACAAGGAGAAAGCAGTATCTGATCCAGGAGGCAGAAGGGGCCACAACCCACCCAGCTCACCACTATCTGGCCCCAGAAGACAAGCTGCAGGAGGCAAGTCTCTAGGAAAGTCAAGGAATGCACAGGAGTCTGGATATCTCACGGAGACTACTTTGCCATCAAAGCAGACAACAACTTGCATGCAGAACTGCTTGCATCCTTCATGCTGTCACTTACTTGCCAACTGCACGGTTTATCAGCTATGAAAGGACTGATCTGAGTTCTTGGCCACAACAGCAGCACGCACCTAAAATAACCCCAGAGAGCAACTTCCACATTCTCTTCCCAAGCAGCGTGTGCGTGGAAGGAGGATTCAACCAAACACTCGAGCAACCCTTCATCCTGCAGTGAGAATCATTCATGTGCTGAAAAAAATCTATCCATATGCTCCCCACTCACCTGCTACCCACCCCAGAGGTGGATTTCCTCTCTGTCCCTAAAAGCTTTGGTGGACAAGCCCTCCAGAAGCTGTAGCACCTACCATGAGCAGTCTCAAAACCACCTGCAAAGTTACCTTGCTAAGAGAAGATTGCCTAGGGGGATGATGCCAGTGTGCTAATGCCTATGAAGTGCCAGATTTGCAAATATCCCTGCAAGCATCACTCCCAATTCAGCCTCAAGCATAATTCCTTAGGGAGATCCAAGGAAATCACTAGGGCAAGTGCAAAGAAGGGGAAAGAAATGGTGCAGCAGACCTGGCCACTACGCTTGCATCTTGGCCCCCCAGAGTCCTGACTCCTGGCAAAGAATAGGAGGAGGAAAAGAAAGATATGGGGCAGAGTTTGAGTCAGTTTAACAGGAAAAGCATTTCTGAGGCTTTCTATCTGGTTTACTCAGGTTTAGCTTGTTCCTCGCTAATGGAAGGGCCCTAGTACTTGACAGCTCTCCTGTGTCTCCTGGACTCTTCTCTTTTCCACCTGCTCTGCCATCCAGGCATCTTAGGAGGTGGGAAAAGTCCCTTGTGGACCTGCTAGGTTAGCAGTCACCATGGTCTAGAAAGCTGCTATCGAACAAGGAAACCAGCATTAGTGGGGTAAAGTTTTACAAATTCTCAGGAAGGAGCAAGCACAAACAGTGGGCCCATCGCACACCAATATTTACCATCCTGCCCAGTTGTTTTATCAGAGTCCTGGCATGGCCACATGGTTTATTAAGTATTCAAAGAAAGAGAGAGAGAAAGAGAGAGAGAAAGAAAGAGAAAAAGAGAGAAAGAGAGAGAAAAGAGAGAGAGAGAAAAAAGAGAGAAAGTGAGAGAGAGAAAGAGAGAGAGAGAGAGAAAGAAAGAGAGAGAGAGAGAGAGAAAGAAAGAGAAAGGAAAAAGAAGGAAAAAGAAAGGAAGAAACTCATGCAGATAAGACCAACTCATGCTGACAGTCCCTAAGTTCACCTGAGATGCAGTTCACCCAGTTCCTCCAGCATGCAAGACTAGCTCTGCTCTTCTGCAGCTGCTTCTATTATTTTGCAGGTATAGACAGAGGTTGGTCATTAGCATCCAACCTCGAAGGGGAAGCCACAAAGGAATGCAAAGAGCTGAGCAGCAGCCCTAGAGTAAGTAGTGCGAGTGAGCAGGCCTTCTTGGTCACTTTACCACCCACCCATGGTAGACCAAAGATTTGCACCAGCCTGTGAAGGAGCAGGAAGAAGGGAGTTTGCTCCTCACCACACCATAAAAGTACCACTGTCACCATGCGTCTGCTTCACCGGGAGTCCTGTGGTGGCCCTGCCTTGTTTTCCTGATCTCATGTACAAGCCCTGCACCCAGCTGTTGGGTGCTATGAAACAACACAGCCCTTTACCGCATGTCATTCTTATTTTCTAGTGTTGTCTTCATTTCCCATGCGAGTGGAGACTCCTTTGCTTTTTTTCCTACAACTACCTGAACTGATGCTGGGCCAGACCTAGACGGCTCTATGTTTGTAACAGCATGATTCTGCCCTTCCTGGGAGGGATTTCTGCTGACCATCCACGTTTCATGATCCAGGCAGGGAGACTGAGGGTCTCTGGTTGCAGATGCAATTTTTCATCCTACCCTTCCTCAATGACCTGCCAGGAGCTCTGACTGTATGACTCTAACAAAGACTCTTGAGTTGCTTGAATTTGAGCCAAGTATTTATCAGCAAAGAAGTGGAATTCAGCAGTCATTCTACTCATGCTCTGTGGTTAAAGCACTCTCTGCTGTCGATGTTTGAGAGTTCACCTGCTGTTCAACCCATTTTGCCCAACGGGGAAATATCTGTCTTTTACTCAGCACCAACAAAGCCTGATTTTGAACACCCAAAGCCTACTGCTCACCTTTGGAGTGAAAGAGAATTCACTGAGGCTGGTCCAAGGCACATTCCAATGGAAAAAAAAAATGGTATTTTGGCATGTATGAGTCCATCTGCAGGACCATTTGTTTTTATTGGGCATCTTATCCCAATAAAATATCTCTGTCTCCATTGCCCAGGTTCAGAGGCTTAAAACTGACTCTGGCAACTTGATACCAGCCTTGAAAGGAGCATTTCTTAGAGTCCCTGGGCAACAGTGCCTGTTACAGAAAGAGACAGAGCTGCCCTCATCTGTATCCTCATAGGAAGAGGGTCATCTGCTGATGTAAAGTTACAATCTGAGCAAAACCATGATGATGCTCCGAATGCCAGTGTCATTAGGAAGTATTTGGGAGTGGGTACATTCAAGTATTCCAAAAGAAAAGTTACAAGACCCTCAATTCTCACTTGCGAGACCGTATTTGGAGTGCTGTGTCCAACTGTGTCCCTTTCCTTCCTGCCCCCAACCAAAAAAGAAATTGTCATACTGGAGCAAGTCCAGTGGTGGCCATCCAGGTGATGGGGACTGGGGCACCCTGTGTAGAAAGGAAGGCCGAGGTAGCGAGGTCTGATAGCCTGGTGAAAGGAGGGCGAAGGAGGGATCCCTTGGCACCTTCCACTGCCTGATGGGGAGCTATGGAGAAGATGGGGCCAGATGCTTCACGGAGGTGCACAGTGAATGGACACAGGGCAGTGGGCTCAAGGAGATACCCAAGCCTCAACTGGACATAGCCCCAGGTCCATGCCAGCACTTCTTACCACTCCAGACCATAACTTGTGGCTTTGAGCAGCACAAACAACCACCACCAAGAGGATCCTAAGGTGCTTCCCATGGCCAGGAACCAAGTAATGAGCAGGGAACTCGAGGCAGAGATGGATGTGCAGCCTTCCCAGAAAGAGGAAGCCTGGCAAGCCATTCAAGCTGGAGCCGATGCCATGGACAACCCATGTTCTTACCTGTAGATGGGTCCGGGGCGGTAGTTTTGGTCACGGTGTTCTGCAGCGTGGTCAGCCGGCTCTTCATCATGCGGATGCCCTCGGCGAAGCGGGTCTCCTGCCCCTTCAGCAGCTGCTGCATCTGGCGGATGGCAGCCAGGAGCTGCTGCTTGTTGAGGCAGTTCTGCAAGGACGAGACCACTGGTTCAGCAAGAAGAGCCAGTGCCCCAAGTGACCCCAGAATATTTCCCCTGTACAGAAAGTGTAGGGACACAGGCCAAGCACTTATTCCTCTCTTCTCTCTCTTGCACCCCTGATTTCCACCCACTGCTCCAACCTCCTGTTCCCCTGCAGTGTTCGAACAGGAGGAATCCTGCGTTCAGGTCTGGGTCCCTCAGTGCAGGGAGGACACGGAGGTGCTGGAGCGCCCAGAGGAGGCAGCGAGGCCGAGGCAGGGCTGGAGCACAGAGCTCACAGCAGCGGCCGAGGTTGTCCTCTGCCCCCGGGTTGTCCCGGGGGCAGAGGAGGAGGCTCCGCGCAGACCTGGGCGCTCTCCACAGCTGCGGTGGGGCAGGGGTCGGGCTCTTCTCCAGAATAACTACGGGTAGGACAAGAGGAAACGGCCTCAGGCGGCTCCAGGGAAGGGTCAGGTTGGGTATTAGGAAAAATTCCTATATGGAAAGAGTGATGAAACATTGGACCAGGCTGCCCAAGGAAGTGGTGGAGTCACCATCCCTGGCAGTGTTCAAGAAACGTGTGGATGAGAGACTCAGGGATATGGTTTAGCAAGTATGGTGCTGAAGGGCTTCTTTTGGACTCCCTAATCTTGAAGGTCTTTTCCAGCCTTAATGATGGTATGATTCGATGATTCTGCAGTGGGGTCTCTTAACATCTGAGGGTGGTGCTGGCACCTCCAGAGCAGTGACCTGCCTGATGGAGCATGTCTAGAGCTGTCCACTTCCAGGACCTTCCAGCAGACACATCTCCTTATGCCACTATTAAGGAAGAGGGTTTGTTCCCTCTCGCTCCTTCACAGCCTCAGAGAATAGACAGGCAGGACAAGGGAAGATCCATGGTCTACAGGGATCTAGGAAGTGCTCTGTATGACCCAGGGACCAGCCTTCACCACCAAACATAATCCGTAGTCCTTGCATCTCATGATGGTTGCGTGCAAGAGCGGCAGCAAATTTGCTATCACAGCTGGTCCTTGGAAAATGCTTTGTGCCAGGGCTGCCAGGAGGAGCGTGATAGCTTTCGACAAGGAGAACACATGGCTGAAATTCTCTGACTGGGAGAATGCTTCCCAGTGAACAAATGCCGGGAAAGTGACGCTGGAAAGAAGCCTCAGCCTTCTCCATAGAGCATCCCCATGGTGCCATGGAGAGCTCTGTGGCAGGAGACCACCTGCCAGTCCCAAATCCTTATCAACACGTGCAGTTGGGTGAGCTGCTCCTCGCTGTTCAGTGCTCCATGGAAAGCAACCTTGTTCGGGAGCCCTGGGAGCAGGGAGGAGCACTGTGCCCCCATGCACAGCCTTGAGATTCCTGCCACGATTTGGGTCTATGACTCCACTGACTTGGACATTGGAGTGCAGCCTGCTTGTGAACAGCCTGCACTGGCCCTGAGGGAACAGACTTTCCAAGATTTCTGAAGCATCAAAGATTTCTTCAAGACTGATTCTCCTTTCCTCTCCTCTCTCCTCTTCTCGTCTCTTCCCCTCCTCTCTCCTCTCCTCCTCTCCCCTCTTCTCCTCTCCTCTTCCTTTCCCTTCCCTGTTCTTTTCTTTCTGCATGTGACCAGATTCAAGAGTGTTTTTAGCCTGTGAGAGAAATCCTTAGCTCCCGCCTGCTTCCGATGTAAGAGGATAATGTAGCACTTTAATGCTACAAGCAGGGCTGTAATCACTTTGTTAGTCCTGGGAGAGATGCCATAACTCATGTTTAGTCCTGCTGGAACCAGGTCTGTGTCCCACTTCCATATTACAAAATAATAGGAAAACAGATGTCTTGTGAGCTCCTCTGGGGCCAGAAACACTTGTGGGACTTGTGCCTGCAAACTAATAGCTACCAAGGGACTGACTCATTCAGGAGATGGGCATCTTTATTACAGGTTTCCTACAGAATTGACTTAAAAAAATAAAGACCAAGAGCTGAGCAAAGCAAAGTCATTTCTGCACCTCAGAGATCTGCAGAGCTGCATTTCCATCCTAGACAAAGCTTTTCTCTTCGGAGGGGAGGCGAGTCCAGGGAAGCCCATGCTGATAGAGGCTGCCTCTGCCTTGGTCCATGGGCGAAGCGGGCAAAGACAAGACAACTGGAGAGGACAGAGGGGCTCCAAATGCCTCCGTCTGGGGCTGGGGAGGAACGTTTGGGCTTGGCCGAGCCCTTGCAGAGGGAAGGCTGCTGCCTCCCGGTCCTGTGGCTGTTGCAGGGCATGGAGTGTGGGTAGGCACCTTGGGAGCTATGGAGGGTCTGCAGGGAAGCAGGAAAGGCAGGCCAAACCGCACAGCCCTATGGAAGACACCAGAACGGCCTGATCCTCACTGGCAAACGAACAGCTTTAACAAAAGGAGGAGAAATCCTGGCAAGATTTACCTGCTTTGGGTCTGCCCATGCCCTCCGTACTCCTAGCAGCAGCACTGCTGGACACTTACCCTTGGCCATGCCTTCTTCCCAGGTGGGGAATTCCCATCTCCCTTCCGTAGTTTGTTAAGGACCCCACGAGGACAACTCTTGAAGCCTCCCCGGGCCACCACGGAGCCCTGTGGCCAGTGCTTTACCCCGCTGCGTGCTTGGAGGACAGGACACAAGATCTCAATTCACCACCACATCGGAAGGTGGCCCGGCCTCGGGACACTTGCTGAGCGCCTGCAGAAACCTTTAGCCATCGCAGACACCCATGAGAACAGCTGCTTTCCCCGGTTCTTGGGTGCTTGGCCATGGTGTAACATGGAGATTGGACCCAATCAGAAGCCTTTAGGAACCAGGTGCTATCCCAATAACATCCTCATTAACACTTGCTGTTCTTGTAGCTGCCTTCAAAACCCCAGCACAGCTGGGCTGCCAAGCAGAGAGGAGAGATGTGGGGCTGAAATCCTGCCCAGGCTTTCCCAGGAGAGTGGCCCACAGAGGAGGAGCCCTGACCTGTTTGTGAGGGACACAGGTGGAGCACCTGAAACATATTCACATCTTGTGAACTGGAGAAGACAGTTTCAAGAAGGAGGTGAGAAATGCGGTGGGACTTGTTTGCCCCTAAATTCCTGCTTTGGAAAGATGGGAGTGAGGAAAAAAGAAGGAAAATAAAGGTTGAGAAAGCATTTCCAAGCAGGTAGCTTTGCAGCACACTTGGAAAGCGCGCGAGCCCGGGGGAAGCGCGGCAGCGCGGGATAGTGGGCGCATCCCACCTGCGCCTGCCGAGCCCGGCGCTGCTCCCGCAGCCGGGCGCGGTGGGCAGCGCGGGACGGTCCCGGGTGGGCAGCGCGGGAGAGGGTCCGCGCAGGAGCGGCCCCCGGCGCCCGCGTGTGCG
>JAWLRI010000446.1:1493256-1537942 GCA_034781795.1 Crypturellus tataupa | reverse complement strand
CCGGGGACGCGCCCGGCCCCGGGGCCGGGGCAGGGGCAGGTCCGGCTCCGGCTCCGGCTCCGGCTCCGGACGGGGCCCGGGCCGGCAGCTCCCACCCGGCGGCGCCGGGAGCCCGCGCGAGGCCGCGCAGCAAAACCACTCCCGCCCCGCCCCGCGCGTCGCGGCGCCTAGGAGACACCCGCTACCGTAAACCTCCGCCGCGCCGCACTACCGTATTGCCTCTAATAGCGCACCCGAGATACGGACGAGTTTTACACTTCCCGCAGCATTTTTGCCCAGGAAAGCAGTGCCCATCAGTAGATATTTCCCTTATTATTATATTAATTGTGGAAACATCTTGCTTCGAGGAGTTGTTCTTAGAGTTTCATTTTAGACAGATTCCTGCTCTTTACCAACTCACAGAGCAGGGTGAAGAGAAGTGTCCAGTCCCAGCAGTCTAGAAGACCACAGCCATGGTGAGAAGAAAAGGCCACGGGAAAGGGGCCCATGGGGGCAGGGAGGAAGAGGAGGCCACCGAGCACCCTGGCAGCCAAGCGGCGCAGCTGCCCGGGAACAGAAGGTAACCAGCAAATAAAGCAAAAGGGTGTAAAAAGCCTCCAGAAAGTGGGAGTACACACGGCCTTTGGACACCAAAGTGTTTGCTTTTATACGCAAAGCCCCAGAGACAAATGAGAGTTGTAGTGTTAATCCAGGGTTTATTTGACAATAGACTGTGCAAAGTCCTCGAGTGAGACTGAGCTGGCCAAAACCCTGTTTTCAGTCTTGAAAAAACTGAGTTTTTCAAGTCAGGGCCCCCGAGCCTCATGTAATGACTTAGATTGCACCTGGAAAACCAACTCATCAGTTGTCTGGGAGAAGGGAGCAGGACTGATGGGCTCTTCAAAACACTGCCCTTGGGAAGGCCGACAGCAGCTTCTCCTGCAGAGAGCCCGAATGAGGGAGCAGGGGAGTGCGGAGCTGGCAGCGCTGAGCTCAGCGCGCGCCGGGAGGGCGCAGAGACTCGAGTGCTCTGGTGGGTCCCGAACCTGGGTGGGCACCAGCAGCCCCTGGCACCAGGGCCACACTTCCCCACCAGTGCCGAAAGCAGCTGGGGGAGTAACAGAAGCGTCGGGGACCGGTGAGTCTCTCCCTTATCTGATTAAACCAGAACTTGACGCTCCCCGTGCCGAGATCTCGGTCCCTCCTGAAGTGACCCATTTTACTCCCTCAACACAAAAATGCTGTTCCAGGTTGTTTCTAGGAAACAGTCTTTACCTCTCTACCGTGTCTCAAAGCCTCTTCGGAGCATTTAAGGCTTGCTGTACATGGGACAAGCCCCGAGAAGGAGACAGTCCTCTGGTCCCTGCTTGTGAGGACCAGAAGCACCTCAGGCAGGGCCCGGCTTTGCCCTGCTGTCCGTCTTGGGGCACCTCCACTCTTTTCAGTGCATCTCCAGCTCTCGTGGATCACCAAGCGGAGATCTCAGCTCTGGCTCCCCAGCTGCCGCAGCAGCAGCCCGCGGTCCTGTCACCTTGGGCACTTTTCCCACTAGAGCAGTTACAGCGAACGGTGCCACAGTTGGCATCAGCCTCCTCCCCCACCGTGAGGGAGACACGACCAAGGGAAAATGCAGCGTCTTAAATCAAGCAGAAGCAGGACAGAGCCCAGCGGGAGCACAGATCTAGCACAGGCCCAGGAGCGAGCCCTGACATGGGAGACTTTGAGCTGGAAGGGGCATCCAGGAGGAATTGCGGCGTGTGGCAGCCGCGGGGGCTGGCGCTGCGATCGGGGTCACGGCCCCTGGAAGCTCTTGGAGGGGATGGGGAACGTCCCATGTCCCAGCTCCTGCGTGGGCCCCAAGAGTGGCCTGGGTGCCACACCAGGGTGGGAGACCTGCACGGCACGGGCCTCGCGACTGAACCAGACCCACACTCCCCTCGGGCCACCAAAGCCCTCGCGGAGCAGCTCTCGGCATCCAGACACCACCCGGAGCTCCCACCTGTGCTCCAGCACCCAGGAGGGCACCAAAGGTGCTGCCCAAAAAGGCAGCACCCCAAGGCCCAGACACTGCCTTCTGGGGTGTCCTGATCCCTCCAGCCCCAGGAGCAGCCACCCCTGCCCATGGCAGATTCCCTGCTGGAGGCCACCAGGAAGGGAGCCCAGTCAGCCCGGCAAGGCCAAGCCACCCCTCAACTCCTGCCTTTCCGCCCGCAGGGACCAGGGCTCCCAGCCCCACAGGGCAACATCCCCAGTGCAAGCTGGGCTCCTCCGCCCGGGGCACCAGGAGCACTGGGGCACCAGGAGGACCTTCCCTGCCCTGTGTTTTACCCCAGCTCCAGGGTTTATACCAGGGTTGTTTTCCGAATTGCTCCCGTGCCCACGTAGCAGACCTGGCACTGAGTGTGTTTGCTGGAGCAATGTCAAGGGCAGCACAGAAATCAAGGCCACAGAGGTGACCCGGCAAGCCAGCTTTTACCTGCTCCGGTCTCCAAAACACCTCCCTGCCATTTCACCTCCCCCTGCTTTGCCTCAGCCCTAATGGCAACCTGGGTGCCTTCCTGAGCTGAAACCACCTGGCTGCTGCTGGCTCCTTTTATCCACCCAAGGAAACCATTCTGCAACCACAGGTCTGCAGGTGGACGTTTTGAAACAAGTCATAAATTCCAGAGATAAATGAGATGTTTTTAGAGATTAAAGTCATAGAGGAAAACTAGATAAAGCAAATTGAATATTTTCATGTCTGCCAGAATAACAGGATATAGAAAAAAAAAAAAAAAAAGTAGACTTGTTGGAATGGACAGAGCCCAAATCCCCTGTCAGGGGAGGTCTGCAGTGGGAAGAGCTGGAGGCAATGGGAGAGCTGCAGGTTTGGAAAGTGAATCAGGGCATGTTCCGCAGGGCTATGAGATGAGGCAGCGCGAGGAGCGCGGCTGTGCGGCGCGCCGGCCTGCGAGCAGGAGGAAGCAGCGATCACGGAAGGGAGAGCCCAGGGCACCGCCAAGGTTGGCTGCGGTGTGCCTGCGTCCGAGCCGTTTTTGCCCTTTGCACCATTATTAACACAAAGGCCTTTTCTTTGAAGGACCAGAGTTTGGGAATAAACCTTAGGAATAAAACTGTTGGCTACTGAGTAGATCCTTTTTTATTTCAGCAGTTGCTCAGAGCAGTGTGAGTGTAAGAGACAGCTGTGTGGAGGAAGGAGGAGTGAGTGGCTCCGGCAGTGGGGCTCTTCCCGCTCCCCACCACGGCACTCCTGCGGGACAGTGCATTTCCCAGCCGGCGTTGGCGCTTGTATTGCAAGAACCGATATTGCAGGTCCTGGGGTAGGGTTATGGTGCGCTGGGATGGGAGCAGCAGAATAAGCCTGACCCATGGTGGCAGCTCGTGCTGCCAAGCCGGGGGGAATCCAGCCTTGCGTGCGAACAAGGTAGGTATCTCACACTCATTATCTTGGATGTAGTGACCTGTTCACACACTGGCTCCGAAAGGATGGGGAAGCCTTAGCACAGCTGCCTTTGCATCAGGAGATACTGTGGATGTAGATATATAGGACTGCCCTCCTTGCTGTGGCCTTAGGGGAGTCTCAAATGGTGGAAGGAACACGTGGCCTCTCGTGATGGAAAGCAACAGAACAGCTTAGCGAGCATCGAGTAGTGGTGGCTGTTTTTATTACAGAAGCACTCACAATCTTGGACCGAAATGAGGTACCACCACACACAGGGAGTTAGAGCAACAGGCAGCCCTGCCAGGAGCTCGGGGTCTAGCCGGAGCCAAGGACGACCAGGGAGGAAACCAGCGCCGTGATCCTCGGGTGACCGCGACGCAGGACTATTAAGATGAGGAACCAGGACACCCATGGAATTGGTGGCAGAGCCAAATAGTTTTTCTCCAAGCGGAAGCCTGGCAGCCTAAGGCCAAAGCTACCCTCCTTTTTTGGGTCTTCACTTCTGCACAGGTCAGATTTACACCGCTCGTTGCTTTCTGAACATGCGGGGAGGCCCACAGGGAGGCCACCTCCTCCTGGCCTCTACTTTCTGCTCAAGAACATGCCCGCCGCTGTATGGCGAGGAATTTGCCAGGTATTGCCCGATTCTCTATCTTCAACCATAAGGTAAAAATATCTGTTTCCTCGGAGTCGATGTTGAGCTCAAAGGTGAAGCTTTGCAGCAGCGTAGTGAGGAAGAGGAAGAGCTCGATCCGGGCCAGCGCCTCTCCTGGGCACATCCGCTTTCCTGGGGGACACAGGGAGGAAAAGAAGACTTGAAGGAGTCACTTCATACAGGGGAAAGGCACGTGCATCTAGAGGGATGGAGATAGGCAAAGAGCCCAGATGAGAGGAACAGCTTTGCTGCCAACCAGGGTCAGCAGCATCTTCAACCTGGCTTTTCCTTGGCTGGATTGGGACCCACCACGCAACATCCCAGCAAAGTCCATGTGCAGGGAGCTAGGCAAGTACCTGCTGAGAAAGCCATGAAGGCTTCACGCTTCCTGAATTCACCTTTCTCATCCAAGAAGTGGCGTGGGTCAAATTTTTGGGGGTTCTCCCACTGGTCTGGATCTCTATGTACCGAGGAAAATATTGGAATAACAGCTGTGTCCTGCAGGAAAGAGACAAGAGAGGAAAAGCAAGAAGGAACGTGAGTGTCGTGGCCCGCGGCTTCGCTGAGTGGCACAGCCCAACATAGGGCTTGGCCCTCGCGCGCGGCCCTGGTCCTGTCTCTGTACAGACAGGTTTTCCTTCTGGAACAGAGGGATTCTTCAGCCTTGCAACAGGGGCAAGGGCTGGGCTGGGATGGGCCCCGGTGGGAGCTTGCAGGGCCCAGCTGGCCTGCAGCTCCCCACGGTGACACCGGCCAGCGCCGGGTGGCAGTGGAAAGAGGAGGCAGCAAGAGGCAGGAATGTGCCGGTAGGATTAGCTGGGCTTTCACTGCCCTCTTTGCCTCCGCAAAAAGGTTACTGCCACCTCGCCTCACCAAGGATTGGGAAAGACCAGTGGCCTTCACGAGGGAGCAAACAGTCCAGGGGTCAAAGCAAATCTCGTTCAAGGTTTTTCTGCCACTCCTCCCCTCAGAAGCGCCAGAGCCCAGTGCTGCTAGGCCACCTTGGGGATGTTGTGGCCCCAGAACTTGACGTCCTGCGTCGTCTTGCGAGGAAAATTCTCAATTCGGGATATCTGGAAGCGCTGCAGCTCATGGATCACGGCGTTGGTGTATGGCATCCGAATCTTGTCCTCCGTGCGGGGAGCACGGTCCGCGCCCACCACTGCATCGATCTCCTTCTGGACCTTAGCTGGGAAAAGCTCAGGTTCAGGGCTGCAGAGTTTGGTGTCCAAGGGCCTCTAGTGATTTCTCACTGGCCTCTACACCTATTCTAGAGTCACAGGATGATCTAGCAGAGAGTGAGGAGCCCAGGGTAACCCCTTACAGAAACCAAAAGCAGGGTGTCTGCCTGCACAGCTCCCCAGGTCACACAGGCACTCAAGGCTTTGCCCAGAGCCTCCATCATGTGCCCGTCCAGGACCATCCATGTCGGCAGGGTAAGAGTAGGAACAGGGGGAATGGTTGTGGACGGAGGGAGATGCAGCCTGTTTGTATTGCTGTTTAATGGACCTCACTCTTGAGCAACCCAAGGCTGATTCTGATCTCACAGCAAAACCTCCCCATGTGGGAACCTCCCAGTCGGAGCTGGGACTCTCAAGTCTGCTCCTGTGCTTCATCACGACTTACTAAGGCAAAAGAAATGCCTGCATTTAGGTGCCCTTACCTTGAATATGGGGGTGTTTAGTCAGCACCAGGAGGAAAAAGACCAGGGCATTGCTAGTGGTTATTGTTCCAGCACCAAAGAGATTGAATACCGACATGACCAGGTCCTCATTGCTGTACATGTTCTCCAGGCTGCTCTTCTCCTGCAGGAATGTGATAGGGAGGAAGTGCAATACAAGCCACATGGTTGGTATTAGGCTGCAGCCGGGTCTCAAGGGCAGCCCTTATTCCCCATGGCAAATCTCAAGGGAATGCTGCTCTTCCTTGATGCACAGAGGTGTACCTCAACATCTTCCCCATGAGGCTCACCCTTGGCGATGTGGCTAGTGATCAAACCCTACTAAATACCTTTGGGAACTGAGACAGATTTCAGAGCGGAAGGGAAGACCCTTTGAACCACCTCTACCTTTTCCGCTTTTATAAGGAAACAGTCGATGTAGTCCCGTGGAGAGCTGGGGTCCAGGCTCTGCTTGTGGTGCTCGACTCTTTCTTGGATGTAGTCCTTGAGCTTCTCGCACTCGGCCAGGGCTCTGTGGTGAGGCCCGGGGAGGTGACACATGATGCTGGGGAAGGTGTTGTACACCTGCAGGCATGAGAGGAACAGGGGCTCAGGCGCCTGCACAGAGCTTCCCTCGAAGACATGCCTTGTTCTTTACTCACTTATGTCTGCTTTCAAGCACTAGCACTTGGTGAGACAACCCCCAGGAATACAGCATGAGTTGCGTTGAGACACATTTCCAAGGACAACTTTAAAAATGCACATTGTGGGCATTTGGGGGGACACTGCCCGAGGGCTGCGCAGAGGAAGCAGTCCAGGTGTTGGATAATTTTCCTCCATTGAACATTTTCCTCCATCTGATCTGGGACAGAATTGAAGCATATACCTAATGCGGCCATATGTTCAACTGCCACTAACGTCACTGGCAAAGAAATGCTGTCGTAGGCAAAGCCAGACCCCTAGTCCTGAGCCAAGGAGTGTCTCTGGACTGCCCGAATGTGTCAGAGAAAAGGTCCTGAGCACAGCAAGGGCACCTACCATGGCAATAGGGGAGAGGAAAAAACTGATGTAATTTGCAATCATGCTCAGGAGCTCCAGGAAGGCTGTATCACTGTAACAGTAGCGGCTCCCAAAGACAACAGCGCAAATCACGTTAGCAACTGCATGTCTGAAACTTATCATTGGCTCAAAGGCCTCACCTGCAGTGATGAAAGAAGCCAAAAAAAAAGTATTAAAAAATCAGTTATTTATTTGCTACACACTCAGAAAATGTTCTTCCTTCCCTTTTGAGCAACTGTCCTTTCTCTTAGCTACAAAGCCTATCTGAACCTGCCAGATCTAACATATGAGGCGGAGAGCCCATCTGAGTTACAGACACCTGGATATATCTCCCTGCTCTCAACTCCCTTCCCAGTATTTGAGACTGAGGGAGGCAGAAGGATCTCCAGGTGCTTTGGGCACCCTACTTGGAACCTGCAGTGACCTGGAGGCCGGTGCTTCTGCGCAATGACCAGTTTTGCCCAGTCTGTTGGTATTCACGATGCCGTTTGGAGACAGAGGGTCACAGCAGTGCCCAGAGTACAACCAAGTCCTCCATCTGTTCTGCCTCTGCCCTACACAGTGTCTCCTTTAGGAGACCTTGCAGGCACCACTACTTATGTTAAAATAAGGAAGCACCAGAAGAGGTGGGTGTCCTGACAGAAGCTCATTTTTGTTCAAGAGAAGCACATTGCTATGGGTACCCTCTGCATAACCTCTGCATTCTCAGTCCTGCAAGTTTCCTATTTCTGCTCTTTGGGCATGAAATGTTCCTCAGTTGCCACCCATCATGTGCACAGATTCATGGAGGAAAGTTTCCACCCTGGTTTTCGCAACCATGACTCTAGTGACATCCTTACCACCCTCTCTGGGAGGGTGGCATAGTCTAAGTCCTCTCTCAGCCCTGGGGACCGGACTTGCTGCACAAGGCTGTGCTGTGCTCTCCATCCACTCCAACAGCCTGCACGGGCAGGACCAACGTCACCTTTGAAGCTTGCCAGCAGCTCCACGAGGTGCTGGGCCTCCTGCTGCACGCGCTGTGACATGCTGTTCTTCCCCATCCCGAAGTCCCGCAGGGTGCTGAGCGTGAACCTGCGCAGCTCCCGCCACTTCTTCTCTTTGGTGGAGACAAACCCTGAGAAGAAGCAATGGAAACCATTCATCTGCCAACACACACAGCTCCTCCGGGAGAAACAGGGCCTCTGGTGCTAAAACCGACTGAGGAGCCACAGGGTAATAAGCCAGAGGGTGACCCTGGTGTGTGCACAGCATCCTTGAAGGATGAGAATGCCAAAAGAAACCAAGAGCAAAGCTGGAAATCTGCTTTTGTAGCAGTTATCTAACAGGAATTAATATTGTTGTCAGATAAGAGACGTAATAGATTGAGGAACTTGCAGAATATGAAATGTATGTTTGACATTTTGAACGCTGAGTCCCTTCCTATAGATTTAATCATTCACTGGACAACTGCAGTCAGGTATTTTGCGCTCATCCAAACAATAATAAAGAAGAAACCCAAGCACCTACCGTGATCTTTTGATACCTGGACCTGCAGTGGTATTTCAGGTCTCCCTCCAAACTCCTCCAAATGGCCAAGCAGAGCATCCTTCACCACCTCGTAGCCACAGAGCACCACTGCGGGCTTCATGCCCAGCCAGATAGTGAACACGGGGCCATACTTCTCCCTGAGCTGATGGAAAAGGGGTGCTGAGGTAGGTGCTGAGATGCTACCCTCTGGTTCTGGAATGCTCCTGGATGGGAATTTGGCTTCCAAGAGCAGAACAGAATTTGTGCACTAGGGAAAACTGAAGTCTAGGGAGGAAATCCCACCAGCCCAGCGGTGCCCCAGCAGGACGATGCTCCCACTGATACTCCATGGATTTTAAAGCTCATCTGATCTAACTGGTAAGTGACTCTGGAAGGCAGCAGATGGTTAAATACTCTGCTCAACCAGAAAGGGATTGGTATCACTTCCATGGGTCCTGTTAAAGCACAAGGAAGACTGAAACAACAGTGCTGATTGCGGTCCAAGTAGCATGGATTTAGGATATTTTGATAAAGCAAGAAAGGAGGAAAGGAAAGGAAAGAAAGGGAAAAAAAAGGAGGAAAAAGAGTGACCCGTATGACCACCCCTTTATTTTGGTGTAGCAAATTTCTGCTTCCTTCCCTGCCTTCCCAGGGGCAGGGAGCTTCTGCAATGCTGCGAGCTGCTTTCTTACCTTCTGGTGAGATGAGTAAAGGGGTAGGACGTCTTTTTGCCATAAGTTGCCCAGGATGGGCCATGGGGTCGGTCCAGGAGGGAGCTGGCTCCTCTTCCTATCATTTTTCCAGATCAGGAAACACAAGATGGAGAAAAAGAAAAGCGTGATGCCGATCCCAGTTGTCCCAGCATCCATTCTCATCTGTCACCATGGAGCAGGGGCCAGAGTACTGCGGTATGAACCAGCACTGAGCAGTGAGCAGGAGGAGATGAACTCTGCTTTATATAGCACTGCCCTTCCCACCGCTCCTGGCCGCAGGTTACAGCTTTCGCACTCGCCCCTTGCCAGGCCGGGAGGTCAGCGACACAGAAAAGCTGGATCCTCCTGGCCCGGCGCAGACCTCACACCCGCTGTGTTGTAACACGGACCTGGAAGGACTCAAACATGGGACTTTGGCACTGCAAAACCCTGCGCGGCTCAGTCAAGGAGATAAAACCTTCCCCCATCCCACCGGGCCGTTCATTGCTCCCTTTACGTGGCTTGCAAGGCAAGAAGTGTCACTGTTCGGGCAAAACCCTTATAAAAATCCTTGGTGGAGGCTTGGGGCTTGTTCCCCAGCTCCCCGGCTCTTGGGGCTGCGGCGAGGATGGAGCTGGAGCTGCTGCTGAGCCACTTGGCGCACAAGGCATGCAGCATCTCCCCAGGGACAGGGCTGCAGGAAAGGGAGCTTCTGCTGCAGGTTGGGACCTGCAGTGGACGTGGCCTTTCAGCAGAGGGCATTGCATGATATTTTATGAGGAGACAGAATTATAATGCTATCCCCCCAAGGAGGCAGCAGCACGAGGATTACTGGTCAAGAAACTGGGACAAGCTTTGCACAAAGCTGAGAGAAATGGCCAGGACCTCCAGGATCTCTGCATTTGTGCCCCTTTTGGGTACACAGTGGGGTGGTTTACAGCAAAACTTCTCAGCACAAAACCCTTCCCATGGCTGGCACGGGTCAGCCTGGCACGAGGCTCCTGCTGCCTCGCTCGGCACTAGCACCAAGTCTCTACAGGCCAAAAAGCAATGGGCAAGTGAAACTGAACCTACCACAGGCCTGGGACTGCTCCATTTCGGTATTCCCATTCTCCTCTCCAGACATGTTTTGTTTTGGAGGGACTGGTCTTGGCGGAGTGGCCAGGAGGCCCACAGCTGAGGCCAAAATGTGACTGTTAATCACTCTCTTTCCCCATCCTGTCCCTGCTTTTCCCCATCCTGTCCCTGCTCATTCCACGTTTTGCTGGAAACTCTTGACTTTGGCACCTGCAATGATTTGCTCAGGGACGTGATGTAGTGACCTATTTTTTGGCATGAAAACAAAAAACCCCAAGGTGACTGACACTGCCTTTTCAGTGGCAGCTGAATAATAGTGAGGACTCACTAAAGCAACAGGAAAAAGAAAAAAAAAATGTAGCTGTGGAAAGTGCTTTGAGCAGCAAAGTGTAAGTGCAAGGGGAAATTCCCTCTTCTGAAAGCAGAGCTCCGGCAGGCTCTGAACCAACAGACAGACCGAGGACAGACGTTCGGACAACGATAACATTTCAGTGCAACCCATCCACTGCCAAAGAGGTGCTTTGAAAGCAAAATGTCTCTACTATAAAAATAATGCATTGCTGGCTTGCAGTATTGACAAAAGGGAGCAAGCAAAGACGGCAGCCCGGGCGTTTGTGACTCCAGGTCTCCAGAGGCACAAATTAAGAAGAAAAACATAGGTACCAGCACTGCCCATGAAAGTTTGTAGTTGACTTTTCAAGACACTTATTGAGACTTTGCTGTACATCTTTCTTCATAAACTATCAAATAGATTGAAAACACCCACAGAATATCTTCATTGTTGTATCTACTGTGAAGCATGCAGGAGAGAAAAAGGAAAGGTAGAAGCTGTTGACTAAACTTTCAGCAACTAAATGCTGTTTTGCCTGAAAAAAAAAAAAAACTCACTAGTGAATAGCACAAATGGGCTTTGATGCAGCCCACTCAGCGCTTAGCAAGACTGGGACCTAAAGTGAGTCACAAAAAAATGGGGTACCTCATGTGTACCCAAAACTGCTGGTACTTTCCCCTTCTTTCTACTGATTTTCTTTCAAGCTCTTTTGGAGAGGCAGTTTCTGGGGAGGAGCAGATTGCTGCAAGGATCTGGGCCCAGTCTGGGTGACACTTCAGGAGCAGCCTGCGAGACCTTTGGGCCAAGAGCACAGGAACAGCAGGAAACAGTCAGCTATAAACACACAGGGACAGACCCGTGTGACATCCTTCTGCAGGGAGAGTGTCCCACCTCTTTGCTTTGGTCAGCAAAAGGCAGGTCAGCAAAAAATCTGTAGTTCTGAACATTAGGGGAGAATAATTTGACTTAAAAAAATCCTTTCTGACTTTTGCCAGAGGCAGAGATTTTAATTCACAAGGAACAGCTAAAAGAAACCAATAACGAGAGCAGCACAGAGCTGGCAACCTCCAGGACACAATGTGAAGGCTGGACCCATGCAAACCCAAGGAAAAGCATTCCTAAATTAAATGTTCACGTTACTAGATCAGATCCAGAATATATCTGAGGGACAGATTCAAAGAATGAGAAGAAATGATGCTCACAGGGTGTTTTTTCAGTGTAGATGTGTAGGCAAACAGTGAAACACAGAAGCGAGAGAAAATGAGAAAACAACTCTAGTCAAATAAAGAAGTCAATAAAATACTTGCGTTATTGGATCCGGAAAGGTCTGCTGTAGGAAAACATAACATTCATCCCTGCTTCTTAGCTAGAGCTTTTCCTCTGTCTGCCTCAAAACGCCTTGGAGGGAGCGGGACTCGTTCCACGGATGTGCGGCAGAGCAGGCACCAGCCATGGTGCAGAGCCGCCATGTAGTGCAGCCACATATAGGGCCTGGCTGGAGACTCAGACATAGCATCACAGAACCACCAAGTTTGGAGGTACCTCTGGAGACCCTCTGCTGCACCCCCTGCTCAAGAAGAGTCAGCTGGGGCAGGATGCCGTATCCAGTCCTGATTGGAATATCTCCAAGGATGGAGATGCCACAACCTCTCTGGGCAACTTGTTCCTCATTCTTCTTCACTGTGAAGAAGTGTTTTCTTATGTTCCTTATGAAAAATAAGAAATTTTCAGTCTGTGCCACTACTCCTTGTCCATTCGCTATGGCCCCACTGAGTAGAGCCCAGCTCTGAATTCCTTACCTCCCCTGTCAGATGTTTACACATCTGATAAGATGCCTCAGGGCCTTCTCTTCTCCAGGCTGGACAGCCCCAGCTCTTTTGGGCTCTCCTCACACAAGAGACTCCGCAATTTCTTAAACATCTCCATGGCTCTTTGCTGGACCAGTTCCAATGGCTCCATGCCCCTCTGGTCCTGGGAGCAAGCACTGGGCCCAGCCCTCCAGCTCTGACATGCAGGGGGGTGAGCAGAGGGGCAGGATCACCATCCTTGACCCGCTGGCAACCCTCTTCCTAAGCTACCCAGTATGGCGTTGACCTTCTTTGCCAAAAGGACTTGTTGCTGGCTCATGTCCAACTTAGTGCCCAGCAGTCCCCAGTTTTTCTTCCCCTGACAAGGTTTTGCATTTCCCCCTTTTGAGCTTCATGAGGTTCTTCTTGGCCTATTTCACCACCCGGTTAAGGTCCCTCTTAACAGCAGCTTCTGGTTTACTCCTCCCAGTTCTCTGTCATCTTCACACTAGCTAGAGGGTCACCACATCACCTACGTCATTAATGAAGACATTAAACGCCCTTGCGTGGGGCTCGTTCCCATCTTTGGGTGCGAGGAGAGCTAAGCAGTCACCTGCAGAATCCCCTAATCTTATGCTTTAACTCTGCTGGCTTAGAGTAAGCTGTTATATTACACTAAGGCAATTAACATTATCCTAATGCAATTTTCTCCTGTCAGAGCCCTCGACCCCGGCGGTCAGGAGGTGCTCTGCTTGCTCCAGGCCTTGATGCACAGTGAAGCGGGCCGTAAAAACAGCTGAAAAACATTTTTGCCTCTCTCCCCTCCGCAAGCTGGGGGTGGAACGGCGAGGCACTGCGTCTGCTCACTGCACACTCTGGTCTGATTAATAACTAAGCTGAGAGCATTTTTGGTTACTCTTAATAATGCAGCCGCCCAGGTTGCACGGGAGCTCGGCCACGGCTGCATGGAGTGTCGTTCGCTAGGGCCACCGTTTCCTTTGCAGGAGCCTGGCTCCACGCCAGCACTGCGCTGCAACCTCTACTCTTGAGGCTGCCCGACCAGCCGGACCAGCGGGCTCCCCAAACTGCCCTCCTTCCCCCTGCTCCTCGTGGCGGCTCTTGCGCTGCCCGTTTCTGAGCTGCACTTGCCTCTGCAGAGAGCCTGGCTGTGCCAAACCAGTCAGGATCCCTGCTCTCCCAAAGGGAACACAGTTCCTTGCTGTCTGCCAGCTCTCACGTGAGTCATGGACCGTGGGGCTGGTCATTAGCACTGGCGCTGGCATTCGGTGACAGTCACACACAGCAGCACCGTGCGCGCCTGGCCGGCCCTAGCCGTGGTTGGCTGGGAAGGAGGATGTCGTCTATGCCCCGTGCGTCCCCATACGACCGAGCGTCTGCTCCCCTGCCCCCTGCTCCTCCTCTCCCCGCTCTGCCTTCCCCTGCGCTGGCCCCAGAGCTGATGCCACTGCAGGTAGGGCAGATACCATCAGGCAAGGACGCAGCCCCACTCAAAGCCACCGCTGACCTAAGTTCCCAGAGAAGGACACAGGGTGCTGGGTAGAAAAGCAGAGTTTGGACCAACCTGAAATGATGGGCAAGGCAAGCCCAAGGCAGGATTTTTTAGTGTCCTCCAAATTGTCTCACTTTCCCCTTCTTTTTCCCCAAGACTCAACCCTGCACACACAGAACACAGGAAGTTTTAAATAAAATTACATTGCAATTTTTTTTCCCCTTCATAATGACCCAGACAACCATGGCATCTTCTACCACTTGTCTTCACAAATATCTTTTGAGGAGAAAGACATCGTTTAAGCAGGGAAAAAGAAGTGATTTGCATTTGCATTAAGTAAATGTCACTTGCAAGCTAATTCTAGTCTTCAGTCTTTTTAATTTTAATAGCAGGTGATTTGCACAGCTGTGGCAACGCGGCGGCGAACAGACTGTAACCCAGCCATTGCAAACAACCATGGAGAGGGTAATGGTTAACTGGGCGATGCCAGGATCCGTTTTATTCCCTTCAGGGGTCAGAGAGGAGGATTTTACCGGTTAATCTCAGTTGACACAGAAGGAAAATCTGGGTAGACTTTGCCTGAACAGCTCTGCAGGATCAGCCGCCCTCTTGGCAACACAGGCACAGTCTGTACCGAGGGGTCTCTACCGTGACATAGACTAACCAAGTGTATCTATTATATTCATATATCAATATATTTATATAGGATCTATAGTTGGCCATGCATTGATAAAATGTGGTCCTGATTTGGGGTGCACATGCAGCTTTGCCCATACGCTGAGCCATGCAAGCAGAAAGGGTTTAAACAAGCTGGATAAACAAGCTGGATAAACTAGGGTCCCATGGAAATCCATCACCTCCCTAGGAAAAGAACTCAATCGAATGAGCCCACAAACCACAACTAAACCTCCCTATCATTTTTTAATTTCCAGTCTTTAATTTCTAATCGTGTCTGGTGCTGCTTGTGGGCACGCAGGCCAAACCAACGCTGCCTCCCTATGGGACTTCAAATTGGGGATCCCAACAGGGCCATCAGTGAGTTGTTAGGAAATCATTAAAAAGATGCAAAATGCATGGAATTTCTTAACTCGACCAGTGTGAGAGGGGCAGGCTGCATTGCCCCCAGATTTCCCAGTTCCTGCATTGTTTTTCTCTATATGTCCTATGGGATGAAAAAAGCCCATCCCTCCCTTCTCCAGCCACGTGGCAAACTCACCACGTTTGTACTGAAGGCTCATGTCCCCACGCAGCTCAGTTCGAGCAATTAGCGCTTCTATAAAGCTCATTAAAATATGCTAAATGCAGGAAGAGGGGGAAAAAATAGCATTTGCACCGCGACTGTGAGTGCGGTGCTTGGAGCTGCCTGAGCCTCCAAGAGCCACAGCTGCAGTATAGAGGGGCCAGCGCCCTGGAAGGCCACAGGCTGGGCCATGTGCGGACACCCGCTCCCTTCTCCCCGTGGGACAGCTGCGCGTGTTAACCCGCTGCGTCGGCAGTATCTTCCTCTCCTCAATGGGTCGTGGTTGAGGAGAGGTGCCCCGGGGCCGGTGTGACCTGCGGGATGAGCCGCAGCAACAGACCTGGTGTCGTCTTGCCCCCTCCCAGCACCCTTCCTGATCATCCTTCCAGTTGTTGCAGGAATAAAAATGAATAAATAAATGCCTAAAAATAAAATTAAACAAATAAATGCATAACAGCGTCAGGAAAGGCCCTTGTAAACATCCTTCTGAGGGGTTGCCGTGCCCCGTGGAGACCTTCCAGATCGAGACCCGCCATGCAAAGACAGGGGTGGCAGCACGCGCTGGCATTTCCAAATGCCACTTCTGTCACCCATGTCCCCTGTGCCCAGCACTGACCTGAAGTGGCCTTAGACCAATGAGATGCATTGTTCCTGGGCCAAAAGGGGCAGGTCTGGGCCATATGCAGCCTGGCGGGGAGCGCCGGATGGCCGCTCAGAGCCGGCGAGCAGATGGCGCGGGCGCAGCGCTCCACCTCCACCCGCAAGCAGCTCCGGCGACGCAACGAGGAGCCCGCCGCTCAAGAATTTGTCCCTCTGGTGCTCCTTCATGCACAGAGAAACAGAATAATCATTTGGGAACGCGTTGGAGAGGCGAGTGCACTGCACGCTGCCGTGGAGCCCTGCGCACTCTGCTCGACCGGCTCTCCCCGGCCTTCCTTGCTCCAGGACGGGCTCCATCCCCTCCTCTCTGGGCAAGCAAACCCAAACAGTCCATCAGCCTTCGCACAGAGGGACTTCTGTCATTATCAGTCTCCATAAAAGGTGTCGTGGTCCTTGGGCCACTTTGCTGGTCACCACCATGAACACACCAAGAGCAAAACAGGGGCTGGCGCTCGCTTGCAGCATGTTTCTGTAGCAGGTTGGGGAGCTGAGGAGCACTTGTGGTCAGGACAGAAAGGGAGCCCCCGTAGGGGCCCAGGGCTGCCCAGCTCACGTCAGGGCTGTTGAGCATCATGTTGTTTTCCACTGAAATTAGTTGTCTTGATGCTAGATGGCTCTGACCAGTCTGGGCTGACTCTTAAACACACTGATCTGATCTTAGACATTTGAAAACGTCGAGCTGATTGCAGGGCGGGCAGGAAGGAGACCCTCAGGTATCTTGGGCACATGAGAAGCTCCATCCCACATTGCCCTTTCTCCTGGCTTTTCCCTTTCCCTTTTGCCATGGTGTCACCCAGGAGTTTTCCCAGGGTCACACCCATGGGGTTACCCATCCCGCTTCCACGGAAAGCTGTAAAACAGTGACTCTGACCAGCAAGGGTCCACAATGTGGCCCAGGGAGAAGCTCCCAGGAGCTCTGCGTCCCACAGAAGTGACATGGGCTCATCCCCTCCCAGCCGGGCACACAGAGGAACCTGCCAGCCTGGCCCGGCTTTCCCGGCCAGGCCCTGGGACAGAAGGGGCTGTCGGCCGGTTCCTGTGGTCTGTCGGCCGGTCCCTGGTCGCACAAGGGAGGAGCCATCATGCAGCTGTGACAGCGCTAGCAGGGACAGCTCTGTGCCCCAAGCGCGGGCAAGACCTGCCCGTCCAGGAGCCCGCGGTGCTGCACACGTAGTGACGGGGACACGGCAGATCAGCCTCCCCGGGGTGCCAGGCTCTGCGGTGGCCTGGCCGTCTGGTGGTGCGGTGGTCATGAGCCCTCAGCACCCGCAACGGCCCTTGCTGCTTGCTCTATGAGCTGTACTCAGTAGCATGCGCAAGCAAGTGCAGGTGCCCCACTCCGGCTTGGCTCCCCGTCGGCACCGGGAAGGGCTGCGGGCAGTCGCACGTTCGGCTCCCCATGGGGACAGCGCCCCAGGCAGCAGCTTGGCCGGTGCCTGAGCAGGGAGCTCCCCCATGCCTCCTGGGCAGCTTTACAGATCTCAGCCTCATCCCTGGGGAGTCAGAACCCCCTGGAATTTCACAGACACTGGGATGGCGCTTCCTCAAAGCCTGGGGAGAGAGAAAACTCCCCCGGGGACATAGCTGGGTCACATGGATAGCCTTTGTCTTTACAGGTGGGCGGGGGGTGGGGGGTGGGGGGGGGAGGGGTGGGCAGTGCTGAGCAAACACTGTCACCACCAGCAAGTCACCCCGGGGCTATTTTAAGCCTCAGGCTACTAATAGTAGTGATAGAACTCACTCCCTCTGATATTACTGGAGCTGAGCCGCAGTGGCAGCCTCCTCCTTGCAAGTCTGGGGATGTTTCGGTCACCTAAGCACCCATGTTCACGCAGGGCCCCCAGGGGTTCTGCACAGCCCCTGTTAAACACCAGTCAGGAAACTGCAAACAAACCAGCAGGGCAAGGACTGTTATTTTGCACATACTCCAAGGCCACAAGCCGGGAAACACCCTCAGGTTGCACCAGGAAAGGGAGCAAAACGTCCAATAGAGCAGAGGACTGCACCACTGGCTGCACACCGGGATCACAGGATCCAGCATCTCGGCTGGGTTGCAAAGCCCTGAGCTCAGCAAGGGCCAGCGAGGACAGCCCTGCTCTCAGCATGAAACGTCTTGTTTTTTTTTTCCATTACACAAACATGATCTTTTTTCCCCCGGGTGCCCCAAGAGCTGAAGCGAGCACGGCTGGGGCTAGCTTCGTTTTTCAGGAATTTGGGGTCAGGGTGTCCCCTTGCTCGGCATGTGGCCCATCCTAGGCATCTTCGTTTGGACACCAACAGCTCCCCACGCGCTTCTGGGCCAGCGTGTGACCCTCACAGGGCCGGATGTCCCTGCTTCCAGCAGAGGAAGCGCTGCCTATAGCGCTTGCTTGGGACAACCCCAATCTGATGCGGCTGCATCACCCTAGTGTCCACTGCGGTGTTGGTGAGCTATAGTGCACCCAACGGGGACGGTGGGGGACCCCTTGGTCTTCAAAGAGGCTATCAAAGAGCTGGCCTCACCCTGGAGCTGCCCTATGCCCCAGAGTCCCAGTTGCTGCCGGTCCCGATCCACGGATGAGAGAGTCGAGGCCGATGCAGATCAAAGCAGGGACATTCCCGAGGCTGCAGCGCGGCTGTTTTGCAGGGCTCAAAAGGGACCTCAAGGTGCTCAGTGTGATTTGGGCACAACTGGGCACTGGGGCACCCTGGCATAGGCGCATCCCCGGGAACCATGACGTACAGAGGTGCTGTCCGACGGGGCGGGCAGGAGCCGCGCGAGGGCTCTGCCCCACGCGGGGCCCCCATCACCAGCTAAAGGGCCTGGGGATGCCTCGTCCAGCCCCATCGCTGGTGCGGCGCAGGCACCGCAGCCGCCTTGGAGATGGGTCCCCACAGCACGGGCGCTGCAAGCGGAGCCGGGTCACTGCTCCCAGCAGGCTCAGCAAGAGAAAAGCAGGACCAAAACCCGCTCTGAACTATCCTCCCCTCCGCCTGTGTCTGGGCAGTTTCTGCTTTGCAAGAGCTAGATGTGAATGTTTTAACAGCGCTCTCTTTTATACTGAATATTCATATTCATATATTATATTTATATGTTTATATTAGCTATGTTCATCGGCTTCAGAAAGAATATATGAGTTCCCCTGGTCACTGGTACGCTCAGACTCGCACTCAGCAGTGGTGTGGGTTTTAACGCACCCAGAAGGATGCTCTTCTGCACGGGTTTTGCTGCAGAAAGGGCCAGCCCGGCTGATTTCTGTTGGGTCCCTGCACCATCTACTGGGCAAGGCAAAGAATTGGAAGAAAAGGAGGGATGTTCATGCCAGCAAGTTGCTTGTTCCTCCTTCCACTTTCCTCAGATGCTGAGGAAGGGACTGCAGCGCAGGAAGGTCTGTGTGTGGCCCCGGTTAATCCGGGTCCTGAAGGGTGGCAGAGGGAAAAGCAGCTTTTTCTCTGTTCCCCACTTTGACCATAAGATGCTGAGTTGACTCTCCAGAGGAGCCTGCCCCTCTGCCAGCACGTCCTGTGGGGAATGTGATACCCTTGGATGTCCCATCTCCTATCGCAGAATCCAGCAGGACCCAAGAGCAATTAATCGTTCTGGCTCCTGCAGCACCTGGCACCTCCTTTTCTCCCCGAGGAGAAGCCCATCTCACCCATTGCACCAGCTCGCCAGGACACCGCGGTGAGAGCCAGCCCCCCGGCGCTGCTGGGGGACCCGTGGCCTCCCTCTGTGCCCATCCAGGGGCATGAAGCAGCCCCCCAGGGCTCTCCTCTCCCCTACAGCGAGGAGGCACCAGCAGATGGTGCTCCCGGCGCACGCGAGCCCTGCGGGACCCCGCGCTGGCTTGCGGGGCGGCACTCGCTGCCTGCGCTCCCTCCAAGGCCTCTCCTCACATGGGACCCCAGCTCCACGCGTGGTTCTGCTCCTCTGCAGCACAGTCGCTCTGAACAAGGTGCGAGGGGGTAGACACCCTCAGGAGCCCCCGCACTCGGGACCTGCTCAGTGTGTGTCCCCTGCAGCGGTGGTCACGGGTGCTTTGAAGCGCTTCGGGCGCCCCGGACGGAGTCTTGCTGGACAGCTCTCGTGTCGCGCACCCCGTGTCCCCGCCGCATGGCCTCGTGCCGCGTGGCAGCGGGACAAGGACGTCTCTGTGCCCTGCGGCAGGTTCCTGTACAGCGGGAACAGTGGAAATTCCTGCAGACCGAAGGGCACTATGAGCCCCCGGGTGCTCGGAGGAGCTAAGCGCTCCAAGAGCATCGCACGCCCTCTGCCACCAAACAAGATTTCACAGATGAAGCCGCTGTCAAAGCGGGAAGCGCACGGCCACCGACGCGCGTCCTGGGCCCAGGCTCCTTTTGATGCTCTGCTGAACAGCCTCCCTGCTTTCCACCCCCTTCCCACGGTGGCGGAGCCACGTGACAGCCCGTGAGGCTGGTGGAAACAGCAGGACGGGGCCTGGATCCCCTCCAGCCACCAGGCAGGACGGCAGGGAGGCTTTCAGAGGAGGGGGACTTGCAGCAGAAGGTCATCCTTGCCTGCTGGAAGCCTCCCCTCTCGGAGCTTCCTTCATCCCTGTTATTTTACTGAGATTCATCATTTTCTCTGCGTATTCGCAGGAGGTGCCCGCAGAGGGGTTCGCAGGGACGCCCTGGCCCTGCAGAGCTTGTCCCCAGACGCCCAGCCCTCCTTGCAGCAGGGATCAGGGCTGGCACCTCCCTTGGAGCAGCGATGCTGTGGGGACAGGCTGAAACCGTCCGTCTGGGAGAAGGGGGGCTGGAAACACTCAGTGCTCCTGATCTGAAAATCCCAATTTTTGGTTGGGATGTTTCTCAGCACGGAATCCCCCAGAGGGCTGCGTACGAGGCTCTCCTACCGCAGTGCCTCCCGCTGACGAAGCCAACGTCCGTCACTGCAGCGAGCCCCGTGCAGCTGTGTCTGCCTTCCCCCCGGCTCTCCACTTCAGCAGAGACCCTGCAACCCCCAGGAGCCAAGCACGAGCTGGGAGCTTGGCAGTTTCCACATAAGCAGCCCTTCCTGCTCCATAATCACACCCTCCTTTCGCCCACATCCATGGGAAACCCCAACAGGTCACTATTCTTTGCTCCTCAACATAGGAGCAGGCAGCAGGCTCCCCAATCCCAAACTTCCAGGGAATAGGAATGCCAAGGAACAGGGAGAAGACGGACACCGAGGTTGGCTCCATGGCTCCCACCCGGATTTCGGGGCAGGCACAGGGCAGTTGATACCGAGTGACTGGTGCAGCCCAAGGGCGGATGCACCCCAGGGGCTGGTCGTGCTTGCAGCGCCAAAAGCCACCTCTTCCTTGCAGCCTTCCTAAGCTGCCGTGGCTGAAGAAGTGGGCACAGCTTTAACCAAGAAACAGCCGCTTCTGCCCCACTACTGGGGGGGGAAGAGGGGCTGCCTCTGACATAGGAGCCGCAAGAGTTTAAGCCCCAGCAGCCTCCCAAACCCAGAAAACAAACACACAAGCAAACAACAAAAACACAGTCGTAGCATTTAATTACCAACCAAGAATAAAACTTCATGGCTTCAACCCAAGAAACAGCTCCTGGGACGGGGCATCTTCCAACATGAAAGTAATAAATGCAAGAAGAAGTACAACAGACCATTGTTTATTAAAATATAACATCTCTGCCCTTCTCTCTAGAAATGTTCACCCATTCCCACCCCGCGCTCAGAGGTCTCCTGTTTTGGAGCAGCACTCGGGCACCCCGCGCGCAGCAGCTGCCATGGGCAGCAGTGGGACGTGGGGCTCCTCGGCAGGGAGCTGCTCCTCGCTGGTGCCCTCGAGGACGTATCTTGTCCTCCACTGTTCATCGCTGTGGACATCCACGGCCACCAGCGCTGGCTCCGCCTGGGAGCAGCCGGGCTCCGTAGGGTCCAAATCAGAGTCCGCTCGGGGGAAGCCCGAGTCGTGCGTGGAGGCCGGGCTCTCCTCCAGCGGGTTCGTGTTCACGTAGATGACGTCCCCGGCCTCCCCCGGCGCGGGCAGGTTTCCCAGCAGCTTCTCCAGACAGACCTTGAGCTGCAGGAACGTCGGGCGCTCAGCGGGGTCGGCCCTCCAGCACGCAGACATCACGTCGTACCTGGAAAACGGGAAGGAAGCCGGGGTCACGGAGGATATTCCCAGGCTCTAGGCTGTGTGTGCTGGCCTCTCTGCTCCTCGCACACACCTGGCACCTAGCAAAGCCCAGAGCTACTACACTGCATTAAGGCAAAGCAACAACTCCTGCTAGGAACATGCAGCTGCCCATTAACAGACATCCCGCTCCAAGTAGCTCTGCTCCGCTGCTGGAGTTCCTTACAGTGTCCAGCACTTACTCACCAGTCAGGAGAGGGTCAGGGGACCATTAAGCGGGTGGTTAGGATGGAGGAAAGAACCTCAAACCTACGACAAGTGCCCTTTTTTTGTGCAGGATTCCAGGCTTTTGGGTGTTGTTTTGGGAAGGGACCTTTGAAGCATCAATGTGCAATTCCTACCAACTTTCCTAATTTAACAGTTTTCCAGTGGCAGCTTTGGCTTAAACATTTTCAGCTGGAAGGGTACTTGAGAATAACTCGGGGACTAAGTGCAGCTGAGACAGCTTTAAACGACAGCCCTCTGAGCTGCTCAAACACAGGCGTTTTGAGGTTTCTACGCCATTTCCCTGCTCCAGATTCTCTGATTATAGGAACAGAAGGACCCAGTGCAACTTGTGGGGTAGAGAAAAGCAAAGACTTTTGGGCCACTATCTTTCACTGCAAATGGCAAACTGCTCCTATCTCCACAGTCTAGGCCAAGATAGGTGATATCTGGTGCTTCCCAACACTCCATGTTGCAAACAGGACAGCTCAACAGCCTTTAGTGCAACCCCTGCAAACACATTGCTTTCTTGAGGGATTTTCCTTCGAATTTCTGTGCAACAGTTTGCTTGGGCATTAAAAAGATGCTTTTTTAATTAATCCTGAGTTATATTGTGCTCTGCTCTGGGATTTGGCACTTATTAGGCCATTCAAAACTCAATAGATTGTGAAAACATTTAAAGGTTTTGAACTTCTTTCTCTCTATGGTATTTTCGCTTAAAATTTGACCCAACTGTCATTCTGGTCAGCTTTCTTCTGTGCATAAACTTGTGTAGGATGAAAAAAAGGACATTAAGAACCGAATCAGTCAGAGCTCCAAAAAGCAACCTCGGCCAAGGGTAAGCAACACATAGACTAATTCCAAAAGGCAACGAGCAAACAGGCTGCACTGCTGTCTAGAGGCAGGAGTGGAGATAAATACTCACAGCTCATCTAGGCAGCCCTCAGGCTTTTTGAGCCGGTGTCCATGGAAGAGGTACTCATAGATCTCATGGTTCTGCACTCCTGGATACGGCGTCATCCCTCGCGTTGCGATCTCCCACATGGTAATGCCAAATGCCCACTGCAGGGACAAAGGGAAAGCGTGTTGAAAGGGCATTTCCAGGAGGAATGAATGAGACTTTTCATCGGGAAAGGTCATTTCCTAATGTCCACTGTGCTTTGGCACAACGCTAATAGTTGTATCTCCAACCCTGCCTTCCCCAAATTTGGAAATAAGCAGGGGAAAAGAATAGCCTAGCAAGGCACTCAATAAACCTATTCCAGGGCATTGTGCAGGCAGCGAAAGGTCAGTGCGTCTTGTTACTGACACCCTCTTCTTTCTCCAGCTTTTGCATTTAGAGGGTACACAAACAACCACAATGAACTGCCTCAAACGTGAGCAACTCAACGCAGTGACCCTCAGGATCTGTCCCCCAGTTGCCGACTCCTGCTTTTTGCATGAGCAACCGTGTTCACCTACCACGTCGCTCTTGGTGGTGTAGACACGGTCGGCCAGAGACTCTATTGCAATCCACTTCACTGGCATTTTTGCTATCCGTCCCTGACGATAGTAATCGCCGCTGTAAATCTTCTTAGACAACCCGAAGTCTGCCACGCACACCGTCATGTCGTCCCGTAACCTGCCAGGAAGAAACGATGTCAGGAAGCCCTGGAGAGGCCAAGTCGGCAAATAAAAACACTGATGCGCGTGGCTCCCTGGCATGCTTTGTGTGGGACTGCCACCCGTTGCTTTCTACAGCTTAAAAATGACAATAAAAAGGAAAAAGTTTGACGAACCAAATTCTGAGACACCTCAGATATTGAGTTATTTTTCCATGTCTCTCAACAGTAAGGAAGATTTTATTTAAGGAAGCCCAAGCTGAATGTCCCTTCCAAGCGGTATACAAACACAGGCTCTCTGCTGTTGTTCGTCTAGCCGGGATGAAACAGAGAAGAACAAACTCACATGCAGTTCCGAGCTGCCAAATCCCTGTGGAGAAACTGCCGACTGCTCAGATACTCCATGCCCAGGGCAATATCAACCATGAACTTCAGCAGCGTCTGCAGGGGCACGAACTGGGAAGGGAAGATGCAGGTAAGAACATGCAGATCACTTGGGAAGGACACACCAGGGCAAGTGACCATTGTAAAAGAAGGTCCCTGTTCAGCTGGAGCACTCAAAGGGCTACGGGGCCTCTAAGGGCTGAGACTGGACAATGTGCATTGCTCTTCCTTAGAAGAAAGGGATATTTGCCCTTTCCACAGAAGGACTCACTGCACACAGGCCGTGCTGACTGCTGCAGAGCTGCAGGGTGTTTGACTTTCCCCAGGCTCTAACAGACGTTGTGTTATCGGAAACACATCCTTGTTCAGAGCTCCCGGCTGAACTGCTCCTGGTTTAGCTCTTCTTGGAGAAAACAGCAGCCACTTTGGACTCCAGCATCCCTGCGTGTCCCCACTCCAGCGTGTGGGACAGTTGCTTTGGAAATAACACCAAGCACGGCCTGCCAGGCTATCCTGCCACCAGCAGAGCCTGTCCTGGCCAACCACACACTGCTGTGGGCTGCTTTAACAGTGCATACCCCTCACACAGTGCATTCCCCTCCAGGTTTTCGCTGGAGGAGGAAACAGAGGTGTAAAAAGATATTCTTCCTCCATACCTTTCCCTTAGTATTGCATATTTTTGGAAAAAGCTCTACAGAAAAGGATCCCGGGGTCCTAATGCAGAGCAAGCTGGCCATGGTTCAGCTGTGTGCCTTCGCATCAGTGAAGACCAACCTTGTAAGAGGCTGCATTAGCCAGAACCCTTCTTTATTTGGCTTTGATGAGGCCATATGTGGATCCTGATTTGCAGCTCCTCCGTATTATAAATAAATAAATAAATAAATAAAATAAAAATTTATCCCTGAAGGTCAAACATTGGAACAATAGCCCAGAGAGGCTGTAGGGTCTCCATCCTTGGAAATACTCAGAATTTCACTAGACTAGGTGAGCCCTGAACAACCCCATCTGCTTTTGAAATTGGCCTTTCCTGAGAAAGACATTGATCTAGAAAACTTCAGATGTCACCTCCAAGCTAAATTTTTCTGTAGTTGTGGATACCAAGTCCTCCCTGTGTCTGAAAGCCTTCGGTTTCTCAGCTGAAGCGCCTAACAGGAATAATTCAGCCCTGGTGGATTCTGAAAACAGAGCACGGGCTTTTGTGGGAGCCGGATTCCACCATCGTCGTCTGACGAAGGCAGGAAGCAGGACTACCACCAAGTTCTCTGCGTTCTCAAAAACAAAGGCAGGTTTGGCCTACTGTCCCCTAAAGACACAATCCCACCCCATTCCTCCCGGATGCAGGGCACTGCTCCCTGCATTCCTAACCTGGGGGGCCATCTCCAGCCGTGAACGAAGCAGGAAGCTGTGCAGGTCACCGTATTTCATGAACGGGAGAATCACCATGGGTTTGGGGACCTGCAGGGAGCTCAGCTCAATGCACACACCTGGAAAACACAATTTTGAGAGCCCTGTGGGCAAAGGCACCACCCTCGTTCCCCAGGTATGAAGGAGCTGAGCACTCCCCACCTAGCTCCTTAGCCCAAGCCAGGGAAACCCATCTCAACTAGGAAGGAGAACAACAGTCTGTACCTAGGAGCTTGATAACATTGGGATGGTCGAAATCCTTCATGCACGCTGCTTCACTGAGGAACTCTTCTATCTCCCTTTGGGAAAAGTTATCCACTGAAAAGCAAAGGAAATGAGGAAGTTTAAACCAAAGAGCTTTAAGAACCGAAGTCGCTGCTGCCATCGCCCTTTGCTCCAACACATCTTCCAGGTAAAGCAGGAGGAAAGGGGCCACCAGGATGACAGAGACAGTTGGGAGTGGACTTTATTCCAGAGGTTGGCACCAGCATATGGTTTATTCAGCATAAAAAAAGCAGCAAGCAGCCCTGCCTCGTTCATGCAGTAGCACCAGGCTGTACAGAGGCAGTGGTGTGAGGAAAAGGTTAGATTTGATTAGGGACACCAAAAAGTCAGGAGTATCTCATTTAGCAGGAGATGAGCCCTGTCACCTCCTGGTGCTTTAAGACAACCTTGGCAAAAGACATGAGCATCCTTTCCCAGCAAGGCTTTGCTGGGAAACAAGCAAAGACCTCAGGAAAAAGGCCTGTGACAACTCCCACACCTTTCCCCTGTGTCCACTGTGTTCTCTCCTCTGCTGCTCAGCATTTACTCAGCATCTACTCAAACCACCCTCCCTGATTCAGTCTCTCTCTGGCTAGCACCAGGAGCTGCGACAGGGAGGATGCAGAGAGATGGAGGGAGAGCCACATTTTCCACCGATTCCACTGAGTCACGAGGGTCCAGAGGTTTGAATCTCCCAAGGAAGGACAGGAAAACGGTGGCTGCAATGGGAGCTTAGACCAAGGATCTCTCAGATGGTTTTGACTGACACCAATAAGTGCTACATGGCCTAGGGTAAAAGAGCACCGCACAGGAAGATCTGGCATCTATCCACCGGGACAGAAACAATATTAAGTGTTCCAAAACAACTTACACTTCATGGTCTTCACAGCCACCTTCTGCACAGTGCCTTCAGGCTGGCTGAGACGTCCCTCCATCACTGACCCAAACTCCCCTGCAGCATGAGAAAGAAGGAAACATTTTTTCCACATCCCAAAGCACCACCTTTTGAGACATCATTTTATCTTCAAAATCTGACAGCTGTAAGATGGAAACCTCATCCCCCAAAGGCCTTTCACGTCCAGCCCAGCCTGCCATCCCCAGCCGCACCATCACTCACCTTCTCCCAGGATCTTCCCCAGGCTGAGGGCGTTTCTGTCAATGACAACATCCTGCAGCTTCTGCTGGAGTTCGCTGCTGACACCCAGGCTGCCCACTGTAAGAGAAGGCAGCAGGAGCTCAGCTCCAGCACAGGGATAACCATTTACCACGAGTCTGTGATCAAATGCACCAGGATGCTGCATGGTATGTGAATGGGGGAAGATGGTCAAGGGCCAGGACTGCCACATTTTGATACATCAAGCTTCTGCTGATGCCCATGGGCTGTCCAGCCAGAGATGGAGCATAAATGTCCCATATCTGACTAGGCAAAAAAACCCAGCTTGGCAGACAGATGAGAAGCTGGAGAGATCAGGGCAGTACAACAAGAACAACAAAAAAACCCACTTACATGTAAGTTCAACAGCTCTGCGACAGTAGGACTTCTTAGCCGTGTAGTTCACTGCCAGCTCGGAATCATTTCTGCTGAAAGCATTCCTGGTGGGATAGAAAGGGAACGTGCTGGGCCACACAGGGCGCTCTCATCTGTTCGAGGAAGGCAGTGCTGCAGCTGCAGGGCTGGGTGACTGCTCTGTCACCAGTGAAATCATCAGGAAGAAGGAAATGCACATTTGCCCTAATCTTTTTCATTTCCCTGTTAATGGATCAGTGCCATTGCTTACAATGTCCGTCGTAAACAACCACCTGATAAACTGGGCTGATCTGTAAAGGAGTTAGTCACTGAGATATTCAGGAGAGGAAATGGGATACTCATTTCCTAGTCACACACGCAGTCTGCGCTGGCAGGACACTGGAAGGACAACACATCGGCTGTGCAAGACGCACCAGGGAACTGGCACTGCAAGGAGGTAGAGATTTCCATCCCACTTAGAAAAGGGATCCTTATGTACACTCAGTTTCTCAGCTGGGATTGGGGGTGATGCCTTGGGAGACCATGTAGGTGCAACTCCTTATGCAGCTCAAATGATGTTCTTGAAAAGGAATTAATTAAGTTTACATTTGGCACTGGATATCAAAATGATACTGAGTATAAGAAAAGCTACAAACACCATAATTATTTCCTACAGAAAATAGCACAGGGCAGATGAATGCCACAAAGTCACAAAGAGTGTTGGCTTCCTATGGTAGAAAACAGTCCTTTATCTACGTTATTTAAACACAACTAAATAAGGTCCAGTGGGCAGCCTCTCTGCCTGAAGGAGGTTGAGAATCGAGACAAGTCTGACACTGGATGGACTTAGGATCATCGCACTCAGACGCTGGACCAGGAAAGGTTTGTGTTTGTTGAGGCAGGAGAGATTTCTTGAGGCACAGGACATCATGCACCTTTGCTCTCTCATCACTGTGTCCAAAAGTCAAGAGCCGCCTTCCTATACCAATTGCACAAGTCTACTTCCCTTTAAAAGCAGGAATAGTGAGTGAAAGGTGAAGTGCTGGGAGGAAGAGAACTACCATGTAGTAAAACCACAGTCATTCCTTTGCTGCCGGCGCACACGGTGTCGCCTGCAGGAGTGACCCCGGTCCTGGAGGCAGGAGCCTCCTCCCTACGTGCCGTGCCGGACTGTTCTCCCTTGGGCTTACCCGTACTTCGTTTCCATGCATCTCTTCTGGATGACCACAGACAGGCAGAGGATCAGCCCAACGGAAACCGTCCCACACATGAAGCCCAGGGCTATGATAAAGGAGTCTGCGTTCCTGGAGGCTGCAGTCGAAGAGGGAGCTGAGGTTATTAACCCTGAGAAAACATTCCATAACAGAGACAGGAGACACAGTCAGGCTGCAGTGCCCGGGAACAGGGGAGATTTCTCAGCAGCTGTCACCGAACCCAATAAAACCGAGGGCTATAAGGGAGATGACAGCACGAGGGAAACACCCTGTGCACAACATGCATCGATACATGGGTTTGTCTTGGCAAGGCTCAGTGGCACGGGGAGAGCAGGTCTCTTCTGGCTGCCTTTTCCTCTGGCTTTCAAAATGTGCTCAAGACCCCATATTCTTAGTGCTTTGTCCAGACAGCTTGGCCCAAGGCAAAGACATCCAAATGGGGACACAGTGATGGCACGTGGCACTGGCAGAGCGCAGCAGCGGTGGCGGTTTCTGAGCAGACAGGCAGAGCCAGAGCGGAGGGCAAACAGCAGGCGAGCTGCACGCTACAAGATCCATCCCTCCCCCTGTAACCACATTCCCATGCAGGAGATGGGCACCTCACCGTCACTGCCGGGGATGAAGATCTCCACTGGGCTGCTGAAAGGCCCCACTCCCCCCTCGGAGACAGCGGCCACACGCACGGAGCAAGTGGCATTTGTGGTCTCCACAGGCAGGATGGCCAGGCTGGCATTGTGCTGGGCTTCGGAAGAGACGTTCTCCTGAAAACAGCAAGAGAAGGAAAGCTGAGGGAGAGAGCAGCCTACCAGGCCAAGGCTCAACAGGAGCAAAATGCCAAGATTCACTGAGAATTGGCCCCTTACTAAGGTTTTTCATGACTTTGCTTTTAGAAGGCCAGAGGAAATACAGCAGCAGCAAGCTATTTATGGAGAATAATAGCTCTTGGAGAACCGGATGGGATTAGGGAAGGACCTCAGCAATGTTTCCCACTTAACCTCTTCGCTTGTCACGGCACTGGGACAGCCAGCCTCAACCAGAGAAGAGGCAAAAGCAGCCTTGCAGGGAAGGAGGAAAGGTATTGAGGCTCGAAATGCCTCTCCCTCTTTAATTCCCTTCCTTCTGCAGGGTGTCAGCTCCATTCCCTGTAAATGTGTCTCTCCTAGAAGCACTTGGATGTCAACCTTCATTTCTGCAGCAAGAACAAAGGCATTTTTCCTGCTGCCGCTGCATATTTACAGGAGCTGGCATAAAAGACGCCACGACGCCACAGCTCTGTCCCTCTGCGGCGCCTCTTATCTAACAGGGGGAACTGGATGCCCGGGCAGAGCCAGCCCCATCCGGAGACACTGTGTGCTCTGTGCTTCTGCTGGCAGGGCGCCACGCGCTGCCGCGCTACCGCTTTGCTGTGGCCTTTGCTCTCACAACCAGTCGATGCCTCTGGTTTGCCCAGCTGAGGTGTGCAAGCCTCGAAAGCACCGGGGTTTGGCTGCTCGCCCGCAGCAGAAACCCATCCTGCTCGGCAGGACACCTCTGCTGGCATTGCCACACCGCGCCCTGGGCCTCACCAGCAAAGCACCGCAGAAAGGAGATCTTGGAGCAGATATTTTCTGACTGTGGTTTCATGTCAAGCTAATAATATTTCCAGTTTTAGAGTGCATTTCCCTGCTTGGTAACACTGCAGATAGCAGTGTGTTCTACAGCACGGGTTTTTTTTCCTTGATAAAAATACAAGTCATTCTTTTGCCTGCAAATTCCCTGTTATTTCCTGATCTGCTCATGAGTCAGCCAAACAGCTGAGGGAGCGCCTGCCCCTGCTCCACGCTGACCCCAGCTGCAAAGCTACTGCTCCAGGATGCACGAAGCATCTGGCAAGCTGGTGTGGACAGCAGAGCTTGGCTGTCCCTGGGCCAAGCAAAAGCAGTAACAGAGGAGACCTAGTGGACAAGGAGGAGGAAATAAGTGCTCAGAGGGAAGTGATTTATTTTTACAGCCAGATAAAAGAGCCGCAGAAATGGATCCGAAACATGCACAAGCACCAGGCACAAATCCATGCACGCTGGTGGAAGATGCTATCTTGCAAAACCTGCCTGTGTTGACACATGTGCTGCTGGCTCAGCTCCTATCCTCATTTTCCCTTCCTTTCCCAATAGCTTTGCTTTCATGGCATCCTTAGGTGGAAATACATATGATACCACTTTTTTACCACCACCTCCAAGATACACTGGCATCCTTTAGTATCTCACACAGCTCTCCTATTGATTTGAGTACTTTTTGCTGGTCATTCAACAGTGACAGAAAATCTGGCAGCACAAAATTGCCAGATTTAAAGACTTTTATGAGTCTTGTGGCACTTGAGGAATTTCCTCACATCCCAGCTTAGAGAGCCTGGGGTCATACTATAACTGCTGGTTTAATAATAAAATTAACCAACGTTTGAAAGATTTTCAAATCCTTTTTTTGACTAGCTGCAGAGAAAAGCAGACCCGCAGATGGCCCTGCTGACACAGAAAAAAAGAATCTCCTCATGTTTATTGTGGTGGGATTTGTAAACTGATCATTTCTGGGAGGAGAAGTCTGACCTGAGAAGGGTACTAAATACTATTTGCTGTAATTGTGCCATCTGGTGCCACAGGAAGGAAAAATACCCAGCATCTGATATTTAGCCCATCCAGGGACAAAGCTCAGAAACTTTTTTTTTTTTTTTTGAGAGAGAGAAAAGAGCTTCATTTGACAGAAGGCCCTTGCTAAAACCACAGAACACAGCAGGGTTAGAAAGCTCACAGGTGCTTTGAGAGAGAGGTTACGGCACCGGCATAAAGCCATTCCCATGCTCCTTAATCCTCTGATGGTCTTCATGGAAAAGAAGTGTTGGTCCTTGCCCTTGGCCGTTTGCAGCCTGACGTCACTGTTTGCATTTTTGCCCTTCCATAAAATCCATAAGCTGATGAAATAATTCAGCAATGGACCTAACTGCAACGTCTCATCTGCAAAAAGCCCAGGCCCTCCAGAGGAAACCTCCCTTCCACCCCTATGTCCCATCCCCTACACCTCACCAGATGCTCGCCAGGAGCTTCCTGAGAGCCAGTATTAATGGGAACAGCTATTTGACCTCATCTCTAAGTCGTAACTTCATTGTGTAAACACATGGCTTTTAAAAAAAGACAGTCTCCCAGAGCTCAGAGGGCAAATCTTGTTTGTTACTTATTGCTTGGGAGGCAACAACTGTGTCAGCGATTTTTTTCTCCATAATAGTCACAAGACCGTAATATTGTTTCCTTGACTTCATTGTGCTGGATCTATACATGCTCCTTTTTAGAAGCATAAAAGGAGAACAGAAAATGCAGCGTCTTACAAAAAAAGAGTGTGAGTCACTCCTTCCACGCAGAATATAGGCCTTCAGAGCCTCTCTGTGCTTGCAGCTTGGGGCAGAAGGTGACCAAACCACAGTGCAGACGCAGTGACTGGATATACCCACATAATTTTGGTGTGTTCCCCATTCCCCAAGCACATGGAGAGCCTGGCTGGAGGCTGCATTTGCCATCTCCTGCACTGTTTTGTGCAATGCCTATGATAATCCCAAACTCCACTGAGAGGACTCCCATGGGAATGGGCAAGGAGTCAAATTCTCCCAAATGCCTCATGATTAGTTCCATGGATAAAACTGCTAGGGATGTTACAAACCCAGAGTGTCACTCCAAAGACAATACCAGCGATTTTCAACACAAGAAAGAGCGACTCATTTCTATTATAGAGAAAGTAGGTTCTGATCAGTAGTAAGGAGCCACGGTGGACAAACATTTTGTCTCCTTTAAGCAGAATTCCTTCTTCCTCACATTAATTGTATGAAAGGAAGAACTTCTTTGCTGTGAGGATGCCAGAGCCCTGGCACAGGCTGCCCAGAGAGGCTGTGGAGGCTCCTTCTCCGGAGATCTTCCAACCCGCCTGGATGCCACCCTGTGCCCCGTGCTCTGGGTGTCCCTGCTGGAGCAGGGGTTGGACTGGATGGTCTCCAGAGGTCCCTTCCAGCCTCAGCCGTTCTGGGATTCTGTGAGTTAGGCGCAGTGTAAACGCCTGTCAGAAAGACCATTTGTATCAAAGAAGTGGAGATGAGAGCACAAGACGAGAGACAAACTGGCTCAGAAAAAAATAAAGGGAAGCCCCAAGGTGAAACTGGACTTCATTGCTTGATCTCTGAGGGCTTTTGCTGTGCTTTAGTTGCTCTTCCCCATTCCCCTCATGACTTACCAATCCTTTGGAGCCCTGGCACCTGTACCAGATGTGGTAGCCCTGCAGTTCCCCATGTATCTTCCCCGGGGGTGGTTTCACCCACTGGATCTTCAGGAAGGAGCTGGATTCATTGAATGACACTGTGACGTTCAGTGGTGCCATGGTTGGAGCTGTGGGAATCAGAGAGGAAGAAGGTGAAGGAAGTCAGGCAGAGGTGTCCAGCCCTCATTGCCATCACAGGCCGACCAGAGAAGCTCTTGCAGATCAAGACCTGTTGTCTAACGAAGGTCGATTGCCAGGCAGTTCCCCTACTCCCACACCTCTGCAATTCCCAGCCTCCCTTCCGCCTCCCTCCTCCGCAGCCAGACTCTTGTATTCAAGGTGCTGCTCCCTCTCTGCAGGGCTCCCAAGGGCAGAATCAGGGAAGAGGGTGGAAAGATTCCCTACAGGGCTTATGTTGGCATTAAGAAAAGTCATAGCTCAACCAGAAGCACATAGTATTTCTTATAGCCTTTACAGCCTATGTCCTTATAGCCTTCTCCATTCAAGAAAGATGTCCCACCTTGTAAGCACCCGTGACTCTAGACTAGCACCTCGTCCAAGCAGCTCCGCACAAAGCACAGCTGCATGATCTAAATGGGGAAGCCCTTTGCAATATTAACTACTCATTTCCTACCTCCTTCAGTGGTACTGGCTGTTATCCAGGGGCTAAACGTCGACCAGCCAACTTCATTTTGGCAGGAAACACTAATGTTATAGACCACCATGGGCCACAGGTGCTGGATGTGATACACATGGGGAGGCACCGAGGTGTTGAAGAACAGAAGTGAGACGTTGGTTTGTGGAACAGCTTCCCTGACCTTAATTGAAAAGAAAAAAGAAAAGGCAGTCCACAAACAGGGATTAGTCAGCAACAACCTGCAGGGTGAGACGCACAGCAGGAATTTCACATCTGTAAACAGGATCCAGAGCTCTGCCGCTCTTGCTCTCTCATCAAAACAGCACCAGGGCTTTGTCCTTGGAGACCATCTGATCTTTACTTAGTGCAAAGCCAAGGGCAGGCCACTCAGAGAGCCCAAGGCTGGGTCTCAAACATGAGAGAGAAAAAGTTGCAGCAGAGGTGTGTAAAATTGTGACTGCTGTGGAAAGCAGAATGAAAAGAAATGACATTTCTTGTGACATAAGAAACAAGAAGAGTGCCCAAGAAAACTACCAGGCAGCAAGTTTCAAACAAAGTCAAGACCTTCTTTTTTTTTTTTTTTTTTTCATAGAACACATCATTATACCAGAGAATTTATTGTCACAGATGTTGCAGAAGCCAAGATTATAAACCGACTCAGAGGAGAGTTAGACAAATTCAGGGCGGACTGGGCTGCAGGCACTATTAGAGATAAAGGTCTAGTAGAAAAGAAGCTTGGTTGAAGAGCTTCCCTGAAATGCTGGGCTGGAAGTGCCCACGTAACAGCACACACCCCCCATGCAGCTCTCCAGAAAGTGCCCCAGTATGGGCTGGACCAAGGGCATCAGCAAAATTCTGGGAACAAAACAAGTATCATGGTCTAGTAGGCTTGGTGTTGAAGGGTTTATGGTTGGACTTGATGAGCTCAAAGGTCTTCTCCAACCATAATGATTCTATGATCATAAGAGCAGCTTGGAACTGCAAGAATTGCAAAAATGAGGGCACCAGTGCGAGCAAGGCAATGAATTTGGAAGACAACCCAAGCTGGTATGAAATGGCCTTGAAGGGACAGGCTTTCTCCCAGCTCTGGGCAGGTTTTGCCTCATCTCAGCTACCTTTTAGCGTGGATCACAAGGACGAAGTTGCACAGTCCTCCCTAAAGCCTCTGTAATACAGTCTGGGGAGAGCAGGCAGTCCATCCTTGTACTTGAAGAATGAGGGTACCTACTGGGCAGCCATGCAAGACAATCTCAGCATTGGTATTGTGAATATTTTCCAGCAAAAAAAAAATGGAGAAGATGGGCCCTTTGGTCTCACAAAGCAGATAGGATAAGGACTCAGGAGGTCAAAAAGACATAACAAAAATACTTCAATGTGGGGACCAGCAATAAGAACTTGTGAGCAGCTTCTGCAAACACCACGGACACTGGCCACTCTTCTCAGGCAGCCGAATTATCTCTATCCTAAAATTGTCTTTTCACTAACAATCTAAAAGAGGCCCTTTACAAACTTAAACAGCTGAAATTTGTTAGGAGTGATAACAACAGCTTCCAGTTTTAACCACTCATCTGTCCAGCAATTAGTTACTTGGCCACACCAGGGCCACACTACCCAAACCAAGGGGTTATCAAAGGGGACAGGAGCAAAAAGGCTGAGTCACCATTATGTTTTTGCCAGGAATATGTCTCGTTTTCCAATCTGAAAGGCTACTTCCTAGTGACAGACCGTGAACATTAAGTCATAGGAAATTCTTTGGCCCTCCACCCTGCTTCCTGAGCTCCAACAGGAACAGAACAGTAGATACTGCCCTAAAACTACCTCTGCGAGCCCTTTCCTCTCTGTCCTTTCACTTTTGAAGATGCCACAGAGCACGGGGGGAGACCGCTGAGAGGAAATGGGAAGAAACAGTCTGTCTTGTTGGTTGTTTCCACTGGGTAGCCCTTTGCTCATCAGTACGTCCTAATAGAGCTCCGACTAACAAGAGGGTATCAGAGGGTAATATTGGGCCAGGTTTGAACCCTGATCTCAGAGGTCGCCACTGGCATCCAGATCCAAAAGCTCGTTCTCTTCCAACCAACAAAATTTAATGCAACTTTTTTAAAGCAGAAAACTGTGTCTGCCCTGAAGAGATGCAACTTTGGAAACAAGTGTCTAAGGCAAATTGCTCTGAAATTAAGGCTAATAAATACAGACTCATTTGTAAATGATGAAACTCTAGTAAAGTCACCATAGGCTGAATTTATATTATGCAGAATTTCTCCTGGACATGGCCTAGAATAAACATTATGTTATTTGAAGTGGAGTTTGTACCAATAATAAACCAACAATAAAACTAATAATAAAAAACAATAGTAACCAAGAACAAAAACACAGCCACAAGAGAGCAAACGATGGGCTTGAACTAAGAAAACCCAGCAATATCAAAGAGAGAGCAGGTGGAAACCTCCTGCAGGACTGCACGCACACGAGTGGCATTCAGCAGGAGACAGACCCCTCGGTCCTCCTAAGTGTCTGTGTCAGGAGGAGAGAACCAGGAAGAGCCTCCATCTCAAAAACCCCACTGGGAAGGCTACCTGCTTGAGAAGTGTTTAATGCACTAGCAGAAATGCAAGATTTTCAGGCTCCCAAAAAGCTTCTTGGACCAGTTTGGGGCATTTCTCTAGGAGGACACATGACAACCTGACTGTCTCACTCAAAGACAGTGATTTAAAACCCTATCTAAGGAGGTCATCCTTCTCTCCTTGACTGTAGAGGTATTCTGTAGATGTCTAAAATGGGATAGGATGAACTTTTGAGCTAATGACTCACAGCTTGAGGACCAGGACTAGAATACTGATCACTCTGCCCACGCAAACAGCCCATTATGCAGTGGCACCCAGGACAGACCAGCTTATTGCTCAATTCCTCCTGTACCAGCCTTGCAATGACCAGGAAGCACCTCTGCACCACAGAGAAAACTGTCTTGCACCATCACAATCCACCACCTCCACTCAACTTATCCTTTTGTTGCCTCTGTGCCAGAGTGCCACCCAGCTTGCCACATGGCTATGCCCATGGACTCTCTGAGGAAGCTGCAAGCCAGTGGCCATCACAGTGGCCCTTGAATTGGAAGGCACAGCTGGCTAAAAGGCAAAAGTTTGCAGCTTCTTCCTGCTCACTTTACAGGCACAAGCCCATGTGAGCACTTCCCAGTGGTGACCTCTGCTGTTCCTGCTGCCCCTTGCTTCTGTCCCACTCAACCACATTGCTCCTGGGACAAAAACCTGCTTCACAGCTCCCCGCATTGGCTTCTCTGCAGGATGTCTCTTGCAGACTGTCTGTCCTGTAGTTCGTGAGCTGACAACCAAGCTCACAGCTGATCTTCAAGAGCCACTTCAAATCCTCCTGCCCCACTCAACAGTGCTCCAACTCTCTCAGGTCTCAGCGCAGGGACTCTGCTCTCTGCTGAGTCAGAATTGCACTTATGTAACCATAAATCTGCTGGCTACCAGATAGCAGGGTCCATACAGGACAACTCTTCTTTCAAAACCTCTGGAAAACTCTGACTCAGTTTATCCAAACCAATGGCTTTGGTTCACATCAAGACCGTGCAGGAATACTGATTTCTACCTAAACATCCAGGAATGAGCAGGTTGTAGGAACAAGGGCCACATGCTTACCTGGATGCTGCAGTTGTTAAAAGCAGAGAACGCATCAAAGCCTGGGACCCAGGACACTGTGATGCTGTGGGCCGTTCTGTTCAGGACGTGCACGCTGGTGGGTGCAGATGGGATTCCTGGAAAGAAGAAGTGGGTTCACTCTCCTCTGGTACTGCCTAAACACACCTGGCTGCCACGCCACAAGGGCAGCGTGACCGTTTTGTCCAGAAGCAGCATGACACTGAACAGGCCCAAATGCTCTTAATCCCCCCAATTCCCAGGTTGCAGAAATCCCAGGCTCTAAGATAGAGGTGGAGATGAATCTGGTGCTTCTGCCTCGAGCTGGAGGTCTGTGGGATGCTCAGCCCATCCGAAAGACAGCAGGGCTACATTAGTAGTGGCACCCATGGCCAGGGCTCTCTGGCAGGCACTGGAGGACACATGGCCACAGAAAGGCCTCTACAAAAGCACCTCAACACAGAAGCCTGGTACAAGCTTGTCCTTTCACAAACAGGGCACGTTGGGTTTCCCACAGGCAGCTCCTGAAGCTGTCAGACTGCAGGTGAAATATATGCATCGCTCTGGCTACAGCTGCAATAGCAGCACACCACGGATATTTTAGAGCAATGGGCATTCAAAAAGAGCCATTTTCAAATCTATTTCAGTCATGTTATGTATCTGTGAGGGGAAAACAGCACTCTGGGCGACATGTTTTGGGAAACACCTCCCTTACACTGCCAGAGTTATTTCCATAGGAATGTCAAGAATTTCCATCATTTCCTATGGAAAATCCTGAGCACAGCCCTTGGAAGTGAAGGAAGGAAACAGTGATACAGCCCTTCCGAAACCTACTCCAATTTTGACAGTTCTGCTTTCAAGTGTCCTTTTTGGTGCTTCCTCCACGGCTGCAGCACGGGGGCTACGCTTGTTCCAGATGACAGAGCAGCATTCGATGACCACACTCTTACGTGCATCCTGTTTGATTTTTAAATTTAGGTTTCAAGCAGGGAAAAACTAAATAAATCCTAAAAATGTGCTTTTCTGCTAGAGTAAGAATGAATATTGGGAAGGGTGGATACCGGAATAGCTCCCGCTGGACCCATCTGTACTGAACAGGTAAGGTTATGGCCACATTCTCACTTACCTTTCACATTGACCTGCCCAGGGTTGGATGCAGTCAGCCCTTTGCTGTTGTGAGCCTCACAGCTGAAGAGTGCTGTTTCGTTAAGACCTGCAGTGGGAAAAACAAGGAGCTGCTCCCTGTGCTGTACCAAACACCCAAATCACACCCAAATCACACCAACTGCCCACCTGCTCTTCACAGAATACTCTCATGGCTTCCTTTGTTTTATTTCTACGTTCTTCTTTTCCAGTAACACAAAAGACCTCTCTTTTTTTGCACTGACCACTTCCTTCACCCCTTCTGCAGCACGGTGGCCGAAGGTGACCCCCATGATCCAGCTCACCCACCTTCTGCACCACGAGCGTGTGAGCATGGTCACTGTGAGATCCCTCAGGACTGTGTGTTCTTATGGACCCCTTGCACAACCTCCTGAGTAAGCACTTGCTTGGTATTCAAAAAGGGAAAGACAGAAAGCAGAAGAGCCCACCACCACGGCTTGAACCAAGTGACTTAATACTTGTCGAAGATTGCTCAAATCTCCCTGCTGATCAGGCTACTTCTTGGGGTTACTGGAAATACCCAAGTACAGATTTCTGCTTGTTATCCCTAAGCAGGGCCTGTGTGAGATGACTTCAGCAAGCCACACTGCCCAGGGCTTCAGTCTTGGGCAAAGGACTCTTCTGCAAGCTCAGAGCTTCACTCCAGGGCGCCCAGGGAGCTGTACCTATGAGCATTCATTCCCCTGCTGCCCTCTCCAAGAAAAGCTCAAATCGTGCCCGACGTTCACAGAAGTTTTAATTCAGCTCAAAGATCTGCGTGCACAAAGGTCTAAACGCACAAAGATCTGCATTAAAGTGCACAAAATCAGCCACCTGCGTCTCCAGCCCAGTTAGCCAGGCACACAGCAGTTGCTCGGGAGGTTGGCTGCAAAAAGTGACAGTGTGACTTGCTGGATGGAAAAGGGGAAGGGAGAGGATCTATCAGCCTGTTCCACTATGCCAGCACATCCCATTGCCATTTGGGCAATATCCAGGTCTTCATTTTACAGCCTTTTCCTCTCCAGTGGAAGGAAAAAGAGTCCCCTGTAGCTGCAGAACTGGAATGAACCCCTTCATTGTGGACAATCCAAGCCCGGGGAGAAATCAAGGATATTTGGATAGCAGCTCTGTTAGCACCAGGATATAATCCTGCAGCAAGAGCCTGTTACTAAGGGAATTAAAAACAACTTTATCTGGGTTGTTTTCAGTGAAATGCCTTCCTGTAACTGCAACACGAAGAACTTTGCTGCTCAAAAAAGCAGCAGTCTCTGAGTTCAATGGAACTCCTGGACAAGGAGGGAGACTGTTCAAATGACCCAACCTAACGTTTACCAACCGGATGCAAGAAAATCCAAGTGGAATGAGTCACTTCTTCCGGCTTTCACTGTCTTTTAAAGCCTATCTTTGGAAGCCAAGTCAGTTATAGTCTAGCTGCTAATAAGCTACTGGCCCCCTTCTGAGAGCAAATCAAGAAATTCTGCCTCATTTTTGCATCTGCAGCAAAATCATACTAGGATTTGTGTTGTAATGGAGGACTCCTCTCTCTGCGCTCCAGCAAGGTAGCATGGAAACATGATGCAGGGGCCAACACTTGGCCTCGTAGAGACAAAAGAGCAGATATCCAGTAAAATAACCCACCACAGCTGCAAGGTACTGGGTAGCTTGGCTACAGGAAAAAATATGTTTGTTGAGTAGGACAGAATTTGTGTGACCTTCTTCTGGGGAACAAATTCCTGCAGCCAAAGGTAGCTGCATGGGGGTTGCTGCCCCCAGATCACCTGTGACAGAGCAGTCCCCAAGGCTGCTGAATAAGTAGCACAGATTGCTGCCAACTCAGGAGGGAGGATGGAGAGAGACAGTGGTAGGTTAGCTACATGGCTGAGCACTGGAGAAGAAGCTCAGGAGATGGAGCTCAATGGAGAGGAAGAGATCTCTGAGGGTCATCAGTCCAAACCCTCGCTCAGTGCAGAGACATCTTTGAAGTTAGATCCAGCTTCTAGGTTAGATCAAGTTTCTCATGGACTAGTCAAGGTGTGACTATCTCCAAGGACGGAGATTCCTCCGTCTCTCGGGGTCCCTTTTCCAGGTGGAGAAAAGCCTTCAGAGGATGGAAATGACCACTGCCAGAACACGGAACAGGCTCCCAAAAAAGCCTGGACTCTGGTCTCCTTTGCATTCCTCTGATGTATTCCTTTTGCTGTCCCAATTTTCAGGAGCAAATGGTATGTGAACTGCAGGGCTCTACATTAAACCCATGGTTATAGCATGTAGATACTCAAAGGATGCCCAAATGCCAAGCTGTTCATGCAGCAGATGTGTCCAGCGCCTGGACACACAATATCCTGTGAGCTCATTGAACCAAAACTCTCTGAGCTTTTTATCCTGTGCCTCCTTACCGGCTGGCAAGCCTTGCACGTGCCCCTGTGGAACAGTTTGCCAGGGGCCACAACAGTCCCACAACATTAACTCAGGCCTTGATGCCACAAGATTACAGCCTTCCAGCCTAACGGATGGTGCCAGACACGTTTCTGCCCCATGCAAAGATGCTCCTAGGCTTACCTGGCACAGTCAGCACAGACGGGGAGATGTGAGGCTTTGCATTGACTTGGATGTTGTTTCGAAACCAGTAGATCTCCACAGGCTCTGGTGGACCCACAGCTTGACATGTGAGGTTGAAAGGGCTGTTCTTGGTGACGTTCAGTTTCTCAGGCTGACGAATGAAATGTGGGAGCCCTGTGGGGACACAAGTGAAGCAAGAGATTCAGAGACCACAGCATCGTGCGTGTGGGCAATAGCTGTAAAAACAGCCCCCAAACTGGCCCTTCTGGGGCTGCCCCCAGCTCTGGCAATAAGCCTTTTCCTAGCCAATACTCTGTATTGCTGGTGGATAGCCAGCAGCCCGAAAGTCACAGCCCCCAAGGCTGCCGCTCTGACAGATCTCAGCAGATCCCTTAGTACCAGCACTTCTAGGGCTTGCTCTCTTCCAGCTCACCTTCTAGCTGCACAAAGATGGGATCAGATACAATCTCTACATTGGAGATGTTGAGTTTGCAGACGTAGGAGCCGTTATCCGAGCGCTGGGCAGCATGGATACTACAGGAGAGAACAGAGACCATATAAGGGCTTTAACAGGAACACTTGTCCTGCAAAAAGCTTTCACGGAAAGACACAGCAATACCATGAAGATGGAGGTGGGTTTGAATCAGCACCACCTAATGCAGAACACACATTGAACAAAAGGCGGATTTCTGAAACTAGGCTTTGAGGTCTATGGAGGGTCAGAATGAAGATTATTTTGCTCCTGACAGCTCTGCTGGCACAACCGTTAATTGCAAATGGGCAGAGCTCAGGCAATCAAGTACAGCAGTTTCTTTCTTTGTTTCCCTCCATGGTTCATTGAGGAGAGTGCCTAAGAAGAGCTAAGCTCTGGATATTCAGCAACTTCAGTCCTCCTCCACCCAAAGCAGTTTCCTACAATCCCAGTCGCAACCTTCTGCTCTTGCTACCTCCTTCCCATCCGTCTCCCCTGCACCCGTTACCTGAAGGTGGAGGTCATCGCCACCTCCTCCTCGTCGGAGATCTCGAAGTGGCTGGTGGCAATGCGGTCCAGCATGTGCAGTTCGCGCCCATCCTTCCACAAGGAAATGCCAGGGGCGTCTGGCCTGACCAGCAAATGGGGCACTTTGATGGAGCAATTGAACGTGACATCTTTGTGCTCGTTAATCACAATGTGTCCCACGGTGGGGTTAAATTTAACCTGTCCTAGAGAGGTGGCTGCAGGCTCTTCGTGAGGCTGCTTTGGGCTCTGGTGAGGCTGGTGACTAAGGGGACTGATGTCTCTCTTAGCACGGTGGGACTCCGCAGGCAGCGCTTCTGCTAATAGCGAGAGGGACGGCCTGAGCCCGTGACTCCTGTCAGCAGCACCTGCGAAAACAGACCCCAGTTTTACTACTGCCAGCCAGAAACTCTCCTAAAAGTTCCCCCTCTAAAACCCAACTGCTTCCATTAATAATTAAAGGTTGTTCATCTGCAGATGCACTGGAAATTCAGAAGCTCTAAGAGAGATCTTCTAAGCGCCCCAAAGAGGTAACATGGAGCTGATGGCTCCAAGACTGGATGGACAAGAAACACCTGGAAAAAAAACAAAACGGATGAGAAAGAAAGTGCTTGATTGCTGAGACTTCTCTTTGGCAGGGAAAAGGTAGGGGCTGGAGACAGTTATTTCTGCTGAATCACACTCTGGGGCCTGGAATATAAAAGCAGGATTTGAGTCTGGCTGGCTCTACCTAGCTCTGACCCAGATCTCTTTTCCCTGGACCTGCCACCCTTGACATGGGCAACCCGGATCTCAGATGGCCCAAGGAAATGGGGTTGCAGCCGCCGTGGTCAAAGGGCAGGATAAAAAAATAAGGGCACCAAGCTGACCTGTGCAGGGCTGCAGGGGCATTTTAAGGCATTTGCTGGGCCAGCCTTTTCTTTCTGATTGACCGCCGGGAGTCACGGGGTGATGTAAGCTGATCCCGCTCCTTTTGGTTCAATTAACACGACCAAAATGAGGGGGGAAAGGGCCTCAGGCAGCCAGAGAGCCCCAGCAGGGGGATCTGTGGGTCTGTTTTTAGGCTGTTTGCACCAGGGTGAGCGGAGCAGCTTGCAATGCCCAGAGCAGGGGGAACACGACGGCTTGGGGGCACCAGAGAAAGGCACAGAGCAAAAAAAGCCACTTGGGGGGATCTTTGCGTAACTGCTCTGCCCGGCTGGTCACTACTTTTTATCAGAAAGAGGCTCTGGGAGCCGATTACAAAGAGATTTCTGAAAACTGCCTCCACTGAGCTGCTTTCCGAGCGAAAACAACCGGGTTGATGAAGAAAGGCATCCAAACGGTGTGTAGGAGCGGGTGGCATTTAGCATTGCTTCCCCCGTGCCACATTCCACGCGGCAGACTTTTTTTCCAAACATTTTTCCCAAGGGAGGATTCTTTCAAAGGGCTTCGTTCTCCCACCTACAAATCGCTTCGCACACAAAGTCCTTCGAGCGCATTTTCCTCCTCCCTCCCAGCACTTCCCACGCCAGCCAGCCGGGAGCACCATGAAGAGCAGCTCCATATAAAGCAATTCCCCCAAAACAAAACTTTTAAGGGAAGGGATCTACAGAATATCCAACAAATAGAAACTTTTGCTAGATCATTTTCAAGCCTGAAGTTCTCCCAGGTATACCAAAATCCCTAGCAGATTGGTAAATCTATCTTGCTGCTTTCAAGAAACAGGGGCTTTGTGTCGGACAGAAATTTGATCTAAATTAATATGCTACTTCCAAAAAAAAGCTACTTACGGTTTTAAAAAGAGAGTTATGCAGGTAAAAGAACAATCTTTTTACCTAACAAGAGTTCAGCCGAGCTCATTTTGAGGCAAACATTAGCCCACAAACATGCGACAACTCCAAGCTTTTCAGGCTATGTCATTACTATCGTGAGTAATGGAGCGTGAGTCTAGTGTACTTTTCGGGCAGCCAAGAAACACAGCCTAATTTTGAGGCTGGATATACGCCTTCACTAAATGGCTCGCTATTTTTAACTCTGCAGAAACTATACTTCCAGAGGGAAATGTGAGAAGCATTTTAAAGCTTGCCTAGCCCGCTCTGACGGAGCAAATAAAGGGCTTTTGCCGCCGTGGTGTCCAGCGGCGCGCTCCCTCATCCGCACGATCCCAACACAAACAGAGCCCACGTGACTGCGGATAAACTCGCCGCGGGTGCCGACACACTGCCGGCCAGGGGACCGGCTCTGAAACGGCCGGCGGCCCCAGAAAGCTTTGCAGAAAACAGGCACGAGAAAGGAGCCTGAGATTTGGGAGACCTTTCCTTGCTGCAGCTTGGAGAGAGAGAAAAACTGCAGGAAAAGGAAAATTACTTGCAAAATAAAAACAAAATTAAAAATATTGGTCTCAAACATGAATCCATGTCTGGGATCACAGCAAAACTAAGGAGCATCGATGCCACGACTGCTGTGATGAAGCAGGTTTTAGAGAAATGAAGGTGCCCAGTGAACAGCTAGTGGGTCCGGGGTCTCTTTTCTGGTACCAGCCTAGGGACTGAAGGCTTACTGAGCAAATGTGCCTGCCATCAGAGGCAAGAAACTTTATTAGAAATTAAAACAATAAATGGGAAATTGCAACCCCCACGGCTAAAACAGTAACCCATTCTAGTGCTGTTTCAGTAAGGAATGTATTAAAAACAAACAGATCTGCCAAAAAAATCACTACTTCTGTAGCCCTGGAATTCCCATTGCTGGAACTAATTCACCTGATGACGACAGCGATCTGCTTGCTTGCTCACACACTTTTTGAAGCACATCTTCACGTGCAGAGATGGCAGGAAGGTGATATATAAGAAGATATATAAGAAGATATAAGGGGCATTTGCCTCTCAGCCCGTGGCATCTCCCACTTCCTCGGGGAGATGTCAGAAGAAAAAACTTTTTCTAAGCGCTGCACTTGGCTTCCAAAGAGCCTCCCCGGCTTCAAGGGCTGCAGCTGGAACCTGAAGACAGCTCTGAGCCCCCAGCATAGCAGCTTGCTGCCCCTACGGCCAGGACTTCCACCTTCCTCTGCCTCAACCGCGGTTCTGCACCTCCTCCGCGGGCACCAGCTTCCCGCCGCCCCTGGCAC
>JAWLRI010000446.1:1455477-1486997 GCA_034781795.1 Crypturellus tataupa | reverse complement strand
CCTCGTCTCCGCCGCGGGGATAATGTTGATATCGGGCCCCCATGTCGGACAAGCGTGACGAGAGGGCGACGATGATTGCGGCCGGCGACCTGCAGGAGTTCGCGCCTTGCGGCCGCCAGCACTGCCAGCGCCACCCGCACGCCCTGAGCCTGCAGCTGCGGCGCCTGCAGCCCGCCTCGGAGCTCGGCGCCTCCGACGGCGCCGCCGGCCTCGTGGGCTCCCTGCAGGAGGTCACCATTCACGAGAAGCGCAGGGTAGCCCGGCCATGCATCTGTCTCCCTCCTTATATATATATTTATATACATATATGGGGCAGCGGCGCGGGTGGCGGCCGGTTGCGTCGAGGCGCGGGCTGCGGTGGCTGGGGGGCGCGTGGAGCTGCTGTCCCCTGCGTTGCGGGATCCGGAGGGGGCCTGGTGAAACTAGCGAGCGATCGGTTTAAAGCAAGTGCTGGGCACAGTGTCCCTGTGCAAACAGGCACAAAAAAGGAGCTCGTGGCGCTCGCGGGGACGACAAGTTGGAGGCAGCGCTGTCCAGGGCAGGAGAGGGTTGGACTGGGTGCTGAGGAGACCAGGCAGGGAACAGGCCCTTGAGTCCTTATCCATCGCAATCCAGGTGGTTGGATAGCAGAGGGATAGAAGTGGAAAAGAGGAATCAAGAAGTGTCCGGGCTCGGGCACTTCCCCTAAGCAGCATTTCCTGCTGATGCTGCTGCAGGTGATGGGTGGATGGGCCGGCTGTCTGAGCCTGTCGCGTCTTGCTTGCGGTCAACCCAGCCCGTTTTCCTGGCGATTAGCAGGCTACTAGTGACAAAAAGGGTGGCCCGAAGGGTATTCCTTGGGTTCTGCAGTGGAGGCAGCATGAGAGCAACAGGCACAGCACTGCCTGATAAGTTGTTTTTATTCTTTGTCTCTTGTATTATATTAAATTATTTTTTTTCTGGTTGTGGAACCTTCTTCTGACTAATGGGCTTTTTTTGGCCCCCGAGGGAAAAAGATCACAAGTGCAAACCGAGGCTTATTCTGCTTTTCTCTTGCTTCCAAAAACCTTTAATTAATTTGTTCAATTTATTTAAAAAATAATCACTTATAAACACTCATTGAGAAATTATCACCAACCAGAATCACATTTCTTATTAGATTTTTATTTTCTGTTGTTTTCTTAAAGCTTCGTTTTGTTTTCCAGGAAAGTTGGCAGTTGAGGAAAGGTATCAGCGCCGTTGGGGAAGAAGTGGACTATGATGAAGAGCTGTATGTGGCTGGCAATATGGTCATTTGGAGCAAAGGAAGTAAAAACCAAGCTTCTGCTGTCTATAAGGCTTTCACCGTTGACAGCCCTGTCCTACAGGTACGAAAATGTGGGGAGGTAGGAACTGAATAAAAGCAAGTTAGCTAGGGGATCCTAGCTGTCTGTTTTCAAAAACTTCAGTGCTTCAGGGTTCTAAGGCGGGTTATTTTATGAAATATTGAAATATCTAATTCAATAGTGGCATCGGACTGTTCTTCATGTATTGTATTGTGTTTGGCTTTAGGCCTTATGGTGCGACTTCACTATACCCCAGGAAAAATCTGAAAAAAATGAAAAATATGAAAAATCTGAAGGTAAGTTTTTGACTTATTTTACCTGAGCAAACTTTACTTTGAGTTTAGTTTGCTTGACTTGCAAGTTTAGTCATCAAGGCCTGCTATGTTAAATCAAGTTTATATTTTGCATATATGAAATATGTAAGGAAACAAATAAATGTCACTGTGTGATTTTTGGGTTTTTTTATTTCTCTCTAGTTTCAGGTAGTAATGAAGTAGTAGAGAAATGTATCTGCATATTGCAGAACTCATGTATAAATGTGCATAGCATAGAGGGAAAGGATTACATTGCTGCTTTACCTTTTCAGGTACGTACTTTATTATTTTTTTTCCCACAAGCAGAGTCTGTTTCTCTGGTTGTACTGAGTATTGGATAGGGGAGGCATGAGCTCCGCTGTCAGTGACTGCATGTGACAAAGCTGATTAAAGTGTGACTTTGTAGTTTGGTGTTAGAGCAATTCATTCTAATCCTGCCCATAGCCTAAAGGAAAAGAATGAAAACTCACTGGTGTTATGTAAAAATGTTTTGTTATATTGATGTCCAGTACTCTGCGGGTTCTCAAACCTTATAGTGATGCGTTGGAAAGCAAGGTTTTTGATTAAATAGCAAAAGAAGCTTGCCCAAAGGATGGACCTGAGAGAATTGGCACATGAAGAATATTCACCTGATTCATTCTACTGCCTAAGTTATGGGTGGCAACAGGCTGTGAGATGGAGATTATACTGCCTTAAACTGCTGAAGGCGTTTCTGCACGGTTGCAAGGTCCCAGCCTGGGTCCCAGAGCAGTCTGTGATAAGCTATTTTCATACATTACACTCCTATCAAAAAAGGCCTAAACATCTCACTTTGTTATAAGTAGATATTCAAGCATGCAATATACTAAACCCTTTTTTTTTCTTCATAAATGTGTTTTTAATTTTTTATAGGTGGCAAATGTCTGGCCAACAAAATACGGCTTGTTATTTGAGCGCAGCAGTTCTTCACATGAAATGCCTCCAAGTCCACCCAGGTATTGACCTTTGGCTGGTTCATTTTACACTGCTAATCCAATATATGAGTGCAAGAGCTGAAGAATGATAATGAAAGAATCTGTGTGATTCTCAGGGGCAAATTAACTTAAAAATTGGGTGAAACATCATGAACATGCAGGATAGAGTCCTGGAATTTTGTTCCAGGCTGTGAATTTAGTGGTGAACTAGGAGATTGATTGAAGGAGAAATGAGAGAAATAATCCTTGTTGTGGAGAAATGGTTTTCTCTAAGCCGAAAATGCTTTGGATAGATGAGGTGTCCCTTCCTGATGTCAGCTGTCCCCGCTGCTCCATCTTCTCCACTTGATGGTTGTAGGCCCTGAGCTACATGGCTGGACATATAGCTGAGAGGCCAAATAAAGAGTTTGTTGATTTGCTGCTCAGCAGCTTGAATATCCATCTCTCTTGAGTCCATCCTAGGCACTGAGATTCTCCAGTCCTCAGAAGAGTTGGGATTAAAAATAGAGATCTCCAAAATTTCAGGCATCACCTGAAAGACCTTTGATCAGAGTAACTGAAGTAGATGTACCGTTTAAATTTTGGGGCCAGTTTAAAAGTTAACTTGGATGGCCCATTCCGTGTGTGGTTATGGTGTGTTCTCCATGTCCTGTTGGTCAGGATAGTGAAGTGTTCTGGTCCCCTGGGTGTGACTCACCATGTGCCAACCAGCTGACCCAGGTTAAATTTCTGGTGGCCTGCAGTTGGCTACCTGTCTGCACTGGGCCTCTTAGTGGTTCAGTGTGGCCGGCAATTGAGGAGCAGGGGACTGTCTTCAGGGTGATCAGATAGCCGTTTATCGTTGCACAAAGCAAACCTTACATACTCTCTGCCCGCGCTACACGCGACAGCCCCTTAGCTAACCTACCACAAAATCTACACACACCCTTGTGCCATCCTCCTAGCCTATCCTATCTTCCCGCGCATTCCTACATCACTCAAAGTTTTTTCACACAGTTGTGTTTCTCGTGTCTTTCCATTGTTCCATTTATTTGGAATATCATGTTCCGCTTTTCTTGTTTAGGCTGGCCTAGTTCCTTTATCACTGCCCTCCAAGGCCTTGCTGACCTTGCATAGTTTCCTCACTGTTCCCCTACAGTTCAGTATAGAGAAAAATTGTACCTGTTCAGGCTTTCCTGCCCTCTGGTGCGTTGCAAAAATCCTGGATAACTGTACTCAGTGTGACCTTCCATGAATTCCAAAATTGTTGAGTTGGAAGGGGCCTCTAGAGTTCATCCAGTCCAGCCCCCTGCTCCAGCCAGGACACCCAGAGCATCCAGGCGGCATCCAGGCGGGCTGGGAGATCTCCAGAGAAGGAGCCTCCACAGCCTGTCTGGGCAGCCTGTGCCAGGGCTCTGGCACCCTCACAGCAAAGAAGTTCTTCCTCACATGGAGGTGGAACCTCCTATGCTTTAATTTATACGCATTATCCCTTGTCCTCTTGCTGGCCACCACCGAGAAGAGTTTGGCCCCATCCTCTTTACATTCACCCCTCAGGTACTTACCTATACATGTTGATCAGATCCCCTATCAGTCTTCTCTTCTCCAGGCTAAACTGACCCGGCTCGCTTGGTCTTTCCTTGTAAGGTATAAAACCCCTGTTCCTCCTGCCACCTTCGACTGGCTTGATTGCTACCCTGTGTTAGGTGAAAAAGGGGTGTCTGTTGGACTGGAACCCTTAGGGAGCTCTGTAACCCAAGCTCTTCAGTCAAGTTGGGGTTAAAAGAGCTTTCTACTCATCTTACTACTGTACCACTTCTTCGCAGGCCTCAAGAGTTGCTATAACTCAGCTAGTTCTAGCTCTGTTCATGTGGGCCAGCCAAGGTGTCGTGTGTGGCCAGCAGGTGGGGTCATCCTCAAGGGCTATGAGGAGACACAAAACAAGACCAAGTCATCCAGATACCAGTGTTGGGCTTACTCGGTGAATCCACAAGCTCCCATTAATGAAATGTATGTCACTGTGTTGGATTTCAGGTTCTGACTTTACAGTCTGAGGAGCTGTTTTGGAATTGCAGGAGTTGTACCAGCTCCAAGAGAGAACTGCACTTTGTAAAATTTGTTTTCAAAGATACTTTCTTCTGTTTAATTCCAGAGAACCTTTGCCTACTATGTTCAGCATGTTACATCCATTAGATGAGGTGACACCTCTTGTCTGTAAGTCTGGAGGTACGTTTACATCTTTAGATGCATCACTTGGAGTCCTTCAGTATGGCATCAAATGCTTGATATATCTCACAGCATTTTCTCTGTATTATGAATTTGGCAAATAATCACTCTTTCAAGAATTTGCTGCTTCATCTACTAGTAGGAGCTATTGATGCTATATCTTTTAAGATGTTCAAGAAGTCTGAATAAGAGCAAGTTTATCTCTATGGTGCTGTTGCTCCAGAATGTTACTGGACACAGAGTTGAGAACTCTAGAAAGCAGGTTTTTCCTTTTGTGTCTTTGTGATGAATATATGGTAGTGCTGCTATTCTAAAAGCTCTAAAATCCAACATTTGCTGTTTGTGTGTTGAACTCTTCAGTGATTCAGATTTGTGGTTAGCTGGTTTTGGCCAGCTGTCTACATAAGCACCTTTATAAAATGTTTTATTTCAGGCAGTGGGAAAGGAGGTTTCACATACTTTGTGTTCAAACTGGGGTTCTGATAGTCTTCAACCTAGTTGCAGTCCTAGTAAACATAAGACAAAATTTATTTAATCAAATATAGATATTATATCCCTATATGTTTATTAAACATATATATGTATATATCAGTGTTTAGGTATTTGTAGGATGAATATTAGAAAATATGTTTCTCATTAAGTAGTCAATAATTAATGATTTATGTTGAGCTGCACTCTTCTTTTGGTAGATTGCAATACTGAGGTGTTAGAGGTTTGGTGGTTTGCTCATACCATTCAGGAGGCAGCATATACAATAGCACTGGAACAGGCTGTCTGCTGAGTTTTTGTTTGAGAAATATATGTGGATAGTCTCATGAAGCTCCTCTTGAAGAAATATTTTAAAAAGTGAACGCAGCACATCAGCATTTGCTCTCATCCGAGTGCTTAACATTTGATCTTAATGTGCGAAGCTCAGTATAATTTCCAGTCTCATTTTATCAAGCAAAATGCTAAGAAATCCAAATTACATAAGAAAAAGAGTAGGAAAAATGCGAGCCATCTAACAGCCAGTAGTGCTGCGGAAAGGATCCTTTTGTCATAATTGAAATTAACCTGATCACTGTGTCTTTATCAGGTGTGTTTGGCTCTGCCAGAGTGCAGTATGTTGCTGATTACACCATGAGGATTGTGTTTCTCAATGCTGAACCTTCCATCATGATGACGTACGATACTGTTCAGAGTTTACACACTGTATGGGCTCTGCGTAGAGTAAAGCCAGAGGTACAAACTTTTTGTTGCCTAAACATCGTTATTGAAAATCTTTAATGCGTTTATATGCTCTTATGCATATGTTTGTTGAAGTACCTGGTTCTTGTGATTTATTTCATGTAACAGGATGTTAAAACTGGCATATTGTTTATATATTTGCCTGTATCACAGCTGGAGGACCAAGTTTCCCAGGCAACTGTTAATACTAAACACAAGGCTGTAAGTTAAGCAGTGCTGACAGTCGCACAAGATGCTTTGCTTATCATGATGTACTTGCATAAGACCAGAAGGTTTGAGTGCCAGTACGGTAAGGTTGCTCCCTGGCATGTCAGTGCTCAGTGAGGAGTCCTAATTTGCAGTAGCCTGAAATTTGAGCAGAGAGTCGAGCAACTCTAGCAGCAGCTTGGTCTGAAGACGTAGTATCTGCTCATTGAAATGAGCTGCTGGAGTGTCTCCCTGGCTGTGTTGTTGCTCATATGCTTTTTGTGCTCTGTTTTCTCTCCCAGGAGCAGACCACAGTGCTGAAGTTTGCCGAACAGATGGGCACACCGCAGCACGTGGCCACCAGCAGCTCTCTGACTGCTCATCTCAGGAGCCTCTCCAAAGGCGACTCTCCCGTGGCCTCCCCTTTCCAGAATTACTCGTCTCTTCACAGTCAGAGCAGGTCTGTGTCGTCGCCCAGCACGCAGTCCCGCTCGCCATCCATCTCCAACATGGCTGCTTTGAGGTGAGCCCCGAACATACCCTGGAGACAGAAAACGCCCGAAGAATAGAAGCTGTAGAATGAGCAGCAAGCCTTGTATTGCTGCGTTTTCTCTATCTTACCATTCCGTTCATCCGTGTGTATCCGTGGGTACCCCATGCCTCTCAGCACCCGTGCCCACCTGGAGATGCTCCTGTGAGATCAGTGTGCTGTTATTCCCACAGTGTTAGAGGGTGACTCGTGTGCAGGAACCAGGGAGACTGCTCTGTGGTCACACAGCCAGTCAGGTGGGGGATTGGGAATTTTCTGCAGGTTGTTAGCATCCCAGGAGAGTTTTCAGTTAGTAGTATTAAAGCAATCCCGTCTCTTGGATTTGGGTAGGGATGCTTAGAAGTGAGTTAGAGAACTGTTTTCCTGTGCTAGAGTGTGTTGCTGAAGAAAGCTAATAGTGAACTAGCTACTTTCTCAGGTTTGTGTGGGAGGGTTGCTTTGTTTTTAGATTCTCTGCCACTGTATTAGCTCCCAAGCTTAAGAGGAATTCTGTACTTGCTTTTGTTGAACCACTTTTCAGTAGAGTTTTGTGTCTTTGTTTGCAGCCGCTCACATTCCCCTGCCCTGGGAGTGCACTCTTTCTCAGGAGTGCAGAGGTTCAACTTTTCCAGCAGTGCTCAGTCACCAAAGAGACACAGTATTAACCATTCTCCAAACAGCACTTCCAATGATTCCTTCCTTATCCCGGAAACCGAACCAATTGTTCCAGAGCTGTGTATAGATCATCTGTGGACCGAAACCATCGCAAGCATGAGGTTAGGTGCTTATGTTTGGATTTCAGAGGTTCTGGATTTCCTCTGGGGAAAAATGAGATTAAAATGACAGCCTGCTCTGACGTATTCTTTCTGCGAATGGTGCTTTCTTAAAACAGATGGGTGGATATAGATGGGTGGACTTGTATTTTCAAGTCCACCCATCTGTTTTAAGAAAGCACCTATCTCTGCTTTGAAAAGGGAATTAGACACTGGCAGTGGTCATGCTTGTTGTGTTATTCTGGCTCATTGCTCTCTATGCTGGACAGTGGCTTCATGAGATGCCGCAAACCAAATCTGTTTAAACCTGATCGTTTTGTTTTGTTTTGTTTTTGTATCTTTTAGATGGAGTGCCTTTTTCTCCATTATTATCAACAGGGGTAAAACACACTCAAGGGCTTTATCTTATTTCAGTCCAAGCTAACATGTATTTCTGGAGCTGTAATAGGTTCCTGTTTCCATTAGATCCAACAGGAGGGGAGAAAGGGAAATGCACTATAAATAGGGATTATTCCTCTTTCTTCATGTCTACTGGAAAAAGCTCATTAGTATAACTGTGAAGTCTCCTTCTCTGGAGATCTTTCAAACCCACCTGGATGCCACCCTGTGCCACCTGCTCTAGGTGTCCCTGCTGGGGCCAGGGGGTTGGACTAGATGATCCCTAGAGGTCCCTTCCAACCTCAGCCTTCCTGTGATTCTGTGTGAAAAATTAAATGTTGCTTGAGGCCAGGGAAAGTCACAACTGCCTCTGTGCTAGACTAGCCTTTTTTGGTCTGTGTCAGACAAAAAATTGCTGTAATTTTGTATTTGCTCAAGTTCCTTAACTATTGCCTTATGTCAGCCTGTAGCATCAAATGTGACATGGCTGGTAGTGGCAAATGGAGCAGCAAACTCTCCTGGTGTCCTGTGCAGATAATGCAGCTTGCAGAGGGCATAGCTGCCTGCAAGGAAAAATGACTGTGGGTCATGTTAAGATGACTGTGGGTCACTTAGGATTTAGCTAGGGAATCAAACAATTTAGCATGTGCAATGCACACCAAAATGTAGTGAGTGTGAAGACTGTGATGCTGGAAAACTAGTTTCTAGAGCACTGTCTGAAACAGTGGCACGTTCTGGCGATTTGATGCCAGGAGTTGCTAATTGAAGTTCAGTGTGGTCCAACAGTTTGTTGGACATTGTTTTCCTCTGTTAACACTTTTATAGTGGAACAAATACTCTGCTGATGGCTGTGTCTTATTTACAGAGAGAAGAATTCCCAAGCATCAAAGGTGTTTATTACCACTGACCTCTGCGGACAAAAGTTCTTGTGCTTTTTAGTAGAATCCCAGCTCCAGCTGCGGTGAGCATTCCCATGCTTATCTGGGGGACAGGTGGACAAAGGGGAGCACTCAAAATTACTACCTGGATTTGGGCTTTAACATGCTAGTGGAATCTATAATGGTAACGTGAGATATCTGACTGTTGTAAGATGTATTTATAACCACATTAGCAATTAGACATCTTGGACTGAAATTGCAAGGCAGCATTTGCTGTACTTTGAATGGTATTTCTCTTTATCATCAACTTTACCCTCTGGAAATGCACTGAAGATTTTAATTAGACTACTAGAGTAAAAAATAAGTAGGTTGGCAGGGCAAAACAAGCAAAGAAATGGGGGAAGGAATGAGGTAAACCACAATAAAGTAACTGCCACATGCAGCACAACTTTAATTTTCTATCTTCTCTCTATAAGACTAGATAGAAGAGTCCTTATACACATTCCCTCTTGTTTTCTGAAATCTTTAGGTGTGTAAAATTTCAAGAGAGTAATGATAAGTCACAGTTGATCTTTGGTTCTGTCACCAATATTCAAGCAAAAGATGCAGCTCCAGTGCAGGTATGTACAATCATATGGACTGTCTGTTGTAGAGTATCTTTCTACTTTCTCACTTTTGTCATCTAATTGTCTTATTTTTACTTAAACACAAGGACCTGAATATACTTGATTATTACAGGGCATTGATACATTGCTGGTTCTGGAAGGCAGTGGAAATCTAGTGCTTTATTCTGGAGTGGTTCGGGTAAGTAATGGAATATACTCACAGTTTTTCTTTCCCAAAATAAATGTTTGAGTCTTTGCTAACAAAGTGCAATTGGCAGTGCAGCAGGATGCTGTGGGCATCATATCTTGTGAGGTTTCATTTTAAGCTACTGTAGAATGCTTCTCATTTGAGACTTAACTTAGAAAGGTGAACGTGCCTTTGTATCAAGTGCAGTTTGTGAGCAGTGCTGGAAACATAGTTCTGAAGAATCATTGGCACCTTGTGGTACGATTAAATAATTACTCGAGCTTATTTTAAGGTAATAAAGGGTTTTTTGTATCCTTTTTGAAAGGAAAATTTCAAGAATACTGAAAGTAAGATTATCTCCTAAACTAAAAGCTTTCAAGCTTCACTGTAGCAGGCCATAGAGTTTTAGATGTCAAATTTGCTTTTTGAAGGGTTGTTATTAAGGTGGGCGCAACTAATTCGAAATAATGAAAATAGTTTCTTTTAATTGTGGAGAGATGTGCAGTGCTCTTTCTCTATATACAGAAACTTTGGATCCTTTTTGTTAGTTTTTATTTGCTCTTTGAAAATAGAGTTTTCTCAGTGAAACCCTGCCTGGGCTCTTAGTGATGGTAGACCTGTAACAATAATGTGTAATACTGACCTATATGGTACTTTTTCAGTGTGTTGTCATCTTATGAAAGGAAATAAACTGGGAAATCTCTAATCTCATTTACTAAACTTCACTTTCAGTCACTTCAGTCACTTTTTTAAAAAACGTTTCCTTTAAGATATTAAAAACAGAGTCCATATCTGTAAACAAGCTGTTGGAAAAATGTATGAAGACCAACTATACCTTTTTCCATATGTTTTACACCAAAAGGTGGGGAAGGTTTTTATTCCTGGACTACCTGTTCCATCCCTGTCGATGTCCAACCAAATGCCTCGACCAAGCACCCCTTTGGATAGTATCAGCACTCCATCCAAGCCTTTGAGTAAACATCTGGGACCTTTAGAAGAGGTGAGGAAAGAAAATCTGTTTCGAAAAGGGTTTAATTTTGGGTCACGACTTTGATGCAACTTGCCAAGGAAGGAGCAAAACGTTATTTTGGTAACTGTAGATTTCGTGTATATTCTGTTACTCTTATGGAGAGAAATTTGCCTCAATCATAGTGGAAATGTATTAATTAGTAGTATATTCCTTTTAGGAGTAAATAATGAAGCTTTCAAATAGATACACTGAGGTGTATCTGTTTCTCAGCTGCATGAAATCTGAAGACAGATGTCATGACTGTCTTGTAGAGGGGTCTCTAGTCTCTTCTCATTGCTTAATAGTAGACAAATGTTGGTGGAGAGACAGTCTTTGCCAGAGAAAGTGTGTGTTACTTTGAGCCTTGCTTCCTATTGTGAAGAATCCTTAAGACTCTACTTTTCTTAACCATGACTCATCAAAACCTCTTTTTTTTTTTTTTCATTTTAATTTTAATGCTGCATATCCACAATCCTCATCCGTGGCTACAAAGGCCCTTGCTCCTCTGCTCTGTTTTAGTTTGGATGTGTTACATATCCAAGTTTTGGATACAGTCGGATAAATGAATGTGTAGTGTGGTGGCTGCGGACTAAGCTGGGCATGGGGTGGAATTAGCCATGCACTGCTCAAAATATTTGAATAGCTGATAGAGTAAATTGAAAATGCGCTTGAAGAACCTGTTTATGTAATGTCTGCCTGGCAAGTAAAAGATGGGCATTTCTTCTTCAAATGATTAAAAAAATGTTCTGGTGGTACTTCCTTGTGCTAAACTTCTTTTTCTTCTTCAATACATCCCCTGAATAAACAGGGGTTAACGTGCATATATTTAGCATTTCCCTTTATAAAACATCCGAGTTAGAGGTTTGAAAGATGATTATTTTCAAAATACTGACGAGGGCATCAAAAATGGTTATTTTAGTCCCCTTTTGCTCAGATCATCGTAACCATCAGCAACAATCACTTTATCGCTTTGCAGGGTGTGCTTCTGTCACCAGTTCCAGAGCTAAGGGATTCTTCCAAACTTCATGAGTCGTCTTATATTGAGGACTGCACTTTCCAGCAGCTTGGGACTTTCATTCATGCACTGAGAGATCCTGTCCACAACAGAGTAACTTTGGTAGGTGTTCTGCTGTAGGCTGAGTCATTGCTTTGTTATCAAAGCAAAATTGACTTAATTCATTAAATTGACTTCTGTGATAGTGACATGTTGTTCACAGCTCCTGAGCCGCAGTGAAATACCACAGCTGCATTGGGGCTTCCATGTTTTTCTCTCTGCAGAAAACCCTAGAATTCACTGAAGTTAATTGACTCATTGCAATGATTCAGTTCAAGAACCATTCTAAGTGTTTCAGAGAGTGAGCATCTGGGTTGCAAGTCTTTAGTGCAGCAAGCAGCCAAGCTCAGTGGAGAGGAGACCTCTTTTTATTTGAAGATTTATTTTATGATTCAATGCTTATTTTCCTTTTCTGTTTTCAGGAGCTCAGCAATAACACGATGGTTCGGATTACAATTCCTGAAATTGCCACTTCAGAGTTAGGTATGAAGCAGCATCCATCTCACCAAATACATTCCATGATTTTGAGAGAGGTCTTTTTTTAAGGTCGTATTTTATTCATTGCTTAGACTGTAATGATTCAGTACTTTATATTCCAAGCTCCATTAACTTACTATTTAGAACTGCTACTACTTATCTAGGTGTATTCTGCTTTCCTAGTGCCCCACCAGCTGGACTTCCCAAACCCCCTGTGTTCTTTAGGTAGCCCCATTTCTTTACTTTTGTATATAGTGTATCTTGAGCAAGGATTCAAATGTCAGTTCAGATAGAGGATGAGTTCATGAATGAACCAAGCTGGTGGGGTTTTTAGGTTGTTTGTTTTGCTTAAATGATATTTTCTATGGACTGTAGATGAAACAAGAGCAACACTTAGAGCAGCAAAGTAAGTGTTACTTCTGCGGGGTAAATTAGAAGGGCTATGCTCTGCTTGAACTAAATGAACAGCTGGTTGAGGTTGTGTGCTGTAGCTTACCTTAAAAAGAATTTCCAGAAAGCTAAAAGTAGGTCCCAAAACTGTAGAGATTTCCAACATTGATGGGAAGAGTCATACCTGGAAGTAAAATGCAAAATACACTTCTTTTTCCTTCTTTCCTAACAGTGAAAAGATGTCTGCAAGGGCTCAAATCTATCCTACCCAAGGAGATAGCTGTGCAGATGCTTGTCAAGTGGTACAATGCTTACAATGCTCCAGGAGGACCAAATTACCACTCAGAATGGAATTTATTTGTAACTTGTCTCATGAATATGATGGGTTACAATACAGAAAGATTAGCTTGGACACGAAATGTAAGCAATCCCATAAGTTTCAGTTGGTTATTAGCCTTATATTAATACTACTGATAATTCTTCAGGTTTCAGAATGTCTAGAAAACCATTCAAAGTCAGTAGTAGTATGTAATCCTTGTTAAATAACAAGATGCCACGGAATGGATGCCATGTTTTTAAATTTCAGATATGCATTTTAAACTGCGCTTGTCATTAAAAGGTATTTATATTGTACTTACTACCAACTGTCTTGGTCTAATAAAAATGAATTATGAAGATGTTTATTCCATTTAATTACAGACCACCTAACATTTAAAGTTTGTTTCAGCGAATCCATATTCAGCTTAATTTGCTTGGAAGCACAGGTCACAGTTCAAGTTGCTGTTTTCCAAAAAGAGTTTCCCATACTGCTTTTGGATTACAGCTTTTAAAGTTCTATTTTTGTCACTGCTTTACTGAGTGCAGTTTTCTGTGAGTTTCCTGCTCACCAATATATTTGCAGTAGTTGCAGCAAGTAAACAGCATAGGTAGATGGCAAAGAAAATAATTATGCCAAACGTTTACTAGCACTAACTCATCCGTAGTATTTCTTCTAGCTTAGTAAATAGCAGATGTTGGACAGCTATGAAATCTATACACCATGCATTAGGCTAATTAGCTGTGAGTAGAAAAACATACTTGTATATAAGTTTTGTATGAAAGCAGAGTATAAAAATATTAACCCAGTGTCATGTAATGCTTGGTTTGAATTCGTATGTTATGATTGTTGATTCAGTTATTCAACCATGCAGATTCCAGTATTGAATTGTTCTTGGTCTCTGTTTCTTGCAGCTTGATTTTGAGGGATCACTTTCGCCAGTTATTGCTCCGAAGAAGGCTAGACCTTCAGAAACAGGATCAGATGAAGTAAGAAATTTTTGTTTTATAAGTAAGGGTCTAGTTTTTTTTTTTAATAAAACAGCCAAGATGGAGGAAGTGTCATTCGAGTGACACATTTCATCTGAGCTCATCCGACAGTGCAAGCCTTGGGAGGAAGAAAAGTTACATTACCCTAAGCAGTGGTTAGTGTCATGTGAACTTTCTTGTGAGAACCTCACTTTCAGAGAAGCTGCTCTCAGCAATGAGTCTAATGTGCCTTACACAGCCACCCTAGATAATCTCTTTGACAATGTCACATCTCTCCTAGATACTTAATCCTAGATACTTAATTACAATAAAGCTGGCTCACTCTCCTGACCGGCACCTTTAGGAGCAGCAGATTACAGACTTCACCGAGTGCATTGGTTCTTACAGGGTTTAGTGGAGTGTTCAAAACTCAGTCACTGGGTTTTGCATCGAGTAGAAAAGTGGATGAAACTTAGAATCATCCCAAGATATCTTGCATAAGAGACATACAAGCTATGAGTTTGATCATACAGTTAATGTTTTGTGGCTAGGTAGCTCGCTGAGCCCGTGGGGTTACAGATCTTAGTCTGCATGAAGCATAGGTCAGGATCCAATGCCTGGGTTGCTATTGCAAGGAGAGCACAATAAAGTGGGAGTGCTGGATGAGTCGTATGCGCAAATACTCAGCCAAGTCTTATGCACAGAACAGTGGTGCAAAAAAAGGCCCTCTGAATCTGTTTTCTTTTATCTTATTCCCTTAAATCTATGGTTTTGTTGATTCTGTAAGGAACTATAGTGTAAGAAATAAAACATTTCGATCTCTGGGCCCGGTACCTTGCAGGATTTGATGATACTTGTACACGTTTGCCACAGAACAAGCCTATTGATTTTAGTCTTGTGTGGGGCAAAAAAAAAAGCTCTCTAAAAGCGCTTTGGAGTCTTGCAGGCAGTTGATGCTTAACTGTGGAACATGTGCCTCCTCTTCCTCTTTGGCCTAGGACTGGGAATATCTCTTGAACTCAGATTACCATCGGAATTTTGAGTCTCACCCTGTAGCCAAAGCTTTGCGACTGGAGCCTCTGGAAATTCCACCTCCAAAAGATGACTTAACACAGAGCCTTAGCTTGGATTCCTCAACCCTCCTTTTCACCCACATTCCCGCTATTTTCTTTGTTCTGCATCTAATATATGAGGAGCTTAAACTGAACAGTCTAATGGGAGAAGGAATTCGCTCACTTGTTGTTCTTCTGGTTCAGCTGGCCAGGTATGTCTAACTGACAAGTCACAGAAAATGTGTTCCATGTGTTTGAAGAAAATGGATATTCAAAAACTTCCACACTTAGTGCTGTTTGCTGTATCAAATCCCCTATAGAGTTTTTGCTACTTCCCATCATAAACCGCTTCACAAGCGTTAGTTCTTGGTAGATGGCTCTTACCTCTGGCACAAGGGAAGGAGACTACAGAAGAGTGCTTAAACTTCAGTGTGGAGAGCCCTCTGCAAATACACCTGGAATTAACTTAGACATTCATGGCTTCCAGTTTCTGCATTTAGTGATTTCACACATTTTTTTGGTCTGTAGCCCATGAGAGTTGAAACACCTATAGCTCCTCATCTGGAAGTGTTCTCACAAGATCTGTGTGATAACCTAAAACTGTGGGATATTTTTGTGTTGTTAGGTTTGGGCAAGCTGGAGGGACTGTGCTAACAGCAGTGGTGATGCTGGGTCCCAGTATGCAACTGACAGCTATTGAGGAATGAAATGAAATATTGAGACCCAGGAGAGCTTGTTCTGTGGACATCATCATGGCAGACCAAGCTAATAATTGGAGAGAGTTGCCCTCAGGTGGAAAAAAAATAAAAATCTATTTTTTTTTAGATAAAAATCTTAAAAAAAAAAAACCCGCATATCTATATTGTATGGAAAGGTTATGTGCACATAAAAAAGTCACAAAAAAGGCACATGCTTTTTTTGTCCTCTCATACAATTTATATCTCTTTCATTCTAGAGACTTAAAACTTGAAGCTTATATAGATTATTACTACAGAGACTACCCAGCCCTTGTGAAGGCTTCCAGACAAACTTGCATAATTGATCAAGGTGAGATTAAGCCTATGTAAAGCTGAGAACAACTGATAAAGCTCTAAAGCTGTTTCTTGGTAACTGTTCTCTTTACAGCTGGTCAGGACGTAGTCCCCAAATGCCAAAGTGCACTCACAGTGTTGAGGTTGCCTTGCTGCTTTTTTTTAAACAGCCTCTTATTGGAGAGCTGTTGTGTTTGCACAGTAATGGGTTGGTGCCTTCAGCTCAGTGCCTCATGGGGACCCTTGAGAGCAAGGGCTTGGGAGGGAATAATCATTCCCCATGGGGCTGGCTCAGAAACTTCAGCAGAAAGCTGGGCAAAAGCTTGGGAATGAGTTGGGATCTCTCCTGTGCACAAGTATCTGCAGACCAGCAGGCTCTCAGTTAATAATTGAAGAAACCTAAATGGGAGCTAAAAGTAAACAGCCCCTAAAGTTGAAATAAGGGCATGTGTTTTTCTGTGCATGTTTACCATCTGACCAGCTGAAATCTGCTGTTGGTATAAGACAAACTACTGCCTCCCCTGACCAAAAGCAATGATCTCATAGGACTGCTCAGCCTTTCCTGCCTGTGTTTGTGGGCAGATTATGCACAGCATAGTTACAGTGTCCTCTCACTTGAGCAATTTAGTGTTTTTATAGGACTGTTTCACTGAGGTTTTGAGCAGTACTAATTATGCTGTGGGCTGAGATGTTTGTTCTTGAAAGGCAGATGGATGTTTCATGCTTTCGTTATGGTCCATTTATAAACCTCTATCTAACAAGAGGGAGGTGAGAGAGATCTGTCATGTTTTGAGGAAACACTGTATTCTTATTAAAGAAATTCTGTAGGCCTTGCTTTTGAGAAGTTTTGTGCATTTGCCCTGAGCTCAGTGTCATTGCTCTTCATGTGATTAAGTCCAAACAGGTTTCATGCACCATCCCTCCTTTTTTTCTGCTGAGCCTCCAAGTATCTTTCAGTGGCTGAGTTCCTGTCTGAAGGGAGAAGGAGTGCAGCCTTATCCTTACTTACCAGGAGTATGTGAAAGGAGCAAACTGGTGGTGCTGGTAAGTCACTGGCAGAGGAGAGGCGCTTTTCTGCTGGTGTAACAGCACAGTGGCACCAATGCTGCCAGGAGTGGAACCCCCACACATTTTTAATTTCCTATAAATGAAGTGTCCTCAGAGAGCAAAATCAAATAACAAAGGGCTTAATCATCCTGTGTGGAGCAAGAGGGACGTGCTGAGGCAGATTAGTAGCTGTCCTGGAGCAGTCCTGAGCCTGTGGTAAATAATTTTCCTGAAGGATATGACTGTGGCCATGCTGTTTGGACACCTGAGCGCACAATCTCTGAGTGTTGCTGTTCCACATGAATAAGCCTTACCCATCTGCACGAAATTCTCTGGAGTTTCTCTATAATACAGAGAATTGGGGGTGTCGTCCCTTCTACAATGGGAATAACACGTACTTAGCAGAGAGAAATCCCGGAGAAATCTCTGTGTTATCACACTAATATTACTGCAGGGTGTGGATGGCTTTGAGCAGGTGGGAGGAGGTATTTGAGGTTGGGAAGAAGAGCTGGTGAGTGCAGAGTGAGTGGCCTACGCTTCACTGCTTATGTTTTTTTTTGTGGTTTGCAGCAATGGCATGTGCAAAGTAATAATGTAACTCAGAGCTAACAGTATTTTGTGAGTGAGAATTTCCCAGCTTTTTTTTTTTTTTTTTTTCTCCTTTGTGGGCATGTACCACCATAAGCATCTAGTTGCATGAGTATCAGTGCTGCTAGTATTTTAGTATTTTCTGGCCAGACTGACATGCCTGAGGAGGGCAAACAGGCCAGAGAGTCTCTGCTGGGACCCAAGGGGCGAGCACTGGCTGCAGGGCTGTTATCTGCATGGCCAGGAGCAGTCTGTCCTCTCCTTGAACGTATTGGGTATTGAAGCAGCAGCACTGAAATTCCTTCAAATTAGAAGATTTTTTATTCCTTTCTTTCTTTCTTTCTTGCCTTTGCCCTGCCAGCTTGTTTGGCAGCATCAAAAAGCAAATACGGTGATAGATTACTTCGATTTCGTTTGCTAGCTATGTGAAATGAACCCTGTTTTGAATGGGAAAAGCTTTCAGTCCATGAAGCAGCTGACATTCAAGCTGTGGAGGGACTGTAGGAAAAATTGTGTTAAACACAAGAAGAATTCAAAGGAATGCGAGAAATGAAGCAGAAAGCCCTGGGAGCATGTTTTCAGAGCACATGTGTGTGTATATAAATATGTATGTATTTTTTCCTTTGAAGCAATCATTGGGGAAAACTTGTTTAATTGTTTTGAGATTTGTTTTGACGAATGTACAGACAGAAATCTAAAGCAGAAGGATTACATTTACTTGCTCCTGTTGTTTTTAATCTGTATTTACTAATGATATTTTTGTATTTTTTATAATAGACCTGTCCCACTATTTAAGTTGCTGAAAGTATCTTCTTTGGAGTTTGGTAAGCAATACAGTATTATCTGCAGACTAAATAACTCAGTGTCGTGGTGTTTCTTTCCTATTCAGAGTGTGGCTCTGTACATACTTGGCGATGAGAGAGCTGTATCAAATGAAGCCTCACATTATTTGTACAAAATTACATCAGGTAATGATGCTCACGATGCCCTTATATCTCCTGGTGTCTTGTGTGTGTTGTTTGTATGCTGTCATTTTGCTTGAAGAACATGGGACTAACGGGGCCTTATTTGTCTATCCTAGGACAACGAAAACAGCAAATGGAGCAGGATGACAGTCGGTATGTTTTTAATGCTGTTCCATTATCATTCTATACTTTTATGACTCTCTGCTGCGTTTCTGATGAGCTTTTCTTGGCTTCTTGTTTATTCCCCGTTATTTTACAGATGTAGTTTCAGACAGAGCACATCTGTTTCTAACCTGGCTGAAAAGTTAGTGATTTGGATGACTAATGTCGGTAAGTGCAGCTTTTCAATGCATGAATGGAGACAACCATAGATAATAATCTTGTGCTTGCAGAATCTGAAATACATTTTGCCTAGTTTGATTGTTAATAGTTTTTCTTTTTTCCTCGCTAATTTTAAGGTTTCACCTTGAGGGATCTGGAGTCTCTCCCCTTTGGTGTGGCCCTTCCTATTCGAGATGCAATATATTATTGCCGAGAGCAGCCTGCCTCACACTGGCCAGAAGCAGTTTGTCTCTTGATAGGGCGCCAGGATCTGTCCAAACAAGCCTGTGAAGGGAACCTGCAAAAGGGTAAATCTGTGAGTATGGACACACATGGATTTCATGACCCTGGGCACTGGGCAGAACACTCCAGCTGTTTAAAACCTCCCCACGACCTGCAGATGTTCAGGGGTGTATGTTCCAACACACAAAAGGTACAGGATTCAAGACAGAGAGCAGCATATCGTCTAGGCCCCTATGAGGATTTTGATATAAAAGCATCCAGCACAGAAGAGTAAGTGTCCAACCTTTGAAGGTTATTGATATAAAAGAGATTTCAAACTTCATTTAAGTATGGTGCTCAAAAGTCTTGCCTGTGGAGTAATGCTTCTTTAAGTCCTCTTCTGCAAAACAGCTGCATTTTGGAGAAGTATTAAAGAGGTTTTGGTGCTCCACACAGAGACTGCCATCAAAGAGATGATGCCACAGCAAAGGGACGTGACATGTTGGCAGTCTGGTACCCTCGTGAGTTGGCATGGCCAGGATTCCTCTCTGGAGGAATCGATATGCTCTCTGAAATACCCAGTTTTCATACTTCTTTCTTGCAAAGGATCTAGTTCTTTGTATCATAAAGTAAAGAGAGAAAAGCTTTCTCTCTTTAGAGAGAACAGAGAGAAAACATGGTTTAGGTTGTACAAGTACATCTTGGTCAAGGTCATTTAAATGCTGTCTTAGCTTTGCAAGTGATGTTAAAAGTTGCTTTTTTATTTTCTTTTAACAAGGTCTTCATGATTCACTACCTATTAGAAAAGTTAATTATAAAAAATAATTTGTAAGGAATATAAACAAATTGTACAAATCTCATTTGGCACCATTCATGAAACATATTTTCAGGGGGTGGACTTTCTGCCTTCGTGTAACAATGCTAACTGTAAAACAATGAGAAATCCGATTTCACCACTTACTTTAGAACAATGCCTCAAATGTGTGTTACCTTAAAAGGATAAAGTGATCTTCAAATGCCAAATTGTTTGTCATTTCTCAGTGGGGCAGGGTGGAGTTTCCTGTTTCAAAACGGCCGCTGGCTACATGGGTGGTGCAGTTATGTATTGAGATTTGGCGCATATTTATCATTAAAAATTGGTTTTCTTTCATCAGATGTTAATTTACTTGCATTCCTGGTATCAGTTACCAGTGAGGCTTGGGAAGACCCAAGCTTTTATTTTAGTCTGTGTGATTTTGTATATGTCAGCCTGCCAAAACCCTGAGGAGAAAAGCATTCTGAGGAAAAATAACCGGTTTATAGGCTTTGTTGTTGCTTTTGTTCCTAGATTAATCATAATTTGTCTCCATGGGAATGGAGAAGGAGGAGGAATGGGCTAGTCCACCTTAGGGTTGACATCCAAGTTGTTTGATCAGGCCATAAGGAAATTCTACATTCAGCCAGAAAGCTTATTTCTGTAGAATTTTTACAAATTAATTGAATTTCAGCTTCATATGGAGTGACAGACGAGTTTGGAGCAGGTGTAGCATATGCAACTTGCAGCCAACTCTGCTGCATCCAGACCGATCCCGTCCTTGTCACTCTTGTTATCCTGTCCCTTGCTAGTGTGATGCAGGGCAGGCAGAGCCCTAAACTAGGATGTTACAAACCATGCCACGACAGAGAGTGTCCACCGTGCTCCCAAGCACTTGAAATGCTTCCGTTTCTTCTAGTCATGAGGAAGCTGGCAGCAGAGTTCAAAAAACATCCCAGTATCACGGTGGAACCGAAGGTAGTTGATGACAGCAACAAACTTTGGGTTAAGTGTTTATTTTATTTTAATACATGGCCCTTTTGTTTGTTTTGTTTTCTTTGTGCTTTTTTCTTTTTTTTTTTTTGCAAATGTTGTTCTAAAAAATTCAAGTCCAAATTATCATTCCGATGTAGGAAAATGTGCGTGATCAGGACAATGAAGCATGTGTCTGATTGGGACTGCAGAGCAGCAGGCCCAGTCGGGTTGAGAGTGAGTAGGTACTGGCAAATGTAAAACCCAGGCTGGGCACAGCAGGCTCCATCTGTGCCTTCAGGAGGTTGCCCTCTGTCCAAATGCCTGTTCAAATGCTGGTCTAGCTTTCTGTTTTTCACTGCTGAAATTGGAGGAAAAAAGTATTTTTAGCAGTCATAGATAATTGTGTAGGCAAGGAAGGAAAGTCATTTCATCTTCTAGCTGTGAAACAAGAACTAGTTCTAAAAAGAAGAACAAGATTTCTGAAATCACCTCTTCAAGCTCCTACTGTTCAGTCCTTGCCCAAAAACATTTGCTGCTGCTTTGAAATGTTATCTCCTCCTGCCTTGATAGTTATTTATCCCATTCAGCTGTGCAAAAATAGTTGATTCCAATGTTCAGAAACATTGGTCTGAAAGCATGAAATCCATTCCATTTTCAGATTAGTCTCAGTGTAGGTAACTGCTGAGCGCTTTGTAGTTGTGGTGCAGTATTTGCTGCCTCTCTGATGCTCACCAGTGTGGGTCTGTGTACCGGTACCTCTGGAATTGATACCTTTTTCTTTCCCTTTCAGTCTGTGGGCCAAGTGCTGACCTCTGATACCCTCTCTGGAGCCGAATCGGAAGAGGATGAGGATGGCATGAATGATATGAATGAGGAGGTGATGTCGCTAATCTGGAGTGAGGATTTGAGAGTACAGGAAGTACGAAGGCTCCTGCAAAGTGCCCGTCCCGTGCGTGTCAATGTAGTGCAGATGCCAGAAGCTAGTGACCATGAATACATAGAAGAAAAAGAAAACCGGTAAAAAATTCTCTCCAAGTCTAGCATTTTTTTCATAAGTATTATTTTTCAGGTAAAAAACGATATATTCTTGATGACTGAAAGCTAAGTGTGCCTACCAAACAGGACAATATATTCTAGGCCTGGACTGAATATTAAAGATGGTAGATCTGAGCGTAAACACTCAGAGAAGAGGGTTGGATTTCAGAGTGAAGGTGTTGGAGGTTCAGTGGACATCAAAACTCTTTTGTAGTGAGCTGAAGTGCTCTCAGGACTCAAGTTCATGGGAAAGATTTTTAGTTGGCACTTCAGCATGTTGAGATCAATTACAGTGTGAAAGCAGGTTGCAACATTTCCATCTCATCCCCCCACCTTCTTGCTCCTTCATGTCCCTCTAACTAAATTTAATTTCATTGGCACCCAGTTCTTCATGAGTAAAGGTACAGGGAAATACTGTTCATAGAAGCTACCACGTAGCATTCCCAAGGTAAGACGGTATCTTGACGTGCTGCCAGACTCCCCATCCAGTCATCTTTATGTAATGAATATATAAATACACACACACACACACATATTATATATATTTTTATAGTCAGTTCTACCTGAGTGAGATGCAAGCAAGTGGTTGCAGGCCAGAGAATTGCTACACTATTAATAAACTTGGCACAGGCCACTCACCTTAGTTTGAATGTATGTGATCTTCTGTTCATTGAGCTTTTTATTTTGGGGACTTAAAAGCATCTTCTCAATGAAAACTAAACTTTCAGAAGAACGTTAACATGCAAAGCCCTCTGCAGAAGTTGGAAGCTGAAGGAACACAGTGAGTTATTGTCTGACCTAACGAGCTGAATAATCTAACAAGTCTAGAAAGTGTTTCCAGAGTAAATTGTAGAGAATTGTGGTCAACATTCCTGGAAGCATGGTAATTCTGTACACAGGTTATTACTAAACGTGATCACGAGTCATAGCAAGATTGCATATGCATATTGCAGTCTGCTTTGTTTTGCTTTTTGCTTTCATCTCTGTCTCTGCTATGGCTGTTAAGTTGTCCATAGTGTATTTACTTTACAACCCCGGCTTTAAGAGGAAAAAAACAGAAGAAAGTTGCAAAATGCTGTCAGCGACAGCATACCTTTGAGGTTAACTTTTTAAACACTGAAGATATTGGTTCGCAGGTTTAGCCTACTAAAGAAGTGAAATTAATGTGCTATCTCTGAGTCAGAAAAGTGACTTTCTCCAGTGCCTGTTTTGTAGGTTCATTCTGTATTGTGTGTTTGCAGTATTTGCCCATATTAAGAACTAGTTTGTTTTTGATCTCATCTCCCCAACAGGTTGTTACAGCTGTGCCAGCGAACCATGGCCCTACCCGTTGGACGGGGAATGTTCACTTTGTTCTCTTACCACCCTGTTCCAACAGAACAGTTGCCTATCCCCAAATTGAATCTAACAGGTATGTTGCTCAGTGTTTTCTTTGAGATTTCATTTGTTGAAGCTGCAATATTTGCCTATCAGTAGGCATCTGCTTTGCTGGATGTGAATGCCCTTCTCAAGAGTGTAGGAACATGCCTCACTAATCGTGTCGACTTTATTAATGTAGGTAATGCAGTTAAAGAGAGCGAGTTGTTCCCAAAATGCATCTCCAAATACATATCTTTTTAGCATCTTATATGTATTTTTGCAAGACATGTAGTTAGTGTAGTGTTCCATAGCTTAAGTGTGTTTTATGTGATGAAGTAGCTCTTTTTTGTTTGCTTTGTATTTGGCACCTACTAGTTTCTTGTCTTCCAATGGCTAAGGCCAATATTGTTATCTACCACTAAGATCTTGCAAACTACATTTTGAGAAGCAGAGGTGAGTGAAGGAAGTTGCCCAAGGACATACAGGACATGGATACTACCCAATTTGAAATGCTGTTTTATCTCATATTGTGCTTATCTGAAGATACCTGTAACTTTCTTCAGAACAGACACGTTGCCTAGCATGCTATCACTGTTTGTTTCTGCTGAAGTTCAGAGCTGTTTCAGAAGTTCTTTGGATGAGCATCAATGTGTTTGTTTTAATATTTTAATACTGTTCCTCTAGCATATCAATGAACTAGCAGGACCACGCTGCTAAGTTGCTCCTTTGCTATTCTGTCTTTCAGTTAATTGTTTTTACTGCTGTTTTACTCTTTTTTTGTCGTGGGCAGGCCGTGCTCCTCCCAGGAACACCACCGTTGATCTGAACAGCGGCAACATCGACGTGCCCCCGAACATGGCCTGCTGGGCCAGCTTCCACAACGGCGTGGCTGCTGGGCTCAAGATAGCACCTGCCTCGCAGATAGATTCTGCGTGGATCGTCTACAACAAGCCCAAAATTGCTGAGCTAGCGAATGAATACGCAGGCTTCCTCATGGCTCTGGGTTTAAATGGGCACCTCACGAAACTTGCCACGCTCAATATTCATGACTACTTGACAAAGGTGAGGCCTTCTTCCATGCACAACAGAGAGAAATGTCTGTAGGACTCCAATTGCTTGAACTTTAAAAAAGAATCAGTCTTTGAAACACTGAATTGGAAGTTTCCTGGTATGAGCGACTCTTACAGTCACTTCCTTAATGTCAGTGTGTGACTTTATTTCTGTGTAAGAGTCTTGCAGCTGTTTTGTCCCTGGATCTTCCTGCACTGTGTTGATGCACAGCTCCTTGTGGCAGGTGAATTTAGGCAGGCTCATTCTGTATCAAAAAGTTCATCTCGTTAATCTCTCTGTGGTGCAGAGTGACAGCTAGCCACTCCGGAAACTCCAAACTGTGAAGTTTGTTTTATAGGATTTTCAACCCTTGTGAAATCCCAGTTAAATTGTAAAAAAAATTTTAATTATGTAGCTGTTTTCAGACATAAAGTTCAATGCACGTGGCATCAGGCTTGTTGGGAGGGAAAGAGTAAAAATGAACTACTAGGGTGATGATGACCTTTAAAAGCTTAAGTTTTATTTTTAAAACATCCCAAATTTATTTTTTGGAAACTAAAAGTCCCCGTTATAATCATGCTTAGCATTTCACTGTGCAAAAACTTCCGTTTGGATTAAGTCTGCCTCTTCAACAAGAGTGTAAATTTGGAAAACACCTTTGTACTTGTAGCAGCAAGCAGTTGTTTTCCTCAAGAGGTGAATTCAACAAGCTTAACCACTGGATATATTTGAGAATACAAGAGTTAAAGTTCAGCTGGGAAAAGCATTTTCCCTTTCTGAGCATCCCGGGCCTTCTTTCCTCACGGATCCTTGTTTCCTGTCACAGGGCCATGAGATGACAAGTATTGGGCTGCTGCTCGGTGTGTCTGCTGCCAAGCTGGGCACGATGGATATGGCCATTACGCGGCTTCTGAGCATCCACATACCTGCCCTCCTGCCACCAACGTCGACGGAGCTGGATGTGCCCCACAACGTGCAGGTGGCTGCTGTGATAGGAATAGGCCTCGTTTACCAAGGCACTGCTCACAGGCACATGGCTGAGGTTCTGCTGGCCGAAATAGGTAACTGCTAACATGGGAAAAGGGGGTAAAGACAGACAGACACACGCTGCATGTTTTACACTGTGCAGCAGTGACAGGCAAAAATTAATGCCTATTTTCTGGCAGTCATCCTCTGCCACTGCAATATTCACCTCTCATTTGCCAAGCCCTACTCTCTGCTGTTCAGCAGGATAGAAGTGACTGTGAACTACGTCCTGTAGCACAGAGAGCACTCACTGAATTAGCAGAAGTGCAATAACAGCATCAGGACTGGACCTATGTACCTTTGGCATATGGAAATTTTATTCAAGTAGAATGGGTCTGGGATTGCCAGCTGTTTGTTAAATTGTCCTGCACGAACATGTTCCTCCTGGCTTGGATACCAAGTTTTTGGAAAGCCTGACCCTCTGCAGCACCTGAGCAGATCTACTGCACAGTGTATACCTGAGGAAGCTGGCACCTTCCAGACACTGTTATTCATGTGTGTTCACAAAGGAATAATCGTGGTAGAAATGAGAGACTAAAGCACTGAATGGAAAAAAAAAAAAGTCTCTGTCCTCAAGGACAGTATTTTTGGGTCGCTGGGTTGGTGGAAATGGAGCCATCATTTCTTCAAATCTCCTGATTCAAATTGTGTGGTTAAGGCCTTCCAAACAACTCTCTCTGATGGATGGTTTTGAGCAGGAAACTTCTGATCATCAGAGTCTTCTGTGTAGCTGTTCTGGTTTTATTTCTAGCAGTTTTAATTCATGTTTATAGGCAACTCTTCATGGATAAGTTTTAAGAATGAAATTGTACCTGTTACTGCATATATCAAATTACTAGGAATGTATTTTCTGGCATTTTCAGTTGGTCTACGAGCTCCCACCGTATCACTAGGTAGTATATACAGTTTCTGGGGGGCGTTATCCTTTAATCACAGACCATTTAATAATTATTATTTTAGAGAGTGCTTTCCTGTTATTCTTTTTTAAGTGACTTTTTTCCCCCATTTCACTAGAAATGTGATGCTCAGTTAAACCATGTTCACTTAGCAGGGATTTTAGAAGAGGAATTTCACCATTCATTCTGTTTTCTCAAGGACGTCCCCCTGGACCAGAAATGGAATACTGCACAGACAGAGAGTCCTATTCCCTCGCATCAGGCCTGGCTTTAGGCATGGTTTGCCTAGGGGTAAGTGCCTTTTGTAGTTGCTATTGTTAAAATTACAATTATTGGAAGAATCATTACCTGTTGGGTTGGGGGTGCCGAGAATTGTTTCCTTCTCCCAACTGCTTTTGGATGAATGCACTTTTTTTTTTTCCTTGTGTGGAAAGCCGCTTTCTTCTTATTTCTTCTCCTCTTCATTCTTTAGCATGGCAGTAATTTGATAGGCATGTCCGACCTCAATGTTCCTGAGCAGCTTTACCAGTACATGGTTGGAGGACACCGGCGCTTCCAAGCAGGAATGCACAGGGAGAAGCACAAGTCTCCCAGTTACCAGATTAAGGTACATGTTATAACTGTTCAATTTTTGCTCACTTAAACAGAAAATAGTGGTGGCTTGGAAGGCTACAGTGGTTCTGTATATCAGTGCACCACAGAAGTTTTGAATGATACTGCCTTCCTAGTTACCCGCTCAGAAACTGCCCTCTGCCTTCACAGGAAGGAGATACCATAAACGTGGATGTCACTTGCCCAGGTGCCACGCTTGCGCTTGCAATGATCTATCTCAAGACTAATAACAGGTATTAACCTTGGAATGAATCTGATTTTTTGTAATAATTAGTGATAGATGTTTAAACTGTAATCATGTTGGCCCTGTGTTGTGTGATTTGGGCAGTTTTGTGCCCCATCAGATGACCTGCAAACCCTGTTGCCTCACTGTACTTTGCAGATCCATTGCTGATTGGCTTCAAGCACCAGACACGATGTATCTGCTGGACTTTGTAAAACCAGAGTTCCTTTTATTGAGAGTAAGAATTTCTCTGTTTCATTTCTCAGTTTATTTAACAATACTACAAATGCATCTTAAAATTCAACATAGAAGACCGTAGCTATCTGATAACTCAGAAAGTCCAAGTCCTGCTGAGCTTAGACCTTCAAACAAATCTCTGCTTGTACAAGGGCACTTGGATTGTCCTGCAGCCCTAGAGACGGATAGGATTTGGTGAGAGATATTTGAATGATTCATTTTGTTAGGAGTCTTAAATTCATTTGAACAGCTTAAGTAAATTTCTGTAGCTTTTTTTTAATGAACTTAAAATATTAAAAAATACCATCAGGCCTCAGGATCTGTTAAAAGTATATGCTGTACTTTCAGGTAAATATATTAGCTAGTCATCCAGAGCTCAAAATAATGTATTTTATAGTTCTTTTGTCTGCAAACAAAATTTGAGTTTCCCAAAGCAAAAGAGCTTTTCTGTTCTTTCTGATACGAAGACTGGAAGCAATGAAAGAGCTGCCTGAGGTGTAGCTAGGTTTTCTGTTCTTCTTTTTGGATGCATTTATTGTGGTTAAGGGGTGGGGAGTTGCAGGGAAGTTCATTATATACTTTTTTTTTTTTTCCTTACATTTTGACTTTCTCACCCTTCTAGACCTTGGCTCGCTGCCTGATTTTGTGGGATGACATCTTTCCCAGTTCCAAGTGGGTTGACAGCAATGTGCCCCAAGTAGGTATTTAGGCTTAGTGTGTTTATTTCCCATTTTTACATCTTGCTATATTGCTCACATCTGAACATCTCCATTGTCACCTGAGCTTCACAAAAACACATGTTAATTTATAGTATTTCTTTGCTATATGAGGCTTGATAAGATGTAGGAGAGACCAAGGGCTGGACCTTTTACAAAGATGTCATGACAGACTAAATGAAACTTAATGGGCCATTGAAAGAAGGCAGTAGGAATGAAGTTAACGGACACAAATTTACAGCATGAGAATTTCTGTTTTTTATATAGAAGGACAAAAAAAATGTTCCCAATGTGGATAATTGGATACTAGAAGAGGAGCCTAGAGAGCCTGTGTGATCTCCGTCTTTGAGGATATGCAGATCTAAACTGGATAAGTCTCTGAGGAAAACCTGATGTACCTTTGAAGATGCCATGCTTTGAGCAGGGGCTTGAAGTGCAGACTTCCAGAGTTCCCTTCCTGCGGTGCTGATGAGTGTTGCACTGGATTTTTTGGGTCAGGATGGAAGTGCAGGGCTCTTCATAGAATATTGTGATGGTCTAGAGCTAGAGGAGAGAGGATTGAGGAGAGAACTCTTCAAGACAAAGAAAATGGTAGAAAGAGAAAGGAAATAAATTTTTCTCCAAGACACAAGAAGCCATGTGCCAAATTGCTATAGGGAGGTTTCAGTTGAGCATTAGGAATAACTGTCTAACAATAAGATCAACAGTCCTCCAAGACATGTTGCATAAAACATGGACTTGGCACCAGTGAATTTTTTTTTAAGAACAAGTTAGATGACCTAAAGTTGCCTGCTTTGGTTTTGGGTACATACAGTAACCTCATGTTCTGATACAATCTTGCCATTGCCTGTTTTTTGCCAAGTCTTTAAGAAACCAGATATGTGAGCACTGAAAAGCATCCCTTTGGATGAGAAGTGTGATGAAGCAATTGCTAGTGGGAAAAAAAAAAGTTAACTTTTATAATCCTGTGAAACAGACTTTCTGTTTTGTAAGACCCTGCATGCCCAGAAAGTTTTAGAGAGGATCTCCCAGATTAAGTTTTCTACCTCTCATGCTTTTTACAGATCATAAGAGAAAACAGTATATCCCTTAATGCAACAGAGCTCCCTTCATCTGAAGACCTGAGTTTGGAGACACTGGTGTAAGTAGCACGTATAAGGATTAGTCACAGCTAGAGAGGAACATTGTACAAAGCCAAATTTTACTTTAGAAGCATGCAGCTAACTTGGGGCTCCTGTTATCTCTAATTGGTATCTCAATTCATATGCAAAGAAGATCTGCCCCTTGATATTTGTGGAATTTTATTCTCAGCGTTCTTCTAAGGAGGAGACTTTTTTATGTAGTCGAGAATTTGTGATGCTTATTCAGATTAGGAAAAGAGAAACACTCATTTCCTGTTTATGTTGCTTATTAGGCAAGCTCATGTCTACATCATTGCTGGTGCGTGTTTGTCACTGGGATTTCGGTTTGCTGGTTCAGAAAATATGGCAGCATTTAAGTGCTTGGTAAGAGGTTTTTGTACTTTTCCCCCTTGATTTCCGATACAGTTGTAATCTGTCCTTTGTATCTCTATTTAGTGTGTATTTCTTTTCCTTTACAGTACAAATATGCAACAGATTTCCTGAAGTGTTTGTCAGCACCAACAGCTTCAATAGTAAGTTTTTTTGAAGTACTTTGAAAGTTCAGGGGAAAGGAGGCTTTGTTATGTGATATGCTTCTACTCCCACTGAAGCCTTAATGCAAATAAAATCATGCCTTTTACTTTTCCGTTTGCCAAATGTATTTATAGAATGCGACAGGGCGGGGAATCATTTTTGTTAAGGACTCTGGTTCTCCAGTCTCCCTGTTTCTGTGGAATGTGGTTTTTGAACTCCAGGGTAGAGAATAACATACTAGGTCTGACATGTGTTTGACCACAGAAGTGTAATAACTCTTTTCCTAATCCACTTGAAGACAGGTCATTATAATCTGGAAACGTGTTTGAGTGTCTTGTTGCTGTCTCTCGCGATGGTGATGGCTGGCTCTGGAAACCTGAAAGTCCTTCAGCTTTGCCGCTTCATGCACAAGAAGACGGGTGGAGAGATGAATTACGGCTTCCACCTGGCTCACCACATGGCTTTGGGGCTCCTCTTTCTGGGAGGAGGAAGGTAACTTGCCATTTTCAAAGACAACTTTTTCTTGTATTCCGTCTTTCCTGTGGAAACTGGAGCAATGTGCAGAAAAGTGTGCGAGTTCTTGGGATCCAAGGTGTAAATTGGAGCAAATAACAAAGACATTTTGGGCAAATAAGAGACGTTTCTGGAAAAGGAGGATTTGCATGACTCTGCTTAGGGTCCAGGGGATGTTTTTCCTCTTTTCCTGTATTCGTACCTACATTTACTGTTTTCAATAATTTGGTATCAGGTGCTTGACCTTATATTTGTCATCTCATATTTAATAATGTTTGATAGTGAACCTCCTCATATTTGGACTCCTGGAGACTTAGAATTTAGAAAGCTGATGTCATGAACAGCAGAAACGGTCACAACTATCAAGAACTTGGTTTTTGTCAGAGCTCAGCTTGTGCACACAGCAGTTTTGGATCAGGTTTTAGTAGTTACTATCATTTGAATACTTTAGTAGTTACTATCATTTGAATACTTTGTAAATAACACAGTAGAGGAGGATAAAGCCACAACAGTCTAGTGAGTGTAGTGCTTTAAAGCAGCGTGCATAAATACACCAAAAAAGCATGGCAACTGTCCAGTGTTGGGACTGGAAGGAGGAGCTGTGCTTGGGTCCACCCTCGAGAGATCCCTTTCCTCCATTAGTTTTTCCATCTGCTTAAATTTGCTCCTCCTTTTAGCCTTCCTTTCTACTAGGGTGCTATGATACTACTTATTAAGCTAAGTAAGTAAAAAACACTTGTCTTAATTCCTCCAGGCATTCTTTTCTAGAAAAATTAATTTGCTTCATTCTCATCTTTCTTTTTCCTCCTGTGTCTTGATGTTCACCACTTGCTCCCTCTTAAGCACTCTGTCAGACTGCAGTGCTTAATTCTTTGTTCTGGTTTGTTTCTTTAAATGCATACTCTATCATGAAGCTTAATAGAACTCCATGGCAGATAGCTCGTGTAAAATGAATCCTTCTGTTGGCCATTTCACTGGTGCTAGATTCCTTTCTTTTGGCTTTCCGTTGACTGGAACAGAGCCTTTTACTTCTAGGGGCTGCAATCAAGGAATATGGGACATTTTATTCTTCGTGGGTTAGTAAAAGTGAGAATTTGGCAGCTACTTCTGTCATCTCTTCTGGATGCTGACATGGCTTTTCCATCATCCTCGTTATATATAGGCGTGCAGGCTCCTAGGGTTGTTACCATTTTAAGTGTGCTGACTTTTTAGCTTTGTTGTTCCCTTTGCATCAGAAAAGACAAACACTGATGTCAAAGTAATTCCCTTTTGTCCAGATCTTAAAAAAAATACTCTCTGTGTGGTAGCTTGGAAACTGTCCCCTTTACTGTTCTCATTGTCTGGAAGATCTAAACATGATTATTTTTATTTTTGTTATTTTTATTTTTGTTATTTTTATTTTTGTTATTTTTATTTTTGTTATTTTTATTTTTGTTATTTTTATTTTTGTT
>JAWLRI010000446.1:1435786-1455377 GCA_034781795.1 Crypturellus tataupa | reverse complement strand
GTTATTTTTATTTTTGTTATTTTTATTTTTGTTATTTTTATTTTTGTTATTTTTATTTTTGTTATTTTTATTTTTGTAAATGCAAATCTTACTGCCTTCTAGGTGCCACGTAACTTAGCATTGGCATAGGAATGTTTCTTGTGTTCATTCCCCCTATTCCGTGCTCCTTTTGCCTCCTATAAGAAGGTATTTGGAAATACAGTGCATTTTTGCACTTTGCTTCTGTCTATCCCTTCTGTAGGGCACTGAAAACTTTGAACACCCGTGGTAGAGCTGCCAGTAATAGTTAGCACTGAAAACTAATAGAAAATGTTTTTTTCTACAGATACTCGCTGAGCACTTCAAACTCTTCAATTGCTGCTCTCCTTTGTGCCCTGTACCCTCATTTCCCTGTTCACAGCACAGACAATCGGTAAGGGTTTTCTGCTGCTACCTTACTACAGATTTCGTGCTAGCTTGTTTGACAGCTGTGTTTGGCTATTGGGCTATGAGCATCTTGGTATAAAAAGGTGCTGAATTCCTTATTTCCCTGCCGCAGGTACCATCTTCAGGCTCTGCGTCACTTGTATGTGCTGGCAGCAGAACCCAGGCTCTTGACACCTGTTGATGTGGATTCAAACACTCCTTGTTATGCACTGATAGAGGTTACATACAAGGTAATTTGTCTGGGAGGGAAGAGAAGAGAGGAGAAGGCCTTGGAGAAGGTGTGGGAGACCACCAAAAATGCTGCTGTAGCAAAGGCATGCTGTGTTCGTTGTTGTGACAAGCAGTTTGGGCTATTTTTTAAGTTGAGCCTAAATTTTAAGTTATCTTTAAGTTGCGGTAGAGACAAATTAAATCTGTAGGGAACTATTTGAAGGGGTGTGTTCAGCCCACTTGTACATTACTTGTGCATTAAACATGGGACAAGCAAAAGGCACCACAAATTCTTCAGTTAAGTGTGTAAAAACGGAGCCAGTGTCGCCATTCTCATCTTTCTGAGGAGGGGGAGCTTTCCAAAGGCACAGAGATGGCTGGAACTGGCAGTGATTTCAACACCCTTTCCCTAATTCTGCCAAAAGCTGGCTATGTTCTGCTAATCAGAACCCAGGAATAGAAACTCACTGGCTTTTGTCAACATAATTGTTGTAAATAAGGTGCATATTTTCTTTTTCTTTGCATTGAAATGAGATTTACTAATATGTGAATATTGTTGGCTTTTTAAAGGGCACGCAGTGGTATGCAGAAACCACGGAGCAATTGATGGCACCCACCCTTCTTCCAGAGCTTCACTTACTGAAGCAGGTAAAGGAGGTCTCCACCCTAATGAGAAATTTAATTGTCTGGATTCTGCCCAACACTCGCTGCGAGGAAAGAGAGAGAGAGACATAAGTGATCTTTGATTCCCAGTCTAACCTCAGACAAATCCCAGTTAAACCTTAACCAGACTCTGGGAACTCTGTGCTCTGATGACAGCTCTGAGGACATTTCCATTGCTATGGGATGCATAGACGAACATTTTCCATGCACTGCTCCCTGGATTTCACTATCACAATTTTGATTGTGATAGTGAAATCCAGGGATCTGATCCAGATCTGATGTAGCAGGGAATTCCCTCTTTCAAAGAACTTCACTGTAGCAGAAACAAATCTGTCTTCTCTTCCCTCTGGATTTTCAGGGCAATTAGTACTGTAGTGAGGCACCTGCCCTTCTGAATGCATGGAAAGAGCTTTAAACTTATCTAGAAAACTCTTGATTTCATAATTCTGGTTTTATCTAGTAATAAATATGCTTACATTGACAGATCAGAGTGAAAGGACCACGGTACTGGGAATTATTAATAGATTTAAGCAAGGGAACACACCATCTCAAGTAAGCATTTTTTATACTACTTGTTAGTTGAATGTGTTAGTTGTTAGGGTTTGTTTTGTTTTTGTTTGTGCTATGTTGTTGGAGCTTTTTTCTTGTTTAGTTTAGTTTTTTTTTTTGTTTGTTTGTTTGTTTTGTAAATAAAAAGCTCCTGTAGTTGTAACACCTACAGGTTGGAAAGAATTTGGGTTTTGGTCGGTTTGCTGTTGTGTGTTTGGCAGCACTTTAAGGTGAAGAAAGAAACTGTGTAGTTGGTTTCACCTGTTGTAAATTATTCATACAAAAACAGGGTGGGGGAAAACTTGCTAGTAAAAACCGCAGATATTGGCAGTGGGATTGAGCAGTACCAGAAACTACCTTTAACTCATGGTTTTAGTTTAGTTTTGAGTTGAGTTGATGTGATGTCATATTTCCCAGGCTGTCAATACACGAGTTAGCTGCTGCTGCTTTGTGAAATACTATTTTTCTGATGTTACAAGAAGTATACAAACTCCTACCTATGGCTTGTTAATTAACGTTTTTAACTCATCCTTGGGCAGCTGTGGAAAAACAGCAATCTTACCAGAATACAGTTTCAGTAGGTAAAATAATTCTCACCCTTGCACTTAACACCCTACAATGTAACTTGTCACCAAGAATAGGGTAGAAGAAGACAGCTGCCTTTTTCATCAGTAATTTAATTCTTCTGATTGCTGTAAGTGACTCTACTGAGATCAGATTAAGCACTGCAGTGCTGTGTGCACTGCTCTGTGCCCTTAAAGATAACTAGCAGAGAACTGCCACACTGTAGCCGGCAGAAACCCACCCCTCTCCTTCTGGGTTGAGTCTTTTAGCCTGGTCATGTTTGAAACTCATCTGTACAAAAAAAGCTGTTTTTTTGGACAGACAAGACCTCAGGAGACTGATGCGTTTTCTTATCTGTAGCCCTTTAAAACAGCAGAGACCTGGCTGGCTGGTGATGTTTTGAAGATGTGCCCGTGTGTGGGAGAAATCTTCTTTTCCCATCTTACTGCGTATGAATTGTTACGCTAAGTAGGTAGTTTCACTATAGGTAATATAGTTATTTTAAGGGCGCCTGTGGGTCTAAAGTTACTTGTGCAGCTAATATTGTTTTAAATCAGATAAAACCTGCAGCTGTTTTGCCGTGGTGCTGCTTTAAACTGCTGCACGCTTCTACTTGTCTGCTTGGCTAGGGATGTCAGGGGACTTTTTTTTGCCATCGAGGAAGGACCTCTTCACCCTCACAGCTTGCCCTTAAAGCTGTGGATGTGGTACAGGTTATGTGGTTGTCCTTGGTGTTGAGAGCTCATCTTTTAGCGATCTGGCAAGAACCTTATATTGTGCCTTATATTGCTTGTATCAGTGTGAATTACGTCTTTTTCCTCTCCATTTGTCTGCTAGCACATCATGATTTGAGGACAACCTGCCCCAGAAGACAGCAAGATTTTTATGTATATGCACATTGGACAGAGTTTAAGCCACCAGGGCAAGGGATATTATCACATATGGCTGTTGCATACCTGTGTCTTTTACAGGTCTGCCTCATTGTGTATAAGTTCCAGTGTGAAGTAAGCCCCGTTATTCTCGTTTCAGGTCAATCCTCGCCAAGGGGGGTGTCTTGTATGTGAAGCTGAGAGCGGGGCAGCTCTCGTACAAGGAGGACCCCATGGGCTGGCGCAGCCTCCTGGCGCAGACAGTCACTCTCCGCAGCTCCGAAGCTCGGGCCTTCAAGGTACTGCTGCCAAACATGGTAAATGTGCATTAAAAAGAGATGTAGCCACGAGGCGAGCTGCATCCAAGGGCAGACAGGCAGGGAAGTGGGAATGGCACCTCAGGAATGGCTAAGTGGTGCCCAACAGCTGTGTTTTTCAGCCCTACCACATGGTTGTGAGTATTGAAGTCACCTACCTGGCTGCAGGGGAAGGAAGCCCGCTGGCTTTCATAGTGAGCGGGATGCACTTGGGCCCAGAGCCGCCACGTGCATGTGCACTTGTTGTGCGGACAAACAGAAACATCAGGTGATTTTTGCACATGATGTTTTTACTGTAGATTGCAATGTGTGTTAGGGAAGAAGAGGGCAGTATTTGTGCAGTAAAATCAAAAAGTGCATTTTAAGAATATGCTTTAATCTGTTTTTTAGCCAGAAGCAATTTCAGCTTTCACTTCCGATCCTGCTCTGTTTTCATTTGCTGATTATTTCTGCAAACCAACTGTGAACATGGGCCAGGTATGATGCCTAGAGGTGGACTAACACGGTTTCTTGTTTTCATTAATTAAAAAGTAGGGAAATCTATGTTAAACTGCAAAGAGCAGAGTTCAGTAATATATCCTTCAAATAGTGGGAACAGGGAATATTATAAGGGATGTTCTGTAATGCAAAAGAGCCAAAACAGTGTTGACCTTACAGGGTTTTTTTTCCATTGCTTACGTCATAGTTTTTGCTAGTTGTGTTAGAAAATACACTAGTTGGCATTCATTAAACACATTTTACAGTGAATACAAGAGCTCTGTTTAGTGTTCTGCAGTATTTAGGTGAAATCACAGCAAAACTGTTGCGTTTTTTATCTTGTTTTGTGTTTTTGTTCGTTTGTGTGTTTGCATGGAGAGCTGTTTCTCTGTGCAGAGCGACTTAAAGGAGGGAGTAAAATACATCCACATCCTAGCTGGTTTTAATAAACGTGGAAACTAAAGCAAGCTGTGTGCCATTATTAGCTATCATTAATTTATGTAACGTCAGTGCATGGGTTGACTTTAATGGAAGGAAATGTGTGCAGTGTAAGAACCTGTAATAAATTGTACCTAGCATGTGCACTTTGTAAAAACATGTGTCTTTTATCAGAAACAGGAAATCCTGGATCTTTTCTCTTCAATTCTTTACGAGTGTGTTACTCAAGAAAATCCAGAGATGCTGCCCACGTACATAGCAATAGATCAGGTGAAGTAAAAACTATTTTAACAGCAGTATTTTGGTGCAGGACTGTTAGTTGCACACACTTTTGCAGAAGGAACAGTGCTAAAAGTGTTAATGAGCTTGCAGGGGGGCGCCAGAGACTCTAAAGCAAACTAGAAAACAGGTAATTAATGAAGACTGAAATTACACAAGAAACATTAGTCGACACTTTTTCTCAGCAGTTACTGAGAAGGAGAGTACTCGGAGTGTGTTCTTGAGTGGTCATTCACTTCACATTTGATATTAACTTGTTTCCCCCTGTAGTTCACGTTCTTACAAATGCTTTTTATTTCCCCTCTGCCAGGCTGTGAGGCGATTGGAAAGGAGAGAAATGTCTGAGACATTTGAGCTGTGGCAGATAAAGCTGGTGTTAGAATTTTTCAGTTCTCGAAGTCACCAGGAGAGGATGAGCCGGAATCCAAAGCGAGGGCTCTTCATGAACTCTGAATTTCTGCCTGTGATGAAGTGCACTATTGATAACACTTTGGATCAATGGCTTCAAGGTATGGAGAACATTAATACTACACCCACGGGTGCAATTCATCATTCTTGTCCTTCTACCAATCCAGACTGTGCACTGTTACCTCCCAAGTATTTTGAAATGATAATGTAAGGCAAAGTACTTATATGTTAGCAGAAAACAACTTGTTTGCCTTTTAGCCTCAAGCTTACATGCCATATCCCTGACCAAAATGATACTTTGTTTTTAGAACTGAAAGGAAGACTTAACTATTTTCTTACTAAGCTGTTTTATATAATGCAGTGTGTATGCTCAGTGTTGTTTGAGTGTGTCTATGTGAGTGAGTGTATGTATATGAAGGCACTTACCTTTCCAGCTGAGTGAAATGCTTTATCAGTTGTTTTACGTGTTACAGCTGGAGGGGACATCTGTCTGCATTCCTACTTAAGCGGGCAGCCCACGGACGAATCCCAGCTGAGCGTGCTGGCTTGCTTCCTCATCTACCACTCGGTGCCCACCCCGAGCCAGCTGGCAGCCGGAGGCTTGGAAGGTACCGTTGGGTGCGACACGGCGCTGCAGCGGCGTGGACACACACTAGGGGGGTTGTGCGCTGTGTTAAGAGGAGTGTGTCCTGGACAGTGTGTGGAAACATGCAATTCCTCTGAAAGCTCCTCCTTTTTCTTCTTTTTTTCCTCTTTGTCAATATGTAAGTATTGATGTGCAAGGTGGACATTTCAGGTAGGAAAACAGAAGGCAGAGTTAGTAATAATGTTCCTAAAGGGCAACAAGATCAGAAGGGAAAAGATCAGGGGAAGGCAACCTTTATGTTGTGTTAGCCTCCTGCTGAATGTCCTCAAGTCTTTTTGTTTTGAGAACCTGGTTAGAGTGGTCCCCTGATCTGGAAACTGTCGATTCTGAGCCATTTCAGTTGGCAGCTTTTGTTTTGCCCTTTATCAGCCCAGCCTAAGGATAGACAGCTCCTTGTTTACTCACCTAAGAACTGACTTTTTTTTTTCTCAGATTGTAAAAGAAATGCAGCCAGGCTTTGATTTGGGGAACTCTGTGGCTTCCTAAGGGGTGTGAAATGAATGTGACCACCTCAGTGGTGAACAAGAGGAATCTATTCCTGAAGCCTTATGAGAGGCCACAGCCCTCTGGCCTGGCACACTGTGCAGGCCGTGCTACCATGGACTTTTCTTGGGATATTTTTAGGTCAGGCATTTCTTTCGGCCAGAAGACCTCTATCCTGTTTTGCTGTGTCTTCTTTAGCTTTTATTAGCCTTTTTTCTAGGCGTTCCTGCCGTGCTAAACAAATTTGGGGTTTCTTTTTCAATTGTGCTTGGCTAGGCGGTAACATTTTAATTAATACAGTGTTTGCAACAAAACGTGTGGTAAAAAACACATCTCCACGTGCAAATGTGACCTGAAATGCAGCCCTGAACGCTGGCTGACTCTGTGCTGCATTGATACCTCTCTTCCTGGGCATGTGTAACACCCGTACGTAATCGTATTCTTTTTCTTTCATCTCTTTAGGAAGTACGAACTTCTCTGAGCTGCTTTTGAAGTTCAAGCAGTTGAACATGCCCGTTCGTGCGCTGCTAAGGCTGGCTCCTCTGCTGCTTAGAAATCCACAGTCCATGGTGCTGTAGTTATGCCAGCAGGGAAACTCCTGGCGTTCGTTTGACACGCAGAGACTCCACGACAGAGCCAGCTCTGCATTGATTCCTACTATTTGAAAGACAGACAGATAAAATGTGCTTTAATTTTGTAACCTCCCAAACAACAAAAACTTCAGTCTTATCCCTAGACGTGGTGACTGTGAGCAGGAGTTATTTATAAATTGTTACAGTGAAAGAAGAAATGTGTAAAAGTGAACTAATAAAAATTTACTTTTGTTACTAAAACTTATTTAGAAATACATCCATTGTGGTGAGTTCTGAAAAGGCCTTGGTTGGGAACCACATGATTTCCTTGTTTTTGTAACTTCTTTGCCTATAGCGTAGCTAAATCTGCTCCCATGAGGTACTATGGATTTTAGAGGAGGGGCAGCCCAGAGGAAGCCAAACTCCCTTTTCCTCTAGCACCCAACTATTGCCCAGTGAAGCCTTTGCCTTGCAAGAACCAGCATCATCTCTCCATCTCATTCGTGTGACTTCTGTTTCAGCCTACTGGGTGCCCCTTGCATACGTGTTTTTTCTGTAAGTATAAATTATTTGCTCTGACTCTTCTGCCACAGACTCACTATTGCACTGTTTATGTTTTTTATTTTTTTCTTAAGTCTTTCATTTTTTTCTCTCTCTCTAATCTTTGTTCTGCAATTAGTCAGTGGCTGCTGAGAAAACACCTGCCTCCACACTGTTACGTTATGTCTGGGCAAGAACTGAAACTAGTCACAGACTATTTAAATAATAGGGCATTCGTTTGCGTTTCCTTAATCTCTGCTACAATGGGAGCTGTATCTCCCCGGAGCTTTCCCCAGAGTGCTGAACTTGGAACAGGACTCGCTCTGTATTTGTTCTGGGCAGGCGAAGCACTTAATTTTTCATAAAACAGGTGGAGTTGCTCCAATAAAAGCAGCCAGAGATGGAATTAGTTACTACTAGAAAAGGAGCCACAGCCAAGCTGTTAGACTTTGCTTATTCTGAGGTTTCAGATTTGATCTTCTTCTGTGGGACTTGCGCAGATCTTGGTCCCCTTTTTCTGAACCCTCGAGCAGGGAAATCAGGACTGCAGGGAAGGGGCAAACATAAGGAGGAAGAAAAATAAAAGTGATTATGTAAAAAACAAATGTAGAAAAAAACTACAAAATGTTAAAACATTATTAAAAACCTCCTGATGTGTTTATTAACCAGGGTTTGCAGAGATCAAGGCTTCTGAAGGAAGGATCTGTACTGTGTGCCCATGGCAGCTATGGCAAATCCTCTTTTGTCTGAACCATTTAGAGGTTGATCCAGCTTCTTTGAGGACCCACAGTAGGAAAGATTTTTTGTTTGGGGAGAGGTTAGGTCTTTACCTGACATGAGAGTCCAGGATTCAACAGGCACAGAAAGGTCCGTCGGGCTGTGTAAGAGCTGGATTTTACTCCGGGAGTGCTGGAGCAGGTTACACGGAGAGGATGTGGAGTCTCCATCCTTGGAGACCCTCCAAAAATAACTGTACAATCCCCTGTGCCCAAAAGAAAAACAGAGGAAGAAAGAAACCCCTTCTGTAAAGGCGTTTTCTTTGCTGTGTGAATGAAATAAAGCCATTTACTCAAAAGAAGTGTGGAAAACCCGCTCCTGTCACATAGCATCGTGACACCTTGCCGCGCAGTGCAGGTTTATCACCCCTGCACCCAACCGCTGTCCCCATGGTGAGTGCTGTTACCTGCTCGCCAGCCTGTGGGTGCACCTGTAGTTTTCTGCTTGCATGACAGTTTGTGCTGGACCCCAAACAGGTTTGGAAAGCCGCAATGTCCTTGTTTGTTCCTCGCTGTGGCCAAGGAGTGTGGGTTGCAGTCCAAGCTAGGGCCAGTAAGGGTAAAATTTCCCATTTTAAGGGTGTGAAAGACCAAGCTCTGTAGAAAATACAAGGCACTTTTGATATCTTTACCTGCATACAGAGCCTACAGCTTGAATAAACTTACTTTAGGAGGCAAAGGTTTGGGAGCACGAGTCAAAAGAGCTTATTTTGGTTTTGCCCCAAGCAGTCTTGCCCAGTGACTCTCTGATAGGAGCCTCACGTCGCTACAGGAGAGAAATAAAGGGCTAACAGTTGCTTTTGGTCATCTGTATACAATCTCAATTGGTGGTAAAGGGGTTAGGAAAGCTGTAGAAGACACTGTGTTTTGTGTATATACCTCCTGTATATCTATATGTGGGTGCGTAAGCTTATGTTCCTCCTTCATAGCTTGAAGAACTTATTTTCTTCTTCCTTCTAAACTGCGAAGCCAGGAAGTATTCATTAAATATACCCCGAGGAAATAAAATGGTGCTTTTCCCAGCTCTCCCATCCCTGAGTCTTATGAGTACAAATGTTTTGCTGGCCTGCTGAAGCCCATACGATGGGCTGTGCAAAATGATCTTTATTTTGTGCTGTGTTGTGTTGGGAGGGAGGGAAGAGGATGCTGTTGAAAAATGCTGGATTTCAACAGAAAAGTGGATAAACCTGAATTTATGGTTTGCTAAGGAAAACATCTGTGTCCCACCTGACAAGTGGGGGATTGCCCAAGTTCAAAGGAGTTTTGAAGAGCAGGGCATGGGGCTGATGTCCGTGGTTGACTCCTGCAAGCAGCCACCGTAGGGTAGGAAGGAGCCCGTGTGTGTGCAGGAGCCCCACGAGCTGCATGAAGTCAAGAGCTGAGAAGCTTCCTGTTTCCTTTTTAAGGCTTAGCAGAATTTGAAAGCAGCCGCCGCCGCGACCTGGACCAATGATGTGGGCAGAGAGACGGGGAGGTTGAGCTCGGTGGCGCCTGGCGCCCGTTACAAATGCCAGCCCGGCCGTCCCGTGCCCACGTGGAGCGGCGCTCCCGGAGCTGGGATGCAGCTGAGCACCCGGGTAAGGCGATCTCTTGGTATGGGCAAGTCTTTGGGAGTCATTTAAAATGCAGCGTCTGGTTGGTTTATTTGTTGCTGTCTCTAAATTGCGAGGAAACAAGGGTTTCTGCAAGCCCTTGTGTTCCTTGAGCTGCTGTTTCTTGCTTGGACTGGGTTCTGTATCCTTGGTGTGGCGTGGATGTAGCTTCAAGTTTGAGCTCTGGGATCTCTCAGCTTGTGAAACCTGCGGATGTGCAAGTTTATATTCCGGTTTGCCTGGAGGGCTCCAGGTTCGTGAAGCTGCTGTCCCCCTCCCCAGACCTGTCCTTGTAAAGACAGGGCTGGGGGTGAGGAGCGCTGCAGGACTGCAGTGACATGCGTGCGGGCAGGGAGGGAGCCCGAGGACAGCTCCAGCCTCCCGCACGGAGCGGGGACACTGCGGAGCAGGGACACTGCGGAGCGTGGACACTACGGGGTCCGGGCAGTGGCGCGAGTGAGACCTGTGCCAGGAGGTCCAGCACGAGCTGGGTTCTCGTGGAGCGGTGTCCTCCCTCTCAGCAGAAAGGGCTTCTCCCATAGCATCTCCTCCGGCTGCTCCCTGCCTTCTCCTGACGCTGCGCTGCCGCGTGAAGTGCTCCAGGACCTCGAGGCTTGTCCCAGCCCGCTCGCAACGCCGAAGCCTTAGGCTTGTGCCCACCGGGGGCTTGTGCTCTGCTATGTGAGTGCACGTGTGGGTACAAGCACCACTTTGGCAAGCAGGCCTGGTCTGAAGGGTGCGTCGGGGCTCTGGGTGGGCAGGACCTGGCCAGCTCCACAGCTCATGGTTGCCCACGTCGTGTCCTGCTCCCAGAGCCATGAGGGTCCAGCCCCTTGCTCTGCTCTCTGCTGGACTGGGGTTTGCTGCGACCTCTGCTTCCATCCAGCTCCTACCCGGGGTCTCCTGCAACTTGTTTGACCTCAGACAGTGGAGCTGAGGTGGGAAGATTGTTTGTGCGCAGAGGCTTGGGCTACTGGGCGCTCACTAAGGGCTTCCCCAGCGCTCGTCCCGCAGGGGAGTTTGCAGAGTGACAGTTCTGCTCATGGACCGGGTCAGTGCGCTCTAACCAAAGAGCCACGGTGAAATACCAACGTTAAGGCTTTCCGTCACACACGAGCAGGACTTCCGAGGTGCTCACATCTGCTGCTGGGCCCAGATCAGTCTCGGACGAGGGCTTGCAGCAGCAGCAAGCAGCTGAGGCCGGGGCTGTGAGGGCATGCGCTAAGTGCTAACACGAGCTTCCCCTTGGGTGAGGACAGAGCAGTGAAACCACCCTGCCCCTGGTTCGGGCTGGGATCCAGCACAAAATCGCTCCTGAGCTGGTGGGAACCGATCCCAGAGTTAAAACACAGCAAATGCGTTGCCCTCGCATCCATCAGGAGGCAGGACCTGAGGCGTCTGTGCTTTGGGATGCTCATTTGTTCACCAGTGAAAACAGGAGTTTAGGACCCACCTCGGACCAAATCTGGAGAAATGACACCTTCTTGGCGGTGGGAAGCAAAGATATCTTTTGAGATCTTATTTATCTCATCTTTTGGGACTTATTTAGTGGGAGTTTGTTTGGCTCTTGCTCTTTTGAAACCAAATCTCTTCACTAGGGATTTAGCCTTCCTAATCTGCTAGGAGGATTTATTGAGAGGGCTCGAGTGTCCCTGCTCGTGCCAGGAAACACTGGTTTGTTCGGCAAAGCAGGTGCCGTGTCAGTACAGAGCAGCATCCAGCGGCTCTGGTTTTCCCTTTTCCCACAGATGTCACCATAGATCCCCTGTCCCCACTCTTGACTTCATCCTGTCTTTGAGGAGTGGCTGGAGGGAGATTTCTTGGCCCCTTCAGCCCTTTTCCCATCATTCGCATTCCCACTGCTGCTCTTCCTGCTGTAACCCTCTCGTCCCTCCTCGTGTCTCGCTGAGGTTTTGCCTTCAGCAATATCCTGCGGCAGCGAGTTCCCCTTCTAGCTGCACGCCGTGTGTAACGGCTATTTCCTTTTCTCATTTTCTTTTAATCTCGGGCCGGTCTGCGTTATCGGCAATCCTTGGCTTAGCGTTAGGGGCTCTCCTCTTCCACAGCTCCGGAGCAGACTGGAAACATTCACCATGGCTTGTGGCTCCTGCCGACACCAGCCGTCGGAGCACCCCGGCTGCCCCAAACCGCATCTTTTTGTTCCGCTTTCCTCCCTCTCATCCCTCTCCTCCTTCAGCGATTTGCAGACTCGCAGCCCACGCTCGCAGCGAAACAACGCGGGCAGCTCGGAGGTGCAGAGCTGGCTCCCGAGCAGCCGCCTGAGGGACCGGTGCGGGCCGGGCGAGCGGACTCTTTCACTTCCTCCTCCTCTCCTCTCCTTGGCCCTGAAGTGGTAATTTCGACCCCGCCGGTGCCGGCACGGCCGCTCGCCCACCCTGCTCGGGCCGCACTGGGCCTCTCGTCTCCCCAGGGCGCCCTCGGCCGTTCGAGCGGGCGCTTTTTTAAAACGGGGCCACCCAATGGGCGCCTCTTTCCCGCCGGGTTCCCTTTTTTGGCTCCCGCGCACGCGCCGCCCTCGTCGTGCAGCGACAACAGTGACCTCTGCCGGCGCCGGCCCCGGGCCAGGGCTGGCTTGGGCTCGCAGCCAACAGCGCGGCTCCCGCATCCTCGGGGCGGCAATGAGGTGGGCTAAGCGCCCGCTGCGTCACGCCGACGCGGGCTGTGCTCGCGGCTAAGCCCTCTCCAACCCTTCCGTGCTCGGGATCCTGCTCCTCTGTTGCCTCTCGCACGCACAGGGAGGAGACCCCACGGCACTCCGGACCCAGTGTGGCAAAATATAGACTTGTGCCGGTCGAGGCTGCGGGGCGGTTCTGCTGGCGCTCGGTGTGGACATGTCCCCTCCTTGGTGTGCTTTGACCGCGGCCTCCCGCCCTCTCCTCCGCAGTCTCTCCCTTTTCTCGTCTCCCTTATGAAAGCAAGGGACAAGCTGGCGCCGCGGGCTCCAACCCGGCACTTTCCGGGCGCCGGCAAGGCCCGGGGCAGGGCCGAGCAGCAGGGGGAGCTTGTCGGACGCCGCTGTTCTCATGGAGAAGCGCTCGCCTTGGGTAAACACCCGTGCCCGAGCGCGGCGGCCCGTTCGGGGCAGAAGCAGTGAAAAGGTTCCGAAAGGTCCTCCGAGGGCAGCCGCGGGGCTGGGCCTCGCGCTGAGCGCGCCGCGCGCAGCTGCCCTCACCCACGTGGGGTGACTAATTCCCAAAGAGCTTTCCGGGGACGTTGCATCTCCACGCGAGTTTCAAGCGAGCGGTTTCATCATTAAAACAAAACAGCAATGGCAGAAAAATAAAAAAAGAGATGGGTGATTTTACAGGAAAAAGGTAAAGGAAGGGTCTCGCGACTCGTGGAGCTCCCGCCGCGCCATGGAGCAGCTCCTCAAGGCTTCCCTATCCAAACCCTTGTTCCCGGGCCCTCAGGATGTCCGGGGAAAGCCAGCATGCGCCGGGAGCGCGGGGCGGCCGCGGGCTTTGGGAGGAATGACTCGGAAGCACTCGGGTCCCTGCGGTTTTGCTGTCATGGTTTGCTGTGGCGAGCGCCTTGGTTTTGCTCCCCGGGAAGGCAGGCAGGTGCCGGGGGCGGGATCCGGCTCCCGGGGCCACTCCAGGTTACGGGAAGGGCACTCGGAAGCGCAAAGAGGGGCTGCAGGGACCGCGGCCCCGGGCGCTTCTCCTTCCGTCGCTTGCCCAAGCCACAATCCGGCGCGGAGCATCCTGCCAGCTCTATCCCAAGCTGAAGGAAGGAATAACACCCCCTTCCTCACCTCCAACGCGGCCGAATAAACCCTGGCAGATCCAGGTTTGCATTCGCAGGGCATCTCTCTGCAGCCAGCAGCCCTGTGCGATTTCTCCCAGGGCAAAGCACACACCAACCCTTCTGAAAGACTTTTGCAGTATCAAGTGTGCTGTTATATGAGCGGTTACCTGGTTTCGAGCTCTGGTTTCATTAGGGTCAGAAAAGATCTAATTACGCCTTGGCAGATTGCAATTAATTTTACTTTATTATATATATATTTAATGAACAGCACATGCACTGCTTTTTACATTCACATAACACATAACCAGCGAAGGAGTAACCCATCCCAAATAAAATACCTGTGTGTTTTTTCCTGAAATGCTTTCTTTAAAAAGATTTTTTTTTTCACAGCAACCTCAAAAAGATACCATGTGCCTGACTTTTGCCTGAGTCAGTTGTTTCTTTGAACAGCTGGGTCCATCTTATGTTACACATTTTCTCTACACATCCTGGGCACCCGGCCAGCTCCCCGATAACTACACTGAGGGCAGGTTGAAAATTTTCCACCGGGTTTTCTTTTCTTTTTTTTTTCTTTTCTTTTTTTTTTTTTTTAACTGAAACTTGGATTTTTGTCAACAGCAAAAATTGACCCCCAGAAAAGCATTTGTCCTTCCTACAGAAAGCTTTGGCTTCTTCCAAAACGTACAACGAAGCGTGCATGCACAAGCTGAGAATATTTGGTGTTTTCTGGAGAAATCTGCCTGGCTTTGAATTTGGCCAGAAAACCGACTTTTTCCGTGGATAAGAGCTGCAGTGATTTTTTCCATTTTTGTTGCAATATTCTAAGGGGAGGATGTGGGAGGGGAAGGTGCTGTATGTTTTCCAGCCAGCAATAGCTCCCCGTATAGCACCTCTCCTCCTCTGTGTTCACAAATGTTACTGTTTTATCCCTAAAAGTGAAATTATGTCCTTTTTTTTTTTTTTGTCATAACCCACAGTGGAAACAGGCCAGAGTTTTGTCATCTCTGTTTTCTGAGGCATACGTGGTGCAAAAATTTATCTTGCAAGGTGGTTTAACGAGGTGCTACAGGAAAGACACCCAAACACACAACAAGGGGGTCCTGGATTTTATTTCTTTACGCCTCTGCGTGCAGCCTGTGCATGTGAGCGCATCCCCGTGGGCACGTGTGCATGTGCTGCACATACCCCTATAGACCCACACGCTTGCAAAGGAGCCTTGCAAGCCCGTGTCTGACGTAGTGTTTTACGCCTCTCTCTTAGGTCTCTGCCTATTCCTGCCCCAGGGACACGGGAGTGAGGGAGATGGGATGCGGCTGCGGGAGCAATGCTCTCGGGGGCGATTTCTTCCGGCCCTCTTGCAGGTAGGACAGCTCCTGCCTTCATGCTCTGCCTGTGCTGGGGGAAGGTCTGGTTTTGAGGAGAGATTTTGGGGCCAAACTGCCCCAAAACCCACAAAACAGATCCCACATAAGGGGTCAAACCAAGCAGGAGGATGCAGAGGGATGGAGGATGGAGTCTTCCTCCTCAAGGGGACGTCCCCGCTGGGCAGCAAGGGGACAAAATCATCCCAGCTCCTTGGAGACCCGTCCCAGTTGCCTCCCTCTGCGCAGTAATCAGGCCAGCAGAATGGATTACCCTGCAAGGTAGAAGATACTGTGCTCTAATGCCTTTAACATAAACAGGTTCTGGGTTCGTTTTGGGGCTTTTCTATCCCTTGAAATTCAGCCAAGTTGGCCACGAAATGGCACGTCGCTTCCAATGTACGTCTCGTTTATCCGCATCTTGAAATAATTAGAAAGGAGGGATCATGTACTGTTCTCTCTCCCTTTTTTCTCTTCTTAGTAAAAGGAGAAAGGGGACAGAGATAAACTCAGGCACACACACGCAGCGAGCGTGTATTTTTTACAGCCCTTTGGAATAGGCAGGCACCAAAAGCTCCTCTTTAATCTATCTGTAATGATCTGCAGCGGGCCCAAGCGTCCCTGCTGTAGCTGGGTGTGCTGCTGCTTGAGCGGGGCTTGCCAAGAACCTGGCTTTGGTGGTCAGGTTCTTCATGAGCTCCGAAATCCACCTGCCACCCCTCTGTGGGAATGCAGTGCGCTAACATAGCGATGAAGCAGCTCACAGGAGCATCGATCTCTCCCTCTGTTGTGTGTGTCTGCACCTTCATAGCTTGTTGGGCCTTTGCATGAGTGAATTAACTGCTGTGACCCCCGCAATGATGAATTCTGATGTGAAACTCACAGAGGATCGCTGTGGCTGTTGTTAAATACAGTTGTGGCACCAGGACATGTGTATTAGGGGCCTTTGATCCCAGTCAGATCCCACATAAGGGGTCAAACCGAAACCAGTCCTTTGCTGAATCCTTTTTTTCTTCAGCCTTCTGTGTCTTTCCTAAAAAAGGGCTAGGGAGCATTGAACGAAATCCTAACGGATCAGGTTCAAAATCAAAGAGCCGGGGACACTTCTCTGTGCAGATGGGACTGAGCTGTGGAGCTCCCTGGCACAGGGTCCTCTGAGTACCCAAAGATGTTCAGAAATACTAGGGAAACCTGTAGAAATCTTTCTGAAAACAAGGAGCCCCCCACATTGCCTTGCTGGGTGAACACTCCACTGCTCCCTGCCCACAGCCCCGTCTGGTGGTGGCTTGCCATCACCCTGGAGGGCCCTAAAAAGGTGCAGAGCAGACCTTTATCCAAGAGATTTCCATAGAGCTGATCCTCGTGCCCTTCCAAGAGCCCTTTCTGGCCAAACCAGGCATGGAGCATAGAGCAATGCGAGGATATTTACCCAAAGATAACAAAATGTCATTTCCAGCGGCTCTGCTTGTGGGCTCGGCGCTCTGCAGTGGGGTCACAACTTCCATCCCATTTCTGGCCTGTGGGTTGACGTTTAGGAATTCAGGGCAAAAATAGGAAAATCCAGAATGAGATCTGGTTCAATCCAACTTGCAGCGCTGGTTTACGCACCTTCCAGAGTGTCCCCCTATCACTAGCGGAAGGAGGATGTGAAGGAAGACAGAAAAGGACAAATGTGAGGAGAGATGTGAAGGGACCCATTTAGAGAAAGGGAGGAGGCCAGTAGACAGGGACGTGGTAGGTGACACGGCTGGAGGGACACTCGTGTTCTGTGCTGGAGACAGCCCTCGGAAGCTGTCTGCAGGACCCGCGCTGGGACGGCGTGCTCTGCAAGGGGCCGTTGTATGTTCAAGGCTGCAGAAGGAGTCTGGGTTTTGGCGCGGAGCATTTGTAGTGGCCATAGGGTTCATAGGGAGGGATAGATGCCATCTGCACTCAGTGGGAAACTAAGGACCAGGATGCCTTCACTCAGAGAGCATCGCTCCGTGGAGCTTGGGGCCTGAGCCGCTTTGGGCTCAGCTCACAGAGGACTGTGTGGAGGAGCAGGCTGGTCTTGATAACCCTGGAGGTAAGAAACCCCTGCAGAGGGACTGGGAAGAAAGAGGTCATTGTGTGTGAGCTGAGCAGCATGGCCAAGGACTCCATAGTGTGGTCAGCATGGGACAAGGTGGCAAGAAAGGCTGAAAAATTCCCATGTTCCTGCCCCACCAGCTGTGACTTAGGGATGTTACTGAAAAAGGGAGGTGAAGGATGTGAGGAGGAGACCTGAGGTCGAAGCTCAGCTAGTGCTTTTGTACGAAAAGCTTGAGGAGACCAAAACTGTTCAGTTCACCATGTGGCTGCCCAGGTAAGGAAATGTCCCCACCCAGCGTCAAGCCGACACTGTTCACCTCTCATTTCAAGCCTGGATGGAGCCTACAGTGACTGGTTAAGCTACCAGGACCTCCAGCAGCAGGGTTACTTGTTGTTCACCCTGTCCTAGTCATTGGCTCGTATGCTGCTGTACGCAGAATATTCAAAGTGTTGTATTGCTCGAGAGAAAAGGCAATGTTTATAAATGTGTACTAAGGTTGCAATGATGTTAAATAGCATTTTTAATGGGTATGTATTCAAATGGTTCTTAAATATATGTTTTGCAGAAGAAGGGAGTGGAATGTATTGGGCATAAATGGCAGGGTTTTGCTAACAGGGGTGCCCCGTATGGGAGATGGTCATGAAACATCCAGTGCTGATTATGGCCAATTCCAGACAGTTCTGAAACCATTGAAAACACTCCACGACAGACCAGAATTGTGTCAGTGCTTCTGCTCAGATATACTTAAGAAAGGGCAGTAGCTGCTAGGGGGATATAGGAGGAGATGCCTGTGAGAGAAGGCAAAAAAAGGGACATGTGAGAAGAAAGCTGGAGAGACCCGTCCGGAAAAGTGCAAGGGAGGAGGCAGGTGGAAGGGGACATCACTGGGGCACAGCTGGAGATGCACTGGACACCATGACCTGTGAAGGATCCGTGCTGGAGCAGGGACCGTGTGCTGAGCATCACGGGCCAAGGACCATTTCTGGTGGATGCCATCCAGTAGAACGTGCCAGTTTTTGGAGGGAAAATTAAACAGTTTAATTAGGATGAAAACTGGATGTGTCTTTTGCTGTGGAATCCAACTTGACCTATTCGCTCTCATGACAGATGTCCAAAGTATTCTCCAAGGCTTCAGCTCTTAAGGTCCGTGTCAGGTGACCCTGCAATTACTATTTTGTGGGCATTTCGGAGCAGCATAGATGTAGCATGGCAGAGGAAAACTGGAACCAGCACAGAAGGATGCCTGTTTTCCCCAAACAAAACAAAACAAAGCCTGCTAAGCTATCTCCAGCCTTTCATGGGAAAAAGGAAGAGAAAAACATAACAGAAAGAGGAGCTCAACAGGGAACTGACACTGGAGAGCAAACTCAAATTCTTTTCCTTCCAAAGATGTTGAACCCTATGTAATTAACCCCAAATTGCCCTCCGTGTGCTTCTGACCTGATTGGAAGCAGCAATGCCATAGTCGGGTTCTTTAGCAAAATATATAGCAATGAAGTTATGTAGTATTTGTGTTCAAAGAATTTTTTTGCTGCTCGTGTGAGAAATATCAGAAAGCCACAGGTTATATTATGAACTGGCTTGTGTTTTTCCCTGACCCACAGACACTAGCTCCTATCAGATGAGACAGAGCGTGCCAAGGAGACCGAACCGCGCTCAGTGTCCACTCGGGTTTCCCGGCTGGGCAGCAAATCCATGCGGCGACGTCTGCCCCTTGCAACGCGGTGATGGTGTCAGCGCCCGGCAAGGAGCGCAGCTGGCGGCTGCCGGCTGGTTTGTCTCGTCATTGTGGCTGCGCGTGTTGTCGCTGAAGTAACCACAGCACCGACAGCCGTAAGATGAGGAACTGATTGTAAAAGTGCTGAAAGAGTTAAAACTGCCGCAGAGTTTGGTTGTGCCCAACTACAAAGAGGGACACGCTGAGGGTTCCCGGCGTCCTGAAACGCCGTGACCGACCTGGTGATGCTTTGGAAAAGGTCCCCAAGCTGACGTGGCTGTCAGGCCCCAGGGTGCTGGCTAGGGAACCTGAGATAGAGGATCCCATTTGGAGCCCTAGCAGGACCAAGGGAGATGGCGTGGTGCCCCCAGGAGATCAGAGTTGTATCAAAGGCAAAGGTTTTCTGAGAAACCCCAGGAATCACTATTTTCCAAAATTGTAGCAAGATACGCTAGGATCCAGCATCCCACTCCTGGAAATGATGTTTTCTGCTGCAGAGTCCTCAGGCTACTCGCTCCACGCACTGCAGGCAAAACCCCTGCCAACTCTGACCTCGGATCTGGTCGTATTAAGGCTAGCTAGATCAGCAGGACTTGCCATCCTGCCATGCAGGGGTGTTAATCCCCTCCATAGGCATAACCTATCCCATTTCTCCAGCTGATCTCCAGCTCTTTGGATGTAGAAGACAAACCCTGAAATGGGGGATTAACTACTAGTGCATATGCTCCTTCCCAGCTGGTCTGGAGGTGTCAAGGGATCAATGTTCCCAGGCTCAAGGCCAAAAATAGCCCAGCTCAGTCGTGCTAATATGTGGAGACAACTGCAATCCATTGCGTGCAGAGGTTTTGCTGGATATTAAACCGAT
>JAWLRI010000446.1:1413644-1435686 GCA_034781795.1 Crypturellus tataupa | reverse complement strand
CCCAGCTCAGTCGTGCTAATATGTGGAGACAACTGCAATCCATTGCGTGCAGAGGTTTTGCTGGATATTAAACCGATACCACGCACCACACCTGGAGAAGATGCCTTTTGCCCACGAGTGAACACTTCCCACGTGCGTTGGTGAAGGAAAGACGCTGCAGATATCCTAATGCATCGCTTGACCTTGGCTACCAAAAGGTTTGTCCCAAGGGGCTTTTCATCCCTCTTTGAAGGCACCTCGTGGGGAACTGTGCGATGCCAATGAGGGTTTGTGAGGGTTTGCACCCTCCTCCAGCAAGCTGGCAGGTCTGGAGCGGGCTACCTTGTCCAAGCTGTCGCTCCTGAAGCTTTTGCAGAGCCAAGCGAGTCAAGCTCATGCTCCGAGCCCCGAGACAGGCCTGGTGGGAGGCTCTGCAGTGCACATGAAGTAGCCCTAGACCCCAGATCTCTGCATTCGCACAGCGCAGGCTGGAATCAGAGGTTTTCTTCTTGACTGAATTCCGGGAAGTTCAGCAGAAGCCCATGGGAAGGGCTTATCTCCTGGCTCCACAGCTTTTCACGCTCGCTGACATCCTGCCTGTCACACGGCTTCGTGCGGTGAGACTATGAAGGTGGAGAGGAAACGCGGCAATCGTTTCGTCCTGTTTTGTCAAACCTTGCCCGTGGTTGAGTGTCTGTTACAGCCCAATTCGATATCACAAAGCCCATTTTTTTCACATCGAGTGACTTTGAATAAACCTGGCTTTAGCTGATTAAAACAGTCTTTGTTTTACTACGTGGGTTTATTCACTGATAAATGACTAATTTCTGGACTTGATCTTAATCAGAGAGTAAAAACACACCCGTTGTTAGACATTTTCAGGTCGCTTTATTTTCTTGAAACAAATAAGAACGTGCTCCTCACCATGCCGAAATTATGCAAAACAGAAACCCCGTGTAATAAACAGAGGGAAAGCAAATAAGGTTTGTTAAAACTACCAGCTCCTAAGAGAAAAAAGGAAAAAGAAAAAGAAAAAAAGAAAGAAAGAAAAGAAAAAGAAAAAGAAAGGAAAAAAGAGAGGGAAAAAAAAGAAAATGAAAAGAAAAAAGAGAAAATAAAGAAATAAAAAGGGGATAAAAAAGGAAAAAAGAAAGGGGAAAAAAAGGCCTAAAGAAGGCATGACCAGCACAAATGTAATATGAGTTCAGAGCTGTGTAATGGGCAGATGTTTCAATGAGAGGGTGCCAGCAGTCACTGCAAGGCGACTGGATTGATTTCTTGGGAGAAAAGCCCTGGGACTGGTGGTGTAGCGAGGGATGGGAGAGCATGGCAAAGCATAAGGCTTCAGGCTGCAGGTGCTGAGCTCATCCAAAGCAAATAATATCCTGGAGCTGTCGTACATCTAAAAGCAGACCTTAATTAGTCTCTCCCTGGATGACATTGAAGTGATATTCTCCAGTGCCTCGGAGGCCAAGTACAACATCCAGCATCCTCCAAGCCTCCTGATTTACTCCGCATCTGCAGAGCGGGCTCAGCCAGCTGGCAGCCCCCGCGCACAAGCCTCACCATGAAACCCAAAGGGTTTTGCTCATTCACTCGCTCCTGTGTCCCCTGTGTCACCGCAATCTGGGCAGCCCCTTCAAACCCAGTCGTGGTGGCTCCTGCTGCCAGCAAAAAGGTGCGTCTTGGCTTTCGTGTTCTCTAGTAGATGCGATTTGTCATGCATCGCTTTTGCAGTTTTCATTGGTGTTACCGAATTTATGAATTTAATGATGTTGTAAAATACGGAATAGCTTTTGGGCTATATTCAAACAATGGATCTTTAGGAAGGAAAAAGACTTGTTCTGGGCTTAGAATGTGGATACATAAATATGATCTGTGCTCACTTGTCAGTGCTAGCAATGCCCAAAATGTGTTGTAAAAATTCACCGTAGAGTCCATGGCCCAAGCCATTGGACCATAAATCTTCTATGTCACAAGGAAGAAGGATGCAGAAAGACTGATCCAGAGGCTGAGCTAGATCGCTGTGCCTGCTTAAGCAATAAATGTAACTTCCCTCTTGGGGTGGATATGACGGGGAGCATTTAGGAGGTGGGTTCTCCCACTTGGGGCTCCCACGATGGCTTCTGTGCTGCATGGTGGCCAGTGGTGGCAGCGGGTCACCTGCCAGGCCCGTTGACGGAGACACAGTTGGGCTGCTGGTCCTCAGGTGACAACCCCCGTGCACCCGCGGCGCTGGCTCTTTCTGACGGAGCCGTCACTTGCTGCCCTGCATGGGGACTGTGACAGCGCAGGAACAGTTAACAGCCTGGAGAGCAGAAGAAAGGAGCCATTCTTCCCTTCTCCAGGGTTACGAGCTCTTTTCAGAGCAAAAGGGAGGAAAGCCAAAGAGATAGAGTTTTGCATTTCTTTTTCTTTTCCTCTTAAGAAAAACAAAACTTAGAACTAGTGAACTTCTGAATCGTGAATGATGGTAGAGCAAAAGAGACCCTGTTTTTTTGGCCTTGGGAATGCTGTGCTGAGGACCCAGGGACAGCCGAGAAAGGCTTGGAGAAGCAGTGGAAAGCAGGCAGCTGGGGATCAGGCACTGTCTAGCATAGTTAAAGCAGGAAACTGCTTTAGCCCTGCTGATGAATATGGCCCGGCTTGTCCCAGTGTGGTTTGGTCCCAACTCGGATTCGTACAGAAGCTTTTCTCCCGAGAGGCTCCAGAGACATCTCATTGCTGCCTTCAGCATCTAATGGCAGGATGTAGAGGTGACGGAGACGGGTGTTTCTTGGAGGTGCCCTGGGCATGGACAATTTCCATCCGTGTTGATATTCACAATTTCACTAGACTTTGCCCTTAGCAGCCTGTTCCAGACTGGCTGAGTGGGGAACTGGGTCAGAGACGTCCACAAGTCCATTTCCATCCACATTATCTGTAAGCCAGTGAATATGGTCCTGATGTCCCAGCTGTTAATGGGGCTGGGAGTGCTGGTGGAAATGTGCATCCAGAGGCCAACATGACTCCAAGTGTCACAAATTCTTTAGCTGGAAGAAGGCAAGAGGCTTGGGAAATTTCACCCCAGAGCATGAGCACCACACAGGTCCGCAGAAAGGCAAGACATGGATGGGGTTTGTTCTTCACTGGCCTGAGACATTTAAAGAGAGATGGGGAAAGATGGTAAAGAGCATCTCTGAGGTGTGTCAGTTTGTGGACTGAGCATCAGGAAGGCTTTGGAGCAGTGGGAACTGATGCTGGAAAAAGCCATGCATGTCCCGAGGTCTGGAAAACCCCTGGAAGAAGCAGGGTTGTCCCGTGTGCAGAAAAATGAGGTGAGACAGGACAAAGAAGTCATTGAATGTGATTGCTGCAAGAATTAAATTTGCCTCACTGTTATGGACAGGACAAGAGGCCAAGGACCTCCAGCCCCATTCCTACAGAGGAGGAAATGCTACCTCTGTCCTTGACATAGTTGTGCTGCTGTAAAAACTGCCTTAACACACTGTAATTACTGTGTAAAACACCTAGATGACAGTTAGGGAAAACTGGGTAAAAAGGTCTCCAGAAGGAGCAGAAAATACTACTTGAGGACAGAGAAAGCCAGGACACACGTCTTGCCAGCCGAGAGCCAGTGACGAGGGAGCTGTTCTCGGAGGAGCAATCTCAAGCCACGGGGACGGGTATGTTTTCCATCACTGTCGGGTGAGCAGGCGGCCCTTTCCGTGTCATCCTGGGAGAGGAGAGCTTTGCAGAGAGAGGTCACAGCTTTTATTAGCCTGCCTGATAGGGATGTGGATTAAAAAGCACACGGTGCTTTCCAGAGGACAAGCTGAGAAAGGGGTCAGGCGAGCCAAAGCTTTGCCATTTCGTTTTGCTCCTTGCTATTTATTGCCCTATTAGCAGGCATGGAATCTCCTTGCAAACTTTCCTTAGTTTTAAAGATGTGCCTTGCTGTCTCCAGCGCATTGGGATGGCTGTGAACACCCTCTAGTCTGTCTGGGAGGAGACGTCTAATGTTGCGGGCTCCTTTTGGCTTGGGGTTCCTCGGCGCTGTGTCCATTTGAGCATTTGGAGATACCCATCCCTCATCCTTCTTGAAGGAATGCCTGACACCCTCCGTGCTGCAAGCATGGCAAAGGTGAGATATCCTGTTGACTCCCCTCATCCTTTCTCTTTGTGCCTCCAAGGAGAGTTTGACCCCATCTTCTCTGCCCCCTCCTGCTACCAACTGTGGGGAGCGGTGAGGTTCCTGCATGGCCTTTCCCCTCCCCATGATGGACAAGCCCAGCTCCCTCAGAGTTGTTTTCTCCATCAGTTGCTCCATCCATCAGCCATCTCTGCTGGGCTCGTGCCTCAACGTCTGCCCCGTACGGGGGCGCAGCATCCACATGTGGCCTCACACCTGCTGCACAGAGCTGCTCATTCCATCCCTTGGCCTCTGCACCCTTGGTGACGCAGCCCAGGACACCTCAGGCTTTAGAGCAGGGCTGTTTCCATAACCCTCAGCATGGAGGATGCCCTTCCCATGGCCTCTGCCTCCCCGCGGAGGGTGATGCCGAGGGTGGGAGCGCAGGGACAGGGACACGCGTGGCCTCCTGCTCTCCCTGGCCAGCAGCGCCTCTCCCTGACCCCGCAGCTGATATTTGCCCTCCTGCACAGCGAAGCGGCGCAGGCACCGATAACCTCGGCAGCGCCGGGGCGAGGCGAGGACGGATGCTCCAGGCACAGACAATGCAGCTTTTGTTAGGAGACACCGGGGCTGGTTCGCTGCCAGAGCGCAGTGTTTTTGTCATCTGTGTTGCCGAAGGCTGGGACAGGAGCCCACACACCCAGCTTGCTCCCCGCTTGCGACCTTTAGCTGTTTTCAAAATCGCGTTCACGGCTCGTGCAGGAGAGACTCCAGATTCATCGCTGTGGCCACGAGCCCTCCTCACCTGCCCTTATCTGTGCGTCTGGTTGAGTCAATGTGGTGGCAGCATCGGCCCTGCGTGGCGGCGGAGGAGCCGTGCGGGCCGGACAGGTGTCGGGAAAAGCACCTCCGTTCCTAAAGGAACCTGCCTGCCAGCGTGTTTTCCTGGGAATGCTTGAGAATGCTGAGCCAAGAGCCCAGCCTGATGCTCCTCAGTGGGGTCACGCTGGGAAGTGCAGCCGCTGGCCTGGTTATCCCTGGACCACTTTCCAGAAAGCCCCTTTAGTCCCACAGTGCCGTTGCCTTGAGGTTGTGGCATGCAAAAAGCCACAGCCCACCGGGGCGATGGGTGTAGCAGGGCCCCTGGGGCCAAAGTGGGTCTCTGCCCTTGGGTCCCTGTGTGCTCTCTGTCTCTTCCCCTTCTGCCCCTTACGCTGCTTTCATCCAGTTCTGCACCCGGACGCTATTTCACCCCTTGCTTGGGATGAGGATGGTGTCAGGAAAAGCAACGGGAGAGGGACAGGTTTTGAGAGATGCAAAACGTCAGTGTGAGCATGAGAGAGACAGACCTGAGCCGAAACCAGCCGCGTTCAGGACTGATCTGTCCATGACAAACGACCAGTTATAAATCAAGGGTGGAAAACTTCCCTTCTTTCGCAGGCTGGTGTACATTTATTTAGCAGATCTTCCTCCCTATCTTTATTTCCTCTCCTGGCTGCCCCCTCGGTGTAATTTTGGCGCGTATTTCCAAAATGCTTCTGCTGGTCTCAGTTATTTATGAGTCCTGCCAGTAGCCAGCAATCTCCCTCCGCTCAGCTCCCTTAATACTTGTCTCCTGCCATTCCCTCCCTAAAAACCCCCAAACTCAAAAAAATAATAAAAAAGGGAGTTATTTAACCTCGTGCTGCTCTCTTACTCCTTCCCGCTCCATGTCCCTGCTAGATGCTAGCAAGCCTGGAGGGCCATGGGTGCCCCACGCTGGGTTTGGTGGCCACAACCACCTACTCACCCAATACCCCTCTCTTAGACACTTCACCAGCCTCAGTACCATGGACCAGGCTCGTCACCCACCAACACGCGGCCCCTCTTTTCGTGCCGGGGAGACCACGCAGAGGCCGTTCTCTGAGCAAAGTATGTGCATTGCGCTGTGAACCTGGTGTTAAAAATAGCTGGTTTCATAAGGATCTATTGGGAAATCTCCCTGCACGGAGCGGCTTTGCTTGTTCGAGGTCCTTTATCCAGCCACGTTTTGGGGCAGCCTCTGAGATGTGCCATATGAAGCCGAGCCATGTATGCTTCAAGCCCCTTGGATTTTTTGGAAGGCTCCTGGATCTGGAAGGATCCAGGGTTTCTTGGCACCGCTTTGTTAATGCACCTGCGAAAGATATATTTGTCCATCTGGCTCGGTGACATGTAAACAGTGCGCGCTGTGTCATGGCTACGGCGGGGAGGAAAGCGGGGAGGAAAACCGAAGGGCTGCGAGCGGCGCTGCACACGCAGCGAAGTCAGACGCGGTCTGCAAGGACCCCGAAAGCAGCGCCCAGCAGCGCCCCTTTCCCACGTCTGCTCTTGTGGGTAGCCTCGGTCTAAGATGGGAAAGAAAATCACGCTTTCTTCCAGCACCAGCAGGGCAGGGGAAAGGGGAAAAACAGAGGCATTTTGACACCTTGCAAAAATATGCGTCTTAACTGCGAAGGACTCTTCGCTGTTGCCTCTTCCTTAAAAACCAAGAGCATCTCAGGGTTTCTCCCCAGCTTGCCCTGTTGGTGGCTGAGGTTTGCAGCTCCTGCTCTGCTGCCTTCTGGCACCGAAAGAAGAAAACGGGACTTTAAAGGAGTCGGGCCCTTCCTCCCCGGCCCAAACTCTCCGTGTCAAGGGCAGCATCGGCCGGACAGCGCCGAAACCTGTCCTAGGTCCAGCGGGCTGGACCTGGCTTGGTCACCCTGCGCCTACGCCGTGGTGGAGTCGGCCCGGAGCCAGCTTGGCAGCAGGACGAGGCCGTGTTGTCCCCGGAGGAGCCGTTCTTGAGCGCTCACCCGCTCAACCACCTGGGATTGACTTCCCTCGAGCGGGGCTGGCTCATCTCGGGAAACCACACGTTTCTGCAGAGCTGCTGCATCTCCCAAACCAAGACCTTTTATCCTAAAGGTGTGTGAACAGAAAATGAAAAGCCAAATATGTGCGTGCTGCGAACGGAGCCTCCCTGCCAAGCGCCTCACGGAAAGCAGAAGGAAGTCGGTGCATTTGGATGGCGCCGGTTCATTCACTTTGAGTGGGTTTTTTGGGGGAGAATTGCCTGGAATCTGTAGCTTTCCTTGCAGGTTCTTTGAAGCTCTTTGGCACCTGCTGGGCTAATTGCACTTCGGGCCTGCGGAGGTAAATCCGAATGCTCTGTAAAAGGAAAACTTTGGCCTTTTCTATGCTGATTGCCCATGATATGGCTCTGCTGTCCAGACCAAGCTGAACGTCACTGTTGCTGTTTGAAAGGAAATGTTAATCAATGGGCTGTGTCAGATCTTGCCTAAAAGTTTCTTAATTACGTTTTGGGGCTGGAGGTAGCACTTATTTGGAATGTATTTAAAAGAAATTTATTTAGCCTCACAAAGCCTTATGTCAGCAACTTTTATTCCCCATTGTGCTTGACATTTAATAGGTTTTTGTTTTGAATGGCAAAGGATACAACCTCGTATTTAAATAAAGCAGTAGAGGAAGAGAGGGATGATTTAGCCAAAAACAATAAAATCAGTGAAACCACAATTAAATGTCAGCTGATCACCTCTTAGAGAAAAAAGAAAAGAAAAAAAAAACGTTGCTATTTTCCTGCTCTTTTCTGAGCGTGTGGTGATTTAACAGCGCTCCCAGGCAGCAAATGAGAAGCTGCAATAGGGCTGCTCTGCTTCCAGCAATGTGTTATTGGTTATTTGGGGACAAAACGGGACGTGAAATGTGAGCTTGTCATTTTTCCATGGCTTCATGAAATTACAGAGACGCTCTCTGCATGCCGAGCCGCGTTGCCTGGACGGTTATGGCAAGATATACTCATTATGCTCCATTACAGAAATGAGCACTGCTGTAATGAAGCAGCCAATTAGTAAGGAGGCGCCCCTTGCTCTGAGCTTTTTTTCGGTTTCAGGGTTTTAATTTCTGTTTCCTTTTCCACCCGCTTTTGTGATGAAAAGCCTCATTTTGGAATATCAATGAGTTGTTTTGAAAGCCCTAATATTTCTCTGTAATTAGCTGTCTCCACCTCATGAAAGCATTGCATTTCAAAGACGCTGTGCCTGTTAACTGTTAAACGTATCTCCTTTCCCTGAGAAAAAAAAAAAAGAGTACAAACATGGCAAAGTATTATTTTTCCGAGCTGGCATCGTCAGGATGACTTTGATATTGCTTATTTCTTTTCCGAGTAGCGCTTCCGAAGCCAAGAGCAATGGAAATGGCTTCTGAGCGTGCTGCTCCTTGGCACCGCGCTGTCCTTCTGCTCCAGCCCGTATTTCCAAGTCCCTCCTTGCTTGCAGCCTTCACATTCCCTGCCCGGCCGCGGTAGTACCGGGCACGCAACCTTTCCAGCTAACTATATCGTCAGGGAACCCGCCGGGAGATGGCACAGAAAGGAAAGGACTTGGGTTTTGAAGCAAGAGGGGAAACAACGCGAAGGCAAGAGTGGATACGTGGGATGCTATAGGATTGCCGGGCAAAGGCGGGCACCAAGGAAGCCCTTCCGTTGTATCCAGTGGGCTCCATCTAAGCCTCTGGTTATCTTGGTCAGTCACAACCTTGGCAGTGGCTGGAGGGGGGTGTAAGAGGAGCTGTGGAAGTGCAGGAGGACCTTTCCCAGGCCACCGTCAGCCCCGCGCGGCCCATGACTTCACTCCAAGCAGGAACTTTCTCATTTGGCTTAAAAAGAAAACAACAAAAAAAAATTGTTTACCCAGTTCCCATCCTTCATTTTCCTTTTTAGTCCCTGAAGGGTAGTCTGAGCCTGTGGTTTTCGATAGCGAAGGCATTTTTCCGATGAGAAAAAAAATATGCTTTTCGATGGGTGTAGCTGCCTGCTTCTGCGGAAGCACAAGTGACTGTCGGCCGTGGGAAAATATCCCTTTCCCTGCTTTCCCACAAGGGAGGGACACAGTCGTATGAGCTGGTCGGTGCTCGCAAAGCGAGGGGCAGTCACTGCAGCCGCCTCTTCCTCCGTGCCGAGGGCGGTGGGAGCTGCGGGCAGGAAAATAAAGGTAAGAAACAGAGGGTCTTGCTGGTGCCCGCGGAGTGTAGGGGATTTCCTTGGTCCCATAGAGTTTTGGCGGAGGAATTTCTTCAAAGCCAATATTACTTCGTGCCTGCAATGGGCATAAGGACGCGGGTGCTGCGTGGGAATTGCCGCGGGATGGATGCCTGTGCCCTGTGCCTGGAGCACCCTCCGCAGTGACACTGGGTGCATCCCCGAAGCTGGGTGCATTCCCAAAGCTGGGTGCATTCCCAAAGCGTCTGCCGCTGTTTCACAGGGGAAGCCACACGTGGGACGATGCAAATCATCCTCGTTCGCTATAGATGAAGGTAGTTCAATATCAGACTCTTGGGTGTTTCATGTAAAACACTGATAACCATTTCACATGATTCAGGCATCAGAGCAGATAAAGGCTCATCTTTCTAAATGCACTGGCGTAGATACAGATATATAGACACCCACTCCTCCATCCCTGGTATTCCAAGGAATTTTACAATCACCCTGTAAATCCTCTTTCCTCCAAATATAGAAAATCAGAGCTTTCGCTGTTGACATCTTCAGTGAAGAAAGGGAAAAGCTAACCCGAGCTGCAGGATGTTTCAAGCAGCTGGATTTCAAACAAACCCTCTCGTACCGTGCACGGCGCTGTTTGGAGGAAGCCGATTTCTCAGCATCATCTGGCTCTTGGGGGCTGCTCCGGAGTCACGATATTAATAACCAGCTCTGCACTGGTTGCGAGAGAGACTTTGGGGTTTTAAGTTCAGTTCCAAGAAACGAGAAGACCGCGTTAAATCAGAGCACACATAGGAAATAGAAAAACCCTTTGCGGACGCTTGCTACCAAACTCCGTTTGCTTTATTTATTTTTTTTTTTTTCCCTGCATATTATGAATTGCCGTAGCACAAAGATGACTTGGATGAAGGAAAACAAATTCAGCATCGCGGTGGTGACAGCCGTTTCAGCGACTTCCCTTTTGCTTTCCTCGTTGCTCAGCAGCCCTGACGCTTGGCAAGCCTGGGCACGCTGGCTGCTCACCCCGGCTACTCTTTTTAACCTGCCCCAATCCTTTCTGAATAGCCCTAATATTTTGGGGCAATAGGGGCTGTTTTTCAGGATGGAATCTTGGAAATCAGCAGGGCAGGTGGCACCGAGACCACGCAGCAGCATTCAGAGCAGCCCTGGGGGCAGAAGGGACCAGATCCATCACTGGAAACCTCCTGAAACCTCAGCCCCTGCCCCCTGCTCCCAAACCTGGGGCAAGCCAGCTAAATCCTCCGCTCTGTTTTAGTCCAAAATCATAGCATTTTGGCTCTCACTGAGCCCAGGGTTGCCCGAACTAACAAGCAATGCCGCATACAAGAAGTCCATCTTTGTGTCCTCTAGGGAAGTATTTACTTTATAAACCTTCCTGTTGAAAGCTCTCTCCTCAGCTCTGCCCTCCAGGTTGCATTTTTTTATTTTTTTTTTAATGAGATTTATTTCTTTTTGGATCCCTCAATCAGTTGCCGATCTCCCACGCTAATTTGTCCCAGCTCAGCAGCTGCTGAGACCTTCCCCCCTGAGCAGCCTGGAGGCTCCTGAGACTTCTCCTCTCATCACCTCTGAGTTCCCACCTTTCCTGGACTCTTTGAGCAGGGATTCAAGGATGTGGGCAGTGATAGACAAAGTTTATATATATATATATGCAGGGGCAAAGAGCACCATGCTGTGCTCCAGGGTGGCAGGGGGACACCCCTTGGGTGGGTTCTTGAGGGCACCTGCAGTCTGCTTGCTGGTATTTAAAGGTCAAAATCCCATTGAAAAGGTGTTCGTGACCGCCGTGGCAATGAGCCCACGCGTCGAGTCCTCCCCGGGAGCTCGCCTGATGACTAAACAGGAACAGTGCATCGTAATGCAAAATCCCCAAGAAAACCACTATGCCCCGGGGAAGTGACAGCTACAGCTGGGTGCCCCAATTGGGCTGAAATTCTTGCATTCACCTGACGCATCCCGGCGTTTCAGGGCCCACCACGTGTGACTCAGTGAGGCTGCGGGATGGGCTCAAAGCTGGTAATCAAGGAGAGCCATCGTTGACTCACTGCCTGCGGCAGGGAGATGCGGCCGGTGCAAGCCTCTCGCGTCTACAGGAGCAGCCTCTGCGTCCGGGCGCTTGTGTCCCCTTGAGCTCCTGGTGCTGCCCATCAAGATACCCATCGCATCCTCTTGAGCTCCTAGTCCTACCCATCAAGATGGCCATTGCATCCCCTTGAGCTCCTGAACCTGTCCATTGAGATGCCCATTGCATCCCCTTGAGCTCCTGGTTCTGTCCATTGAGATGCCTGTTGCATCCCTTTGAGCTCCTGGTTCTGCCTGTCAAGATACCTATTGCATCCTCTTGAGCTCCTAGTCCTACCCATCAAGATGTCCATTGCATCCCCTTGAGCTCCTGGTCCTGTCCATTGAGATACCCATTGCATCCACATCCCCTTGAGCTCCTGGTCCTGCCCATCAAGATGCCCATTACATCTTCTTGAGTTCCTGGTCCTGCCCATCAAGATGCCCGTTGCATGCACATCCCCTTGAGCTCCTGGTCCTGTCCATTGAGATGCCCACTGCATCCTCTTGAGTTGCTGGTCCTGCCTGTCGAGATGCCCAGTGCATCTCCTTGAGCTCCTGCTCCTGCCCATCGAGATGCCCGTTGCATGCACATCCCCTTGAGCTCCTGGTCCTGCCCATCAAGGTGCAGTCACTGGTGGCAGACCAGGACTTGGGGCTGGTGCTCAGCTCAGGAGAGATCTTCTTGGGATCCTCACACCCCTTTTCCAGTTTCTATTCTATTTTCAACCCTCACAACTGCAGTGAAAAGTGTGTTTTAGGATAGAAGCTTTGAATGTGAAGGGGCTGCAATTTGCCCTTATTCATGGGGTGTTTTTGTCTGACCTAAGGCAATATTCTGTTATCTTTTCGTTACGCAGCTATTTTCAGGTTTGCCCCGCTGCTTTCACTCTGAAGTGTAATTGCGAGTTTGTTAGTGAGTGTTTCCACTTCAACAGCTCTCTGTTTTCTTTCCTCCACTAATTTCTCTGAGCACATATGGAGCATCTGTAGTCAAACCAGCCCTACCAAATTAAGATATTGGCTGGGGCAGGCGCTGCTTTAACCCATTCATGACTCATGATCATTTTCAAATGCTGGTGAAACACAGCACAGTTTTGCTTTCTTTCCCTCTCCCTCCCAATTACTTCTGTGTGAATATCTGCATCCTCTCTTAACAGCTGAGCTTTAATGCAGCTCAGGTGTAAATTGCAGGGGTTTCAGCTGTGCAGTGTCCAGGAGGAGGCTGATCTGAAACTTGTTATTAAAGGCATGTGGAACGGGAAGCACAAAAAATGAGGGGACCTGGTTAACTAAGTGCTTTCCTTGGGGATACAGGGTTTCCCATGGGGACTAATAATGCTTGTCTTTTAATATATTGTCTTTGACAGTGGCTCATGGCTCATGCATTGAAGGAAATGCAAAAGACCAGTAGTAAGTAGCTGTGAACTCCCTAAAGGGAAAGTTTCTTCCTAGCTGTAGAAGCCTAAGGCTGATTTATATTTTGAAAAAAAAAAAAACCTAAGTCACAACTCCCCCAGACCATTCATTTTAAGGTATTTCCATTGCCCTGTGATCTGCATCGGTGTCAAATCCCGCAGCAGTTTTAGTTTTAGTAAACCGAAGTTAGTGACCCCAGACCTCACGGCAGGAGACAGCACAGGGAGGAAATTGAGTTAAAAATTCACGCTCTGCTATTGCAGCTGACATTTTCGTTATCATTAAGAAGGACTTTTTCCTTTGTAGGTGATTCCCTGGCCTTTCACTGCCGCAGAAGCAGCAGAAGAGTCTTTGCAAAGAGCATAAAGTAACCGACTTCACGCGGGGTGATATTAGAGGCTATTCTTCCTGGAAGAGCTGAAGTTGCGATACCAACACCCCGAGAGCTTGACCAGTCATACTCAGAAATATGAAGAGAATGTGACTGGAGGAAGTAGTGGTTGGTGAGTCAGCATGAGTAATTTTGTTCCAATGAGAATGAAGACCGAGGGTTATTTTTTCTTCTTTTTTTTCCCCCCCCTCTGAAACATTTTGGACATCATTGCTTAATGGAGGGAAATAAGTGATATTATACCTGTGCAACCAGCCTTCTTGAATCTTTTTTAACCCCAATCCTGTGAAAAAAAAAAGGAAAAAAGCCCAAATGCCTCCATCCATCTTGTCTCATCTTCCCAGGAAGCCGGGGCAGACGCTGTGACTCGCTGGTGAGTACGTCTCTGTGAGCCGCAGGGCTGCGCGTGGGGCAGGAACGTGTCCCTATTGGGACACCAGTGGCACCGTTAGCTTCCTGCCAGCCTGGGTGTCCTTGGTGTGGGGCTCGTGGTCTCCCAGCAGCGGCTCCTTGGGCTGTGAAGGCTGGGGGAGCATCGCGGAGCCCCAGGCACCCGCGGTCCGAGCACGGGGCGACGGCTTCGATGGGAAACATCTGCGAAAACCTTAGGGAAAAATAAAGCAAAGCTCGGAGCCAGAGGTCCTTACCTCCAAAAGCAGCACTGGGTTTGATGTGTGTCGTTGCATGAGCCCCATGAGCAGCTCCTCTCGCCGCTGCCCGCTGCTTGCTTTGGGAAGAGGCTCGTGTGAAAGCCGTCGGCGGGGCGTTTTGCCTGGGGCTATCGTGATTCTGCAGGGGATTCTGCATTCCCCGGCGTTGTGGCATGGGTGCAAAGAGCCCCGGTGAGCTCTGGGTCTCATCGGATCAACAGGCAACCCTGCTTGTGCAAGGGGGCTTGGAACAGATGATGACCAGAGATCCCTTCCAACCTCAGCCTGCCTGTGATTCTGTGGCCAGGGTTGACCTCAGATGTGTCCCTATAACTATAATCTTTACTATATACATCCATTACATGTATATAGACATATATATCTATATAAAAAGTTTCCAACACTGTGTCTGCAGGCAGAGGGGAGCGAGAGCAAGCAAGCAGCGCTGTGTGCACCGAGCCAGGTTTAGGAGCCTGAATCTTGCTCGCTGTGCTATTAACTCACGTGCTTGGGGCCGTTTAAGTGCAGTGGTGGTGCTGCTTCTCTGCTGGAAACCTTGTTTTTCAAGACAGTCTAGTTACAGTAAATGAAACTGGGTCTACAGTATTACAGGGTCACGTGGCACACATTTTTGGTAACTTGGCTCTTGCTGGTAAAAAGTAAAAAAGAAAGAGAGAAAGACGAGCTATGGCATCAGAGGGAGGTGTTGCTGTCTCGCTGGGCATGCTCAGGCAAGTGCGTGGGCCAGGCGGATAAGAATGAGTCAGCATCCTTGTCTGAAATGGCTTTTTCTGAAGAAGAGGTTAAACGTGCCTTGGGCAAGCAGAACTGCTGTCTCACCTGCCTTTGGGGGAGACCAGCCGTTCGGGCTGAGCCTGGAGACGTGGCCAAAGGGGCTGCTTTGGCACTAGCCTGGACGCAATATCCTTTTGCCTGTGGTTCAAGGAGGGATGCTGAGCCCTGCTGAGATGTTTTTCCTTGCATGCTCCGTGCTGGGCTTTCTCCATTCCTTCTTCCCTGGAGTGCTGGAGGCTGCACAAGGGGTTGTGCTGGTGCTGGGGCAGATGCAAGCACAGAGCAAGGTGCTCCGGGGGCTTGAGCTGCAATCCTGGAGTTCTCATGGAGCAACATGTGGTCCATCCCAAGACAGGGTCAGATGGGAGGCCTTGCTTTGTCCCCACAGAGTTGCAGTTTGTTGATTTTTGTCCCGACCTGGGCCTTCTTTAGGGAACCCTCTGTCACCCTTCCTTCTCATTGACATGTTTTAAGTGCAAAGTACCTGCAGTAGAGCAAGGGCCATGTGTTTGTTGCCATGTATCTCTGATGAGGTCTCTGTGGCCCGAGGATGCTGGAGCGAGCGAAAACTCCAGGGAGGACCATGTAGGTCCACGGAGGCTGCTCCGTGGCAGGGCAGCTTGGATGGAAACCCCGTTCCCAAAGCCAAGACGTGAGTGGATCTGGAAAAGCCTGGGCTTTACAGCGGGCTCCGAGGAGCTCACTGGAGGAGGCTGCTGCCTTGCGCAGTGCGAGCGGAGCACGGAGCGGCGTCTCCGGGCTGCGCTCCCAGGCGCGGCGGAGCTGCCTCCGACGCATGACTCCGCTTTTGAAGAACCCCTTTTATCCTACTCATGCTTTCGACACCGAGCTCTGGAAACTCAGCAGCAAGAATCAGCTGTGCGCTCGCGCTGCAGAGCAGGGGCAGCGAGCCCATCAGTGCAATGCACAGGGCGTTTTTCACTTTTGCTTTTCGGAGACAGGAGCGCGGCAGATGTTTTCTGATCCCTTTGTCATAAATGAGGCATTTTGCCCGGGCTTCGGGACACAACCCTGTTGCGCTGGGTGTAGTGAGTTAGGGAAACTGCATCTTTTTGCTGCAGCTGCTGGCACTGAAAAAAGAGATACTCCTTGTTTTGCAAATAACTCAGCTTTCTCCTCGTTATGCAAAAGCGGGACTGGGGCTGAGTCAACAGCTTTGCGGTAAGCAGCTTTGTAGGACGAGATCCTTGCGCGCAAGGTGCAGGACAGGGTTTCCCGAAAAGAGGGTGAAACGCGGGAGAGCAGCATGTGCGTGCAGGGAGTGAGCATCATTGCCACGAGCTGTGGGAATGGCAAGGGAGAACCAGCTGGGAAGAGCTGGGGGCCTTGTCCAGTGCTCCGGAGGTGGGAAGCGCCTTGTTTTCCAAGGGGACATCTGCCACCCGCTTCCGTGTGCCCTCCCTCGCATGGAGGAGGCCTCAGGGCAATACGTTTTTTTGGGGAAACCTCATCTGGAACCTCCTGTGCAGGACGGGTGCCCCACAGATCAAATTTCCGCCTGGATAGAATCGTCAACCTTACGAATAACTGGAAAGAGCCGCAAGAAATGACAACCAAAACCCCCAGTGTGGTTGTGTCTGCAGCATCCCACGCGGCGGGGCGTCCCGTGTCCCCAACGCAACTTGGTGGCTTCCAGCGAGCAGCAGCCCAGGGTGGTGAAGGTGACGCAGCGGGACAGTGCGATGGAGACAACCACGTGGCCAGTTCAATCCCTCCCTGGGCTGCTTCTGTCTTCAGAAGATGCTTTCCCTCCCCTCCTGCCTCCGCTGTGTTTTGCTGGGCTGCAAACCTGGCTTTCCTGGGCATTCCGGTGACATTTCTGAAATTCCCCATGGGAAGCACCGTGATAAAGGCAGCGTGTGCTCACAGGCTGCTCAGGGCTGTGTGTCCCGGTGTTTGTGTGGCAGGGGAAGGAAAAAAGTGATTTTAACTGAGGTATTTGTTAATCACAGCATCCTTAAACGAACCACAAAACCCACTTTTAAGCCTGCGTGCGCAGCTGCATAATGCTGACAAAACAGGTTAATAATGTCTCTGGGACAAAAGCAGTTTTAACAAAACTCTGCTTTCTGTTTTTGAACCTGCTTTGCTACGGGACAGAGGTTACAGTTAATAGCAGTTAAGGTAAAATAGCATTTCACTCGTTCAGGTTAGGAATCACAGCTGAACTTTTCTGCGGTCATTTGTGCTGCAGCTCCAGAAAAACATCAGGGTCAAAGGGATGAATTTCAGTCTGAACGTGCTTGTGTGTCTGGGTCTTCAAGTAGAAAATTTCTCAGAATTTTTGGCTCATTGGAAATTAAAAAATTGCCCTGAAGCTGAATATTATTTTTTTTTAACTCCAGTTTCCCAAGACCCAAAACAAGTCCCAGCCCTAGACGTGAAAGGGCCTGCTGGGATGCTGGGGAGGGCAGCAGCAGGGCGGTAGGTGTGAGAGTTGTCCCCTTTGGAGCCTGCCCCTCAGCGCCCGGCCCCAGCGCGACCAGAGACACAAACGCTGGTGACACCAGAGATTCAGAAAACAGGAACTGTTTCTTCCTGAGAATTTGAAGTGAAAATAATTTAAAGAACTGAGACGAGTTGAAAGATTGTGATGAGAAGGGGGATTGAGTTTTGAAATGAAAATTGAAAAAAAAAATAATAAAAAAGGGAGCTCCCAGCCATGCAGTCACGGGGACTGGCGGGTGTCAGCAACTATCCCGGTGTGTGGTGTGGGTTTCTCATAACCCAGTATCGCTTACAGGCAGGGGCTTTATTTCACTATCTTAAAATAAATCTTTCCCTTAGCAGAATTTTTGGTGAAACAGAAGCAGAGTCGAGCAAGCCTTCAAGCCACTAATTCCCAGCTCAGAGTGGGATTTCCTGCCCAGGTGTCTTCCCAAGCCGAGCAAATAGGACCAGGGGGAGAACCCGCAGCCCCAGCCCGTGGTGTGGGCTGTAGTAACGTTAAGTGCAGTGCAGTAAGGAAGCAGGAGGGCACGTCCATGCCCATGAAATTGCAAGCAGCTAGGGATACGAATAATGAGACAAATATCAGGGAAGGAAAAATCAAGGGTTTGGGATGATGGGATCGTTGTTGTAGGTAGGCAGGGACCACTGGAGGTCTCTGGTCCAGGCCCCTGCTCCCAGAGCACGTGCTAGAACGAGATGCATCGCGTGGGGGAACCAGGTGTCCAAGAGCACCAAGAGGACGCAAAGGTGTCCCCAGGATGGGTGACACGGTCCTGCAGGGCCCCAGGAGCACCGTGGCTGCGTGATAACGATGTGGCACGGGCTCCTCCAGCCCACGTGCGCCACTGCTGTCACCAGCACGATGGCTCGTCCTCCCCTGCCTGCAGCGGGCAGGGATTTCCCCCCAGAAAAACCTGCCTGCAGCCTGGCAAATCCCCAAGCGCAGACGCAAGCACCTGTAGGGCACGTGCGCTCCGTGGGGACACAAATGTTCTCCCATCTGGGGCACGGGCCAGGTGGCCGGCGTCTCCGCTGGAGGTGGCCGCAAAGCAGCAGCCGCTGCGCGGTGTCATACGCAGCCTTGTCACCGCCAAGGCAGCGGAGCTGGCTGCTCTGAGAGGTGCTCGTGCCACATTTCATAAAAATAATTAACCCCTGCGCTGCAAGCCATGCCTGCGGCATCCACCTTGCGTGGGCACCCGCCTGACCCCATCCTGCTGGCAAAAGCAGCTCATCCGAATGGCTTTTTGCCTCTTACACCAAGGCAATTTTTCCACGGCAACTCTGGGTTTTTATTGCTGGCCTTGGCCTTAATTTTTTTGGAAGTTATTATTTAGGATTCCGCTGGGAGGACACTGCTTGGATCCAGCTTTGATATTTATGCTGAGCTCATGCAATACGAGTCTCTTTCTGAGCTCTCTCAGGCTGGAGCTGTCTCAGCACTGTTAGATTGCCCAGGAGATAGGAAAACTGGATGAACTGCAACTGTTTTGCGACTAGAAGTCCAAAAAAAAAAAAAAAAAGAAAGAAAAAAAACACTTCTGTTTTGATTGGTGGCACAGCAGCTAGAGAATGGAGGCAGCAGGACTGTGGGTGCCAAAGTAGGGAGTGGGACGGCGTCTGGTGGAGGATGAGCCGTAGCATCGTCAAGGGACTCGGCGGCTCTGGACCAATTTCATAATTCCTTCATTAGAGCACGGAGTGGTTCTCAGTCTCCTCCACCACCCTGGGCAGGGCCAAACGTCGCTTCTTGCAGAATGGCACAAGTGGGCGCTTCTGCCTCCCACTTCTGCCACCGAGCAGGACCAGCATGGGGCACGCTGCAGCAAAAACTGCGTCTTGCTTCATGCCCGCACCGGAGAAAATCGACTTTCTGCTGCTCACCTGCACCTTCATGAGACCTCATGTGCAACTCCAGTGTGGTTGGGGAGGTTTTCGTAGCTGAGTGATCAGATGACAGGACAGGAACCCGTATGAGTGCTCCGCAATGCTCTGAGAAATGAAGAATATGAAAATACTTGTTTTTGGTCAGAAGAATAAGCAGCTATGACTCACTTACACATTGAAGCAAATCTGTTGAGTAAGATCTATTTTCACACTGTCACTGTCCTGAATATAGTTGAACTCGCCCATGCACAGACACTGAATTGCAAATTCACGCTCTGTCCTGCATCGTTTGCTAGCAGGTTCCTTTCATCTGTTGCACGAGATTAAATCACCCAGCTAACACCATGCCTATTTATCTGAAACGCTTGATTTAGATCTGAGCTTCCCTCCCTGGACTGAAGGGGTTTTGGTGCTCTGGCGTCGTAGGGGTGGAGAGCTCCATGGCTGAGGCTACGCTGGGATTTCCTTTGAATGTCTGGAGCTCTCTAGGCAACCTTAGGAATTCCTATGCAGCACAAAACGCTGCAGGTTGCTGCAGTGGCCAGGGCAGACACAGGATCAGGGGGTTTTAAGATCGTGTGCCGCAGGGTTTTGCTCTCGGGCAGTGCTTTGTGAAAGGGACGGTGCTGGGAAGGGGATTACTGGGTGCATCGTGCGTCCCACCTTCCCCATGGGTGTCCAAGCCCCACGCACATCACCTCCCCACAGCTCGGGTGTAGGGGCCATGCAGAATACTACAGAGCCAGGCTGGGAAATCCAGCACTTTCCCTACACAAACCTTTACTACAAACTATATAGTCAGGCTGGGAAATCAGCGATTTCCCCACACAAACCGCTGCCCCTTTCCACCCACGAAAGAGAGACACGTGTGGCCCTGCGCTCGAGAACTGCCTTGCTCGAGCAGAGACACATTTGACGTGGATGAAAGCAAGCTCAAAACTAGTAACAGAAAAGGCAGCTGAAACAGCAGAGTCCCCACAGCGATAGCTCGCATCTGCACCGGCCACTTTTGCTTTGTGGCATTTAAAATAAAACTGCAAATTTATTATCTATTCCCCACCCCAAACCCTCCTTTTTTTCAATAAGAAGTGCATGCAGTGCGGTTTTGTTAGCTATATCCTAACGGAGAGGAGGGAAGTTTTCCGACGGAAATTTCCCTGATGGAAAGGAGCATGCTGGAGCAGCCGATGCTGCCCGGATACACTGCTTTCCTTCTTGCATCTCCCGTTTTCCGATGGAGGAGGCCGGATGGGCAGGGGCTGTCGGGCACAGCGAGGTGGGCGCTGCTGCAGCAGCCCCAGCTCCAAGGGCAGAAATGGCCTCGTCCTGCCCGGCCCGTGGTCGCTTGCTGATGTTTGTGGCACCTTGGGCCCCCCTGGAGCAGGGCTGCTCTGCGCGGGATGAGCAGCGCTCTAAACCACCGTCTGCTGGGAGCCGGCACACGCGGCCCCGAGCGGGACCGCCGGGAGGACGTGGGGAATGGGATACGGCCCGTGGGCAGAGCGGCAGCTCGTGGGGACGCCCTGCAGCAGCACCGCGCCCGCTCCACGCGCCGCCCTGTCCCCTCGCTCCCCGCGCGCGCACGGTGCAAGCTCAGCACCGGGGGAAACCATTTCTGCAGTGAGTCACTGCTGAGGAATCTCAGCCCCGGCCCAACCCTCTTTCTTTTTCATTTTTTTCCCCCTTTTTTTACGGGCTGGATTTATTTTTATTCTCTCTATTGCCACCCCCACCATGAAAACGAACATCCCCACATTTTGGAGGCGTTTTCGGCAGAGTTGCAGGGAGAGACGAGGTCCCTGTGGCCCCTAATAAATACTAAGTCCCTAAAAATGCAAAGCCCCTAAATATAACGGGGTTTCTGTACAGCTTCAGGCTCTTGGTGCTTGGCGGCTGTATCCACATGCTCTTCCCACAGGCCTTTTGTGCACAGGGAATGGGACTGGAAAAGCCACCTTGGCATAGAGAGCACATCATAGGTTTGCCCTTACTTCATATGAACAGCCAGCCCTTTTTTGTTTATATATGTATATTTTTTTCCAGATTTTAGGGATACCATTAAGCTACATGGACAATCTGTTGTTAATATTTCCCATTTGGGACGTAGGAAGACGGTTTCCTCTGCCCTCCCCGCGCTTTTGGGAGGGATTTCAGAAGCTGGTACCGAACATTGTTTAATGTTCAAATAAGGCAGATCTTCTCACTGATCTTGTTGCACTTACTGAGCAATTACGAAGGCTTTTTTTTTTTTTCTCCTAACCACAAAGGCAGCCCTAATATCTTTATTTTCAAAACCCAGCTCAACTAACCACGTGTGTGTCAGATTTCGCTGTATGACTGCTAGGAACTGCAGTAATTTCATCCTTACTCGGCGTATTTATTTTTAAGTGCCCTAAAACTCACAGCTGTAATAACGGCATTCACGGATGCTGCTGATGGGAAAACGAGGGTTACTGCAGCCCGGTATCTGGGAATCTCAGGGACGTGGTGGCTGCTGTTGGAAAAACTAGGAATGGCTCCGTTGTTAGGAAGCGGACGAGCGCGGATTTTTCCCTTGTTCTAGCTGTCAGCTGGCGCAGGGTAACGCAGGGCACCGACCTGCTCTGGGGAGGACATTAAGCAAAACCAAACTATTTCACTAGACGTCGCGTGACGACAGCAGAGCAGTGATCCCCTTTCCCAGGGCTCCACCGGGGACTTTGGGCGCGCTGGCCCCACGGGAAAAGCCATTCCCGGGCGCCGCCGCCAGCCCCGCGTATCCCGTCCGTTACTTTCGTTATCGCTCACGGAATAACCCGCGATCCAGCAGAGCCCTCGGCAGCTCCTGGTGCAGCAGCAGCGCCCGGACCCGCTCCTGCCCCCCCGGAGCCATCCGGGGTCCCGGCAGCACCGGGACACCTGGCCCCTTCCTGCCTCTCCCATGGGAGAATCCGTGCCCTGTCCGTGCGAAACCCCTGTGAAAAAGTTAACCCATATTAGACCATTCCTCTGGTTCTCTGATGCACACACACTTACATAAATTATGAGATAATGCTTTGAATCTGCTTTGGATATTTTATTTTATTTTATTATTTTATTTTGTCTTTATTTTATTTTATTTTGTCTTATTTTACTTTGTCTTATTTTATTTTACTTTATTTTATTTTACTTTACTTTGTCTTATTCTATTTTATTTTATTTTATTTTATTTTATTTTATTTTATTTTATTTTATTTTATTTTATTTTATTTTATTTT
>JAWLRI010000446.1:1392101-1413544 GCA_034781795.1 Crypturellus tataupa | reverse complement strand
TTATTTTATTTTATTTTATTTTATTTTATTTTACTTTATTTTATTTTATTTTACTTTATTTTATTTTATTTTACTTTGTCTTATTTTGTCTTTTTTTTTTCCTGGAGCACCTAATTTGCACCAAATTCAGGCACAGCTGAGCTGGCTTTTTCCCTCTAGTTTCAATCATGCATTTTAACGATCATGTCTCCCCCTGATGAGAGTCTTTAAGTAAGGGATTTTTGGCCCAAATTTTAATTAATTTGCTCAAAAAGAAATGTATAACACCAGCTTATATTGGAGCAACTTTCCACCATTTCTCTTTTGAGCATTGTGCTTAATTGTAGTGTTGGCAATATCTACTCTGAACAAATAATTTTATTAATTAATGCAATGGAGAATTTTTCGGCACCAAAGATGAAACATGTCCTCAAGGAGGACAAATCAATGTGGAATATATAAGTCAACCTTTTTATGTTTTATTTTACATCTAAAAATGAAGCACGTTGACCACAGAATAAACTTTTTCTTCCAGCTCCGGGCAATACTTTATCCTGCTCAACTCTGGCTACAAATTTTCAAAAAAAAAGGGTGATTTGGGGACTTTGCATGGCGGAAGTGTGACCTAAAATGCAAGTGGAGGCGCAGTCCAGCTTGGGGCAGCCGTTGCTGCAGCTTCCTGAACCTTAAAAACAAAGTTGTGCTGCAAACGCCCCACGGCCAGAGCAACCGCAGCAAGTAGTGCGAGGGGTTGCCTCGGTCGTGTCTCCTGCAAGGGGATTTTTCATTTTTTGGGCATTGCTTCGGTTTGCTCGCTCAGCTTGCTTTCTGTTTGCCATTTCCCTTGCAAAAGAAGGGATTGAGCTTCACGTCCTGGGTTGCTTTTATGGTGCAGCCCTGAACCGGGGCAGCAGCAACCGGAGCCTCTTTCCCCGGTGCCAAAAATGCAAAAAAGAAAATCTTTTTTTTTTTTCTTTTCTTTTTTTTTTTTTCAATTTTCTTCCAGCACTTTCTGCGCAAGCGAGCGCGCGCCGAGCGATCGGCGACAGTTCCTGCCCGGTGTCTGTAGAGGGGGTTATTAATAAGGAAATCGCTGCCGAGCGAGCGCTGTTCCGGGGCTCGGTTCTCCCTTCGGCTCCGGTCCTGTGGCCTTGGGCTTGCTTTTCCCTGCGGAAAAGAAAAAGAAACGAAAAAACATAATAATAAAAATAAATAAATAAAAAGAAAACAATCCAACCCTCAAAAAACAGCAAAATGAACACCCCAAAAAAGAGCCCGAGGTAGTCGCGCCGTGGTTAGAAGGCTTCCCAGCTTATCTCTGTCTTCGTGGGGAGCCTTTTCACTAATTTTCACTCTTACTCATTAGAAAATACACTGCTCGCCCACAGATGCCAAGGCTCCGAGGTCAAAATTTCCTCCGGTTTTCGCTGGTTTTCCAATGGACTCTCGTCCCTCTGCGGCTGCTTCAGCCTAATCAGGAGAGGGAGAGGTCGTTCTTCCCACCTCGGCGGGCAGCGGCAGGGGAAATTGCCCTTTTTCCCTGTGATTTTATTGCAAAACACTCGTGGCGTCCCATACGGGCAGTGCTACTGAGCGCTCTGGCCGGGAGTCACCGTTTTTCCACCCAAAACGCCGCCGGTTACTGCGTTATCCCGCGTAGCGCCGCCCGCACGTCCCAGCCGAGCGCAATGTTGTTTGGCGCTTAGTCAACCCTCCCGCGAGGTGAGCGGGAAGGGAAAGGCTGCGGCGATGCCAGCGCCGAAATGAAAGCTGCTCAGAGGTCTGCCCTTCGCGGGCACCTTTTTCCACTTTGCTGCGTTCACCCCCTCTCCCCCGGTTAAAGGAAACAGAGCCGCTGCCAGCTCTCGGGATGATTAATGACTTGCAAATTTGAATCCTCCTGTTTCCAAAACGCGCCGGGGCGAGTAACGCCCGCGCTGCTTTCGTGCTGCCACATCCATAATGTTTTTCTCTTTATGCATGTGCGTATTAGCCCGCTCTGCCGAGAGGCTTTCTTATCCCCCGTCCGCGTCCCCTGCGTGCGAGTTGTTTTGAGGTATTGAGTCAACAGCATGAATCACCCGTCTGCTTGGATCATGTCAGATACACCCATGCGTTGGCATGGCCTGTCTATCACGCGGGGGTTCGCATAGGCACATCTCGTTATTTAAATCCCGGTATGTTGAGCTGGCGCTTTTGAAAAATTCTGCTGGGAGCTGAGAGATAACAAGAATTGCCCCTATCTTCCAGGTACGGATTTTTCTGAACGGTAGAAGTTCAAAGCGAGAGTTTCCACACGCTTTTCTGTGTAGCTACACGGTTCTTCTGGTTTCCTGGGACTCTTGGGAGTTCTTCATGTTTTTAAAGAATACCTAAATACTTTGCTTTCTCATTTAAGAGGCTGGAGCAAATCCAAAGCAAACATTACTAATCCCGAGATAAATAATCTGTGTTGTATAATGAGTGATAGCTCTTAAGCCCTCCTTTTGCAACTGCAGAGCTCCCTGCCTGCCGTGCTGTTGTCTGCTCTTCTTAACTGCAGTGGAGTAGATTTTGCATTGACTCCTTTGCACCCAGAAAAAGTGTTAGCTTTATTTGCTAGCAAAATCAAGACTCTTCCACTCCCAACTGCTTGGTTGGTAGCACGAAATACCTGGTTCCCTCTCGCCCACTGTCCTTTACTGAAAGGCCCCTGCATCCTCTTGCGGGCACAGCTGGAAAAGTGCTTTTTTTGGGGGTGCATCACCAGAAACCATCACTGGCCAAATCGGGGTGTACAGGGGGCTCCCCAGCAGCCCGGGACCTCTCCAGATCCTGCAGAAACGCAAACAGGGGGCATTTGTGGGTGGCCAGTGGGTCGCACCGTGGTTGTGCTGATGTCCCAAAGGATCCAAGAGGCTGTGGTGAACAACGGGGATCTGAGGGCACCTCGCAGGGCTGGAGAGCTGGAACCGTGGGCTGCAGCCCGATCCCGCTAGGAATGGTGTTTTCCTGCAATAATAATGGCTAACGGTAGGAACGGGCCAACAAGCACCGTTTTGGTGCTTGGCCAAAATGATTTATAATCGTCTATAATCCAGCATGAGCAGAAGTGCTTAGGAAGAGATATTTTTTTGTCCAGGAGCTGAAGTAAGACGGAGATGGTTTTCCTGGGGAAAGACGCGCTTTCTCCATGGACAGGAACTGCTCCTGGGCCTCAAGAGCACCAAGAAACTCATCCTGGTGCCTCCCGTGCTGCAGGAAAGAGGGTTTGGGTTCTTTGCATGAATGCAGGCGGAAATATTCACTTAGAGCAAACGGCGCCCGGCACAAAGCAACGGGGCAGGTCTGCCGTGTGCGGGGGCACACGCTCGCTCCGCTGCCGTAAATCTGCACCGCAAAAGCTGCTTTTTCTTTTCATTGTGTGTGAGAGCCCTTGAATGATTTCAGAATGACTCAGAAATGAGGGAATCGGCTTGTCAGAAGAAACCGCCGAGGGTGAAAATACTATCGCTCTTGAAGGCAGGAGCACGGGAGCTCGCCTCGCGCCACCTCCGCCCCCAGCCAGGTTGCCTTCACATTCCAACGTGGGAAAAAACGCTCTGGGAACGTTTCCCCTTCTCCAAGAAGCGGCTCCGTTCGCAGGCTCCTTGCGCGGGGGCCTGCAAGCGAACGCAAACATCCTGCGCCGCTGTTTACACGGCAGCATCCTCAGCGCGGCGCTTAGTAGCAACCGGCCCCTACCGAGCCGCGGCACCGGGGGCTGCACATGGGAAAACGGCCTCGTTCCACGCTCTCGAGTCAGTTCTGGGGAAACCTACACTGAAAAACGTCTGGATTTTGTGGGTGGGATGGGACAGCTGTGCTGTGGCCCTTGGGCTCGCTCAGCTCGGGGATGTGTTTCCAGGAGCAGGGATTTTCGCTGGGCAATAGCACAAGAGTGACCCCGAGGGGAAGCACAGGGATTCAGAAAGGGGGAAGACCCCCATGTGGCCCACACCGACCCTAGCGCGGCTCTTGGGAGCAGAATCAGCAAAGTGTCCTTCCAAAATGCAAAATGCGAAAGTGCAACTTGAGCGGCTTTCATATTTTTTCCTGTATTTTATTTTATTGCATTGCATCCAATTAAAAAAAAAAAAGAAAGAAAAAAAAAGAAAAAAAGTAACTGCAAAATGTATTTTCGTGGCAGTGACACTTACGGCAGTGATCTCAGCTGCTTCAGACCCGCTCCAGGTCACGCTGAAGGACTGGGGGGCTTGAGGCTGCAGATGGGCCCCCAAAGGCAACTTCAGCTCTGCTGAAGGGACTCTAAGGCCCTATGAGCACATAAGGCTTCTTGCACTAATAGCTGGATCTACGTATTTGCTCCTGGAGTGGGGGGCAAAGCTCCTGTTTGGATTCTTGAGTGGGATCCCTGAGGATTTGGGCCCCAACAAGTGTTTATTGCCCTTTCGCGGAGCTCCCTTTTCGCCCCCTTTTAAGTTAACCGGAGAGCGATCCCGCCTTGCGCCGCACTGCGGGGGATCCAGGCATGCAGGAAGGGAGGAAGCGGGGTAATGCCAAGGTACAGCATCCCCCGAGGCTTTTTAGGGGGAAAAAAGCCCCTCTTGGGGAGAGAAAATGCATTAATGCGATGTCCTTCCCCACGATTAATGAGCCCGGCGCGAGCGGGAGCGCGGGAGGCGGCCAGGATGACAGAATGGGGTTTCTCGGCGCGACGCCAGCGTCCCTAGGGCCCTGGGGAAGCAAACGGGGCTGTTGCCATCCAGGCTGCGCGCCAGGGAGAAGCCAGGAGCCTGCTCGGGTTTGCACACCGGAGCTGCCACTTCGGGAGCAAAAACACGGGGAGATCAAACAGCCCGAGGGAACCTGTGTCCCCGTCCTGCAGGGGTGGCCCTGGCTGTCCCCTTCGGTTCCCTCTGCAGCATCCTGCTGCAAACCTCTTTTGGGGAAAGCCCTGAAGGAAACAAATGCAGTTTTACTATCTCTGGGTCATGCATGTCCCGCTGCTAATCCCTCGCTCCTCATTGTATGCAGAACTGCCCCGATTGCCCCTATCTGCTCCCAAAAGGGAGATGCAGGATGATAACAAGCAGCCTTTCGAAATCTAAGCCTGCCCTGATAAAAAAGCTCTTTCAGTGGCGTCCCGTGTGGAGATAAGTGTAGGCAACACGTGAAGCCGACACGCTCTGCGAGCCTTTCTAAATGTCAGCCACCTCACAAACACCGTAAATGCCTCCTCTCGCCATAACCAAACGTTTTGAAAATATATATATATATGTGTGTGTGTGTGTGCTTTTTTTCTCTTTATGTAAATGCATTTCACAAAACCACAAGATGTTTCTCAGTTTTGTTTTCGGCTGGCTTTGATGAAAAGATTGGCATCCTCCGCTGAAGTCAACAGCGGCAAACAGAGCCGGGCAGCCTGCTCGGGGTGCGGGAGCGCAGCCGGGCGCCCCACGCTCCTGGGGCTATCTATATGCGTATTTTTAACAAACTAATTTTCACAGAAGCCATTGCTAAACCTGTACGAAACTCGTGGGGTGATTTTCCAGGTGGGTTTCGTTTTCAGGACAGCTGTTACGTCTTGCTGCAGCGCACTAAAATCGATCCGGAGGCAGAGCGGCTGGCGCGAGGCGGGCGGCACAAATACCTAATTCCTCGCCAAGCTGCTGGACGGGCTGGTGGGCTCCAAAAAGAGTGAAAGGGCAAAAATAGATCAGTCCCGATAAGGACTTGCTCTGCCCTTTGCAGCCCTTCTTTAACCTGCGTGCCCGAACGCAGCCAAAATATCAGCAAAATCATTCACATTTGCACATATGAAGTCTCCAGCTTCCTCCTGCCTAGAAATAGCTATAAATTAGCGCCTAAAAGTGCCCAATATTCCGGTTTCTTCAAATGTGGTGAAACGCGTAGTAAAAGCGCCCACTTTCAGGGGAGTCTTTTGTGTTTCACTCTTTCCACATGAGTCAAACAAAAAAAGGATTTTTCTCCCCCTTGCGCAAAGGGCTGGTCCTGGGCGGCGAGCGGCAAATCTTAGTGCGACCGATCGTGGGTTTAATCACACAGCAGAGAAATGGATGAGTCAAAATTCGAATTTCTCGAACCCTGCCTATTTCGGCTTCGTTTTGCCTCTGTTCTTAAAATAAGCCCGCGCGGAGCGTTGTTTCTCGCAGAGCCGCCGGCTTCTGAGGGCTGGGAGAACCGAAATAGTTAAAGTGGAAAATAAGCTTGATGTTCAGCCGTTTTCATTCAGAGCTGAAATAGCGCTGCTGGATGAGCTGTTCTTTGCTTGGTGTTTTAACCGGAGTTCTTTGAACGAGCTGCTCCTCTGGGCGCGATGACTTAAAACCAGCACGGAAAACATACTGGGTGGATTTTACCCCGTAGTAAAAAATCGAGGCAAATATCTTTTTTGGTCATTATTGGTATTTTTGGTCATTATTTATTGGCGATAAATAGGGGAAGAATAAGTTTCAAAAGCGAAGCGTGTTTTGTTTTGTCACAGGAAGTGGAGAGAGTGTTGGGAGCACCGTGCTCTATTTTCTTTTTCAATTTTTTCAGAGAGAAATAATAAATAATAACAAAAAGACACAACCAGAGGGACGTCTCTCTTACCCTGCAGTAAGGGCAGGTTTCAGGGGAGATGGGAAGGGCAAGGCACGAGGGAGCTGGTTGTCTCCAAGTTTTCAAGGGGGAAATAAAAAGAGGGGATGAAGCATGTGGGCTAATCTGGGCTACTCCTGCCCCTATTGCAAGGGAGATTCTCCCTGTGCCCTGCGAGGTGCCAGGATGGGCTTGGAGCATCCCGATTTTTGGAAACCGTTTACACATTTGCAAGGGAGGGAAAAAAGGGGGGGAAAAAGAGCAGTTTTGTTTCAGTTTGTGAAGCCAGCGAGAGTCAGGGTAAACCCCGCATCTCGGCGCGAGCCTTTCGCTTGCTGCGGGAGCCCGCGCCGCCTTTGAAGGGCTTTCGTTTTATTTCTTTTAAATGCCTCGAATTTGTGGTATTAATCCGCCCTGCAGTTTCGCTATTAATAGCGAGCGCGGGCTGGATCGGCGGCGTTCGCTTTCGGTGGCGGCGAGCCGAGTCCACCCCGCGAAACGGGCGCTGCCGCTCGCAGCGCCCTGCGAAGGGGCCGATGAGCGAGAAAATCGAAATAAAATGAAGATCCCGAGCAGAAGCGCTCGGAATAAAATGCGTGTGCCAAGGAAAGGAGCTGCAGTCATCCCTATCACCTGGAATTTGCCCTGCTGTTGGCTGCCTTGGGGCTACTCTGGTTTTAAAAAATTAGAAAATAATAACAAAAAGAAATCAGCAAAATGATTATTCTTGGAGGAAATTTGCTCCCTTTTATTTTCTCTCTTTTCATTTTTTTTTTTGTGTTCTGTGGCTTTTCTTTCACTGTACTTGCCACCGTACTGTAGCTGAAAGGTTGCAAACTAGTTTTGGGAACAAGATGTCTGCCTAAAGTATGACAGAATTGGCCACAAATTGCAGATGCTGCTGATAACAGAAGCCAACAACATTAAAAATATGCAGAAAAACAACACGTATAAAGGCGTCGAGACCACTGAGGCTCTTTTTTTGTGTGTTTTCAGCCTGTTCTGCAGTGATGGAAGGCAGCACACATGAAAGGCAGGAGACTCTCTGGTTAACCCGGGCACTCTGGCACCGGAGCGGGACGGAACGAAGCGGCTCGGCCTCCTCCGTGGGAGCCGTCGGCGTCGGTGTCTCCCGCAAGGATGAAGCAGCCTCCGGCCACCGGGAAGGCGGACGAGGCGCTGGGCAGCAGGAAAAACCACCCTCAGCAAAGGCGAAAATTTTCCCCCTGGCAAAAAGGGGGAAAATGGTGGCAAACCTCAGCGATTTTCCCTCTGACACATGAAGCCATCTGAGCACAACAGTTCTCACCCAGCACCCTGAAAAATACCACCCAGTTGCCAGCCAGGTTGTAGCTTCCTCAGCTTTAACAAATCAGGCTGGGCTCAGAAATTAGGATGAGCTTTTTGGTTTTGTTCTACTTATTTAATCTTTGTTGTTTCTTTTTTTTTTCTTTTTTTTCTTTTTTTTTTTTATAAATAAATACAAATAACTCAAAGTGAAACTCGATGGCTTTGGTGATAATAAGAGAGCAGCCCCCGGGGAAATTTTCTTCATTAACATGTTCTTTCTCAACCCACACTCGAGTTTCGGTAGGAAAACTGCCTTAACCTTTGCAGCGGCGGCAGCAGCGAGGACCTTTTGAAGTGCCAGCGTGCTCAGATTTGGGGTTCACAAGCTTCATTATGAATGTTACGGTCTATATTATGAATGTTATGGTCTATATTGTGAATGTTATGAATGGCTGAGGCCGGGCTCTATTTTCAGGCTTTCGACCGAGTCAGTTCGTTCCGAGCCCGCGGTGCCGACGCTCATTTGCCTGTGCACCTGCGCGGGGAGGAGAGTTGCCCCTCTGATATTTTCCACCAGAAAACGGGGCTGCTCTTCAGGTCGGGTTTGCTCCACGTGGGCAATTCGATAGCATCATCTTTAGCTTTCCAATTCCTTGTTTGTGTGCCCCTTCCTGCCTTTCCCTTCGCTGCGGATGGCACGCGCAGGAATTGACCACCTGGGATGAGGAGGAGGGAAGAGCCCGGCTGTGGCACGAGCATCACAGGGACATCCTGCTGCTCTGGTGTTTGGAGTTTTGGGGATGTGCATGTGCCTTGCATACCTGCCCGTGCTGAAAATAACTGGAAAAGCAAGGAGCAAACCCAGGACACGTGTCCACCCGAGGAGGGCACACGGAGCCCTTCTTGCCCAGCCATTTTCTCACCTGTTGCCAGTTTCTAACTACAGCCTTTGAGCAGAGCATAAAGTAGATGAGAAAATAATAATTTTAAAGGGCAGCTGTTTTCTTTCCTTCTTGCACGGCAGATCTAGAAGCTCCTCTTACAACCTACTAGTTTTTAGTGTTTGCAGCTCACTTCCTGTATGAGGTTAGTTTGTTTATCGTAAAAGCCTATTTTTAAACCCATTTCTGCCAATAAGTGATTTGAATGCTCGTGTCGGCAGCGCGCGGTGCTGCCGCCCGTCCCAGGGAAGGGGGAAAGGGCAGCGCGGCCGGGAGCTGCGGCGGGAGAAGCAGCTCCCCGGGGGCAGGAAAAGGCGGGGGAAGAGATTCGGCAAAGCCGGCTCCGGCCGGGAAGGCTCCCGAGCGCGGCTCAAGGCACCGCGCGGCGCGGGAGCAGCACGGGGGGTGTTTGGGGGCTTCCTGCTGGCGGGGAGGGTGTCCTCGGGGTGCGATGCTTGTCCCATCCATCAGGGCTGCTCCATGGGGACCGGCGTTGCCAGGCACAAGGAACAGACCAACTCTGAGCTTTTCCCTCTGCTATCCCTGGATGTCCTTTAAAGAGCTCCTACCCGGACCTCTTTTGAGACAATCCCACCAGGAAATCACTCGTGTTGTTGCCTTGTTGCTGCTCAGGAAAGAGGGCAACCAGGGCACACAAAGCCAGTGCTCGGTTTGACGCGCTGGTAGCACTCCATGCAGTTGCAACGCTCCTGACATGGGTTATGTGTCCTGCCTTGGTCACGACCGTGCTTCAAGCTTGTCCTACAGCACAATAATTAGTTGTAGGTTGTACAAAAACATCAGTTTGCAACAGGGATGGCCTAAGGTATTTAAACGTACTAAAGATTATTGAATGCAAATAGCCACTGCATTGTAATACGAAAGGAGGGATGCAGTTTTCTTAGGAACAATAACGAATGTTTGTGCTATAATCTGCTAAAATAACTTGGGTCACCAACAGTCTAGGAGGTAAAACAGCTCGAAGGGAGCCTTCATTTGAAAGCTAATCTCCCTGTTTAATTTTACCCAAACTCTACTATAAATAATACCAGGCTCTCGTGTCTGTCCACACCTGCACAAAGGGAGCCCCTACTTGTAAGCACTTGCAAATGGAGCTAAAGAGAGACACTTTCCTATGAAAAAGAGGTAAAAGCAACAAAATAAACCCATCCCAACTTGAAATGCACCCTGTGGTCTTTGGTAATGAAACTTCTCTTTTCGGAACAAATGAGTAACAAGAAGCAGAGGCAGGACACTGCCTAAGAGAACTGCAAAAATAATATGTCAAAAATATGTAACTGTCTGCCCTAAGTAAGGCCACGAGAGCTGATAGCCCCCGTTCACATAGGCCATAAACTCTTCTTAGATAAGGAGCTAGGAGAGGGCCTCCTGCAAAAAATGAAGTTTAAGGCTAATTTTGGGCAAATCAGCTTTAAATGGAAGGTGAAAAGTAGGTTTTTAACCCGGGACACCATCTTTGGCTATTCATACTAATCTTATTGTTTTATAATCCTGCTCTCCCAGCACCTGGTATGGGCAGACAGCTCCCGGGTTGCTGTGGTTGATGCTGGGCTGGAAGGTGCTTCCAGGCTCCTCTTTCTGAAGGCTCAATGACTGCGTGAGGTTAATCCTTGATTAACTGCAGGGAACCGGGTGTCATCACCCAGCTCCTACGGACTGAGCTAGGCCTGGTCTTGCCTAACAGTCTTATTAGTGCAGAAGGATTTGTGCTCACCTTAAAAGGCCTCTTCCTGCCCATATCCCATGTCACCTCTTAATGAGGGTGTTGCTACAGCTCCCAGCTTGAGGGACGTGCATCCTCTGGGTAATTTAGGGATGTCATAGAAGCACAGACGCTTTATGGATGGAAAAGACCTCCAAGATCGTTGAGCCCAGCCCTAAATCCATCAACACCAAGGCTGTTAAACCATGTCCCTAACTCCCGCACTTCCCTGTGCAGCCTGTTCCAAAGTTTGACTGCTCTTTCCATGTAGAAATTCTTCCTAATCTCCAGCCTGAACCTACCCTGGCACAACTTGAGGCCATACAATGTATATCCTAGGGAGGGTCACATTATGTGCACGTGGCAGTGACAAAGTCTGAGTGCACGGAGTGAAGGCTCCCGTGATGGACCGGTGCTGCAGGCTGGGTAATGCTTTCTTCGTTAAAAATAAATAAATAAATAAATCAAGCAAACAAAAAGCCATAGGCATCAGCAAGCAGAGTTTAACAATAAATCAACTGCGGCAGGGAGAAGTTTTGCTGACAGCCAGCAATGGTTTGTTACACCAGAAGCAAAGCGGGTTTATGGCAGAGATAAAAATCCCTTCCAAGCGGCCGCTCATCATTACATGCAATAACTACTTGATTGCAGAGACCGTGTTGGAATATAATAAGGAAGAGGCTAGAAATGTGTCTTTAATTGCATTTTGCTTCATTTTTTTTACTCCCAAGTGTGGGAAGGCACTTCATGTCTTTCCTTGTGTAAATCTTTCTATAGGTTAACCAAACCACCACTTTATACATGCAAATTAGAGCCAATTAGAGCAGAATTCGTTTGCCCTGGTCCTGAAATGGGCAGTAGAGTTCACATTCTGTGAACTGTGCGTTTTGCTGCTCTGCGTGTCCCCAGTTTAGGGAATTAATATCATGCCTTAAAAAAAAAAAGGAAAGAAAGAAAGAAAGAAAAACTTTTTCCCTAATTAAAATCCCAGGCGATTATGTCTTTGTTGAAAATTGTTCATTGAGTGCATGAAGTGCATAATCACACCAAGAAGCAGCATATGTTTTAATTAACTCCAACCCACAACGCGGGGAGATGAAGGTTCCCAGCATGCACTGAATGAAAAATTAAATATGAATCTGTCAAAAGATCGGTGAGGAAGAATTATTCAAATTGTTGTAGAAAAGTCCCTTCCTCCTCCCGCTGCTGAACATCAAACATCTCAGCAGCTCCACTTAGTCTTCCTCGTTGTCAAAGCCATAATATGTTTCCTGTTTAGCTGCAGATGTCAGTGGTGATTTATGGGATGAAGCTGAGATGTAAGCGCGTTCTCCGCGAGGATCCTTGTTCAGCACATTGGGAGTTTGAAGCGATGTCTGCAAAGTCCGTCCGGGATGTTCCCAGTGTTGCCAGTCGGGAATTGGCTGGGGATGGCTCCACCATCCTGGCACATGTAGCAGCGTTTCGGATGTGACTGTCAGAGGGGCCGTAGCAAAGGGCTGATATGTTAGGTAGGACCCAGGTACGAATTAGGTAGGACTGGAGGCAGGACTAGTGGAAATGGCCATTATGGAGGTTGCCTGATGACCCTTTGCCTTGCAAAGACCCAGTTCTCGGGTGTGTAAGAAGCTTTAAGCATTTAAGGCAATTTCTTTCCAAAACGAATTTGCCCTGGAATGGAAACATCACGGAACACCTGAGTTGGAGATGGTCTAGCCCAACCCCCTGCTCAAACCAGGTCCCAGGGAGAAGAAGTGAGGGCAGGTTTGCCGGCTTGGAGGGGAAAGACAGCTGCACCCCTGGGAAGGAGAGAGCTGTGCACACTTCCTCCAGCCCTAAATGTCACCATGCATCCCCTCCAGCACACACACCTAAATGTCACAGCGCAGAGCGCGACCAGCGGAGCATTGCAGCCAGGGCAGTGGCTGTGCAGGCAGCAGGGACTGCTGGAGCAAACAATTTCAAGACCCTGATGCCTTCCTGCAAAATCTTTTTTTTTCCTTCCTGTAGACCTTTGCCCACCTTTGGTGTTATTCAGCTTGCAAATTTGTGCACCACGGTACTTTTGTGTAGCTTTTTGCACATGTTGATGCTCATCCAGCCTGAGCCCATCAGTGCTGCTTCCATGCCCGGTCCTTGGCTGTAAATAATCCCATCCAGTTGTTTCCCATTCCCAGGGAAAGCAGCTGCACCCTGTGCATCCCTCCATCTGCAGACGCTCCTGGCAGCTGCATGGCCATGGCTTCGCCCTACGTGATGGTCTCCCGCCATGCCCAACCTCAGCATGAGCACCGTGGGACCATAAGCAGACGCTCAGAAGCTGCTCTGTTGCTGGGGCTTTTTTGCTCTCTGTTTCCTCAAAATCAACTTCTCAGAAAAGAGTTTCATGTAAGCATGGGCTGTTTACCAGGAAGGCAAAACCTCCAGAAAAACTAATAGTAAATAGCTTTGTCAAGGTGCAAACCTTCAGCTTGAAGCATTTGCTTTGAGAACGCTGCCTGGAGAGGATTGATGCTCTTTTGAACCATTTTGCTGTATTTTGGTAGTTCCCAACTCTTAGCTATTGGAAAAAAATTGTAGTGTTTTGGGTTGCTTTTCCTCACGTTAGCCCCCCACCAGCTGGTTAGACAAATGCAGAGCTGGACTTGTTCCTAGCACTGCTCAGCTGCCCACGGTGCTTAAAAGGGGTTTAAACTCTATTCCCACATGGCTTATCTCCATTCAGGAATATCACGGGCTGCACTGGGTTATAAACATGATTTCCCCCATGTTTGGGGGATGACTTGCTCCCTTCTTGGAGCTGTAACACAGCTGAGACCTCCATTTCCTTCTCAAAGACCTCACCAAACCCCCTGGTGCCCTATTCTTCGAAGTTTGGTTTTGAGGTCTTCGCTCCAAAAGACACGATGTTGGCTTTGAAGAATAGTCCATGGATGCTCCTTGCTCTGCCCTGCTCAGCTTTAGAGCAAGCAGGACACATGAGATGCTCCAAAGCTTGCAGGAATGGCAGATCCTCAACTGCTTTGTGACCATCCCTGCTTCTTAACCAAGGAAAGTCTAAGATTGTGAAGCCACTTTTTTTTTTTGCTGCTTTTTTGGACCCAAAATGTGCTGAAGGGAAGCTGTGCATTGCACTGGCTGGGAAGGAGGACCGCAGAGCCAGGCTTGGCATGGGGCCATCTCTTGCTTCGTCCCTCTTGGCTGCTTTGGCCATAATCTGCAAACAGGCAAAGGAACCTTCGCTTTGTGCTGGAGCACGTGCTAACGAGATGGTGCCGTTTGTTGCTAACAGCTTCTCCAAACAGTACCGTGCTCCAGATCACTCTGGCCTCGGGTTTTACGATGCTGGGTGCATGGCAGGGGGGCTCGTGTTCTCCCACGTGCTGTTTTGCGTGACCTGGAGGTGTTTGCTGATAAGTGGGGACTTCCCAGCCAAGAGGGAGACTTTTCTACTCCATCTGGTGTTCCCGTCCAGGACAGTGTTGTGTTGAAATATGGAGATCAGATCAGGTCTCCTCATCCCATGGACGAGTAGGATTTGCCCACTGAAAACTGAGAATCAATGGGCCCCTGAGAGACCCAACTGTTGAATCAGGCTGTACTTGTCTGTGAGCACAGCTGTAACCAGGAGAATTCAGGCAGAAGGTTAAGATTAAGCTCATGCTTCAAGAGAACTGAGTCATCTTCTGGAAACTGAGCCTTAAGGAGAAAAAAAAAAAGGAATCCTGCCCCTTTGGGTTAGGATTGCACTGGCAGGGAGAATCCCTCTGCTTCCTCTGCTCCCTCATGGGAGACCTATTCCCTCCTTGGCAAAAGAAGCATCTGTAGAGCTGTGGTGGACAGCTGGGCTCACGTCTGTGTGTCATCTGCAGCTGTAATGTCAGTGCCCAACTTCTTCACCACCATCAACGTAGACAACACTGCAGTCAGGGCACTGATTAATGATATAGGCTTGCTAACTTCAGTGTTCAACACTTTCTCCCCCGGCTTTCTAACAGCCTAAGCAAATTTCCCCAGTAAATCTACAAGGCAACAGAGGGTAATAAAACAAAAAGGGTGTTCCAGATAAGCAATGTAGCCTCAGCAGACCAAGCTTTTCAACTGCAAGCAAAACAAGCCCTTGCTTGACACTTAGACTCTCTGTTTTGTGTCATGTCGTGAGATTTCTGCAGTTAGTTTGGGTCTTGGAGGGGTGTGTGGTTAGCCAGGTAACTAATTAGGTTTCCACCAGTACCTGCTGTACCAAGGCCGGCATCTTCTTGTCCACTGGTTACAGCAAGCTGTCCGGAGATCTCTGCCAAACCCAAATCCCGAGGTGTGTCCTTCCTTCCCGGCCTTCTTGGATGCTGCCTCTGCTGTCTGTAATCATTTTTCATAAATGTCCATAATCATAATTCCTTTCTGACAGCTCATCTCACCGTGCCACCCTTGGCAATCTCTTCCTCCACTTGCTTCTGTCCCTGATGCTTCTTGCAGTGTCCCTGTGATGTCCCGCTCTCTGTAGGAGTCTGCTGAGGATCTGTCTTGGCTCCCACCTCTCCCTGCTCTTCCCGGGGTTGTTTCATCTGCACTACCGGGGCCAGAGGCACAGGGAAGATGAAGTGACAAACCCCATCCGTGGCTGGACCAGGACACGAGCACGAGTTCCCCTGCGGCTGTGTTGATTGCGGCAGCCACGTGGACACCCCTCATCATACTTGTGCTGAGTCTGAAGGAAAAACAATCCAGTAAGATTCAATCCAGGGTGAGAAAAGGACCTTTTTTTTACACCTTCTTGGAAGAGGCTTCTCAGTGCTTCCCCAGGGTTCTTTGTATTAGAAAACCATGCACGTTTCCTGTGCGATAGCACAGCAATTTGGAAGATCACAGATTGCTAATTGTTGCAAGACAGGGTAACATAGCAGGACCCGGCTTATTTGTTTTTCTTGCTTCGACAGCGATGATAAGTCACCAATAAAAACTAAACAACCAAAACTGTGGCTATGCCGTGCCTGAATTCTCAGGGAATTAACATGTGTCAGGGCAAGCGCCCCATGCGCTCTCTGCGTTTTTATCTCCCTGCCATCTAAGCCAGCTCTGCTAATCTCCAACATATGTTTTAGCTGTGAGAAGCTCATCTACTGTGCACGAAGCTGAAATGGAAGGTATTAAAACAGCCCTAAATTTTGATCAGCTATCACCGATGAAGCCAGCTCTTAAATGTGATTTATAAAAGGTGATTGCTGCGTGAACCTGGGGGTGGATGGTGTCTCCTTTGCCTTGTGCCCCTGTGCACAGGAGGCTCCGGTGGATTTTCATCTGGGACTGGGAGCTCCAGTAACGTATCATGGAGAGGGCAGAAAAACACAGTGAAGGAGCAAGGTCTCAAGGCCACTGCGGCTTAGATTTTAAACCCAGGATTCCCATCCATTCCCAGGATTTCCATCAATTCCCGCACAGGGAGTGCTCAGCACCGGTATGGTCAGCGATGGGGCAGGCGTCTCCCGGGCTTGGAGGTGTGGGAATGCTGAACCCTGGACCATTGCGCCAAACTGCTCCCAACCTAAACCCACACTCCCCACGACTCCAAACTCACTCCGAAGTATCTGGGGGCTTGAGGTATTTCCACAGCTGGGTCGAGTCCAAAAGGCGAACCGTTTCTCTCCAAAGTCTGCCCAAATCACTGTATGTGTTCTTTGAGCGATTCAGGCACGAAAAAAGAAAAACCGCTTTTCCCCGTAGGGTCGTATCAAGCAGTTTATGCTCAGATAACTCAAAAGCCGATGAAGAAAGCAAGCCAGACTCTCAGCTGCAGCACGACCCTAGAGGGGCTGCAGCGCTGCTGACTCGCTGCCCAGCTCTTCCCTGGCCCGTGCGTCCCGCAGAGCAGTTGTGGGGCTGCTCTAAGCTATCCCAGATGGCGAACGGCTCTTCAGAGCCCTCAGCTCCTGGCACCTCTTTCCCCACCACCTCCTTGAGGTCTCCGTACTCCAGAGCCGGGTTATCCTGGCAGCATCCATGGCCTGTTGATCCCCCCCAGGCCGGTTCTGCACAGGGTCCCCTTTGCAGGAGCATCTCAGAGCCACGCCATGGAGCAGCTCATGGCTCTGGTTTGCTCAGGGGGGATGTCCTGGTGTGCTCAACGGGGTGTTTTGTTTCACTACGCCTCTGTTTCGCTTGTGTTTTAATATGGGCAGGATCCTCGGAGCTGTTCTTATTGCTGGCAAGAGATGTGGGTCCTGTGCTGCGAGGAGGAGTGAGGCGGGAACAGCCTTTTCTTCCCACCTGTGCCCACCACTTGTCTCTTCGGACAGCGCTCGCTGCAGCTTTTGGGGGCTGACTGTTGGGCAGCTCACATCATCCCACCAAATCCAGGTATTTGCCACATTCCTCAGTGACAATTGGGACAGGATCCTCATCTCACCTTGTCAAATGTAGATTTTTGCCATGTCCCTCAGTCAAAAGTGGGAAGGGACCCAAATCTGCAACAAAGCAGGAGAGCCAGCACGCTCCTCCCGCCAGAGGTGCCGGCAGATGTGGAAACCAGAGCCTTCTTGGAGGTTGTTAGAGCACAGCAGGAGGAGGGCCGCGCCAGCCTGTCGATGCAATGGTTCAGGTCAAACCTTCCCAGCCCCTTCCTCCCATGGATGGCCTTGCATCTGCCAAAACCTCTAGGTCTTGGCAAAACCCTTCGCAAGGGACGGATGCTGGCGGGGCAAAGGCGCTTCGAGGGATGAAGTGTCTTCTCTCTGAAGAAAAAGTAAGTCAAAAATGTGAAAATGGAAAACCTCCCAGCCTGGCAGCGTTGAACCCGAAGGAGCAGCTCACACTGTCACCAGCCCCTCTGCTTTGCTCCTTGCTAGGTTGTTGCCCACGAGCTGCAGTACCTGCATGCAGGAGCTGCACCCCCATGCAGAGGAGCCCCTCACGCTGGAGCGGGACACGATGTGGAGGCTGCAAGCCCTGATTTCACGCAGTGTCCCTGAGCCCAACGAGGCTGCCATAGTGATCACTGAGTTCGGGAAGGAAGAACACTTGAGTAGTTCAGCAATAATGCGCTCATCGTGGTTTAAAGCATATGCAAATGCACTGCAGCACCACAAAACAACAAATCTTTTGTCCGCAAAGAAGGCAGAGAATGTTACCAAAAGTGAAGAGGCAGCTGGCTCGGGAGGCCAAGCTGTTCATGGCCCTGCGTCGCGGGCGCGCTTGTAGCATCTGGGCCTGTGGCATTTACTGAGCAAGCCACAATGATAGTTTCATATCACAGTTTGGGCAAGCTGAAGCCTCCTGCGCTCAGCGCAAAAGCCCCTCTGCAAAACCTCCTGCAAGGAGCAAGCGAACGCGGAAGGCGGCAAGACCCAAACCCAAAACCCAAACCCGTGTTCTGCGGCACAGCTGCCAGGCTATCGGCTATCCCGGTCCGGCCGCGGCGGCCCGTCTGGCTGCAGACCAAGGGGGAAGAGGCCGATTGCCTGGTGCCCAGCCACAGCAGGGCCGTCTCCCCGTGTTTGGGCTGAGCCCAGTCGATCTGGTGGCTCTCCAGGCCATGTCGCGGGTGGCACGGGGACAAGCGGTGGCAGCGCTGAGCCCTGTGCCGCACCGACGTGGCCGTGCCTCAAAAACCGCCTGCAGAGAGAGCGGCTCCCCCGGATAACCAACCTTCCCGTTCTCTTGCAGTGTCTAAACCAAGCTTCCCTGCCTTGAATCGGCTTCGAAAAGACAGTAAATGTATTTTGTTTGATTGCGCGTTGCGTTGTGCCTTGGCAGGAGATCCGAGTGCTGCATACAAAAGGAGCGCTACGGGGATTCGAAGCCCTGGCACTTCTCCACGGTGGCCGAAGCCAGCATCCAGTTCAGGTCAAAATGCCAAAATAATTTCTCCCTATCTGTCTCCTGGAGGGTCTCACAGCCCTGTGTCCTGACCCTGGAAAACGAAGCTGCGCAGGGAAGGCTGCAGCTTGGAGGAGGGATCGGGTGGGATTGGCACTGCCCTGTAACGAGTGTGACCCATATCCTGTGTAAGACCAAGCTCCCCTGGTGACCCCATGAATCACAGAGGGCCAGTGATGACTAGCACAAACCCATATGCATTAAAAAAAAATGCAGGTGTAGGAGGAAGTGAGAAATACGGGATCACCGATGAACTTTCTGAGCACCAAAGTGTTGGTCTTCATCCCCACAGGCATCTCGGGGTCCTTCAGAAGCGTGGCAGAAGGTGTTTTGGAAACGTAACCCCATGGCATGGAGCGCCATCCATCCCAGCTATGGGACCGTGGGTGCCAGCAGCCTTTGGGGCTGCCATGGGCCACCGTGTGCTGTTGGCAGCCACCAAAGGCCATCTGACCCATCACAGGAGGGTCTGCTCAGCAACTGGCCCGCACGAAGGAGAGAGGAGCCGCCAAGCGTTGATTGGGCACACGTATCGTTAGGGCATCAGGCTTCCTGCAGAAGGGGCTGCTGATACGAGGAAAGCGCGAGTGCCACAGGCTGGGAGAGAGGCGGGAGGCGTAGGGGAGAGACCTGCATCTGGTAAGTTTTAACCGCACAGCTTTTATATCGCGGGGCTGGAGTTTGGAGTGGCAGCAGGCCAGGAGCAGATGAAAATTGGCTTTTTGCTTTCTACTTTCTCTTGGAGAGGTTTTCTGAGCCAATTTAGACTCTGCTAACCCTCCCTTTTAACCAGCTTTCGACTTTACCTTGATCCGTGTTGTGGCTCTTAAATGCTTGCTGCTATTTACTCCCGATAAGCAGCGCTTTTCCTCTGTGAGTCGTTGCAGCAAAGTGAGCAGGGCTGCTCTGCAAGCCAGTGCTGAGAAAAAGCCGGGGTCTTACCATGTCTTAGCTTAATATGACTAACTTTTGTAGGTAGTATGGTATTACCAACAATAACAGCGCAGTAATCTCTCTTTTATGGAGTAGCTTAAACATTGCAATTCTTAGCAAACTCCGTTTAATACGGGCTCTGGACTGAGGGATTTGTGACTGTTGCCTGAATGCGTTTGCTCTCACTGGCATCGTGTGCCTTTTCCCTCTCCGTGCCTCTCGGGGCTGGTACGTGCAGAGAGAAGCAAAAGCAGATGCTCCAGAGGGGACAGTGTGCCCTGAGCTTGGGATGGGACAAAATTGGGAGGGAAAAGTGGGAGTACTTGAAGCAAGGATGCTCCCAGTAGGAGCACTTTGAAGCCAGTACAGCAAAGACCGTAGCTGATGCCACCTCTGAAAATTCATGAGGAGAGACATAGACAGCCCTTTGCATCCCTGGAAATGTCAGTTTAAGGATAACTTGCTAGCAAGTGGGGTGACCTGTGCCTTGCAGAGCCCCTGCTTGCAGGCTTTGGTCGGCGAAAGAGATCCTGTTAGTGCTTCCTTGTCTGAGCTTCCCTGACACCACGGAAGAGCATGTCTATCCCCACTATCTCTATAGGTATGTATACATATATATCTTTACTGATTTTAGGGATTTTCTTGGACATGTGAATTGACCCAGCTGCAAAGGGTCGCCTGAGAAATGCTTCCTATTCCCACAGCTCTCGGAGGTTTCCTTTCCTGGAAAGGGACGTGCCACATGTGGCTGCGCCCCAGAGGCAGCTAGAGGAGACCCCAGCCCACTGCTGGCTTGGTTGGGTGGAAATCCTGCAGATTCCTCCTTCAAAGGGACCCGCACGAGCCCTCGGTGCCAGCCCTGAGCAATGCTGCACCGTGGTCCTCACGTGGTCCGGGAAATCAGAGCGTTACGGCCCCTTCCCTGTTAAACTTTTAATACTTCCTGCACCGCTGGCAGGAGCTGGGGTAGCGAAGGAGAGCGGGAAATGCCTCCCAGGCTGGGCTGGGAGCCCTGCTCCGTCTCCAACCCGCATTCCAAGCCCGCGAGGGCTGCAGCGGCTGCACTCGGCAAACCTGGGTTGTGCTCCTGCTCCGCGTTCGGACAAGAAAGGGAACGGCCCGATTCCTCCATGGATTTTCCCTCCTCCTCTCAAGCCGGAGGAGGGAAAAACGCAGCCCTCGTGGTTTGAACTGGCTGGTTAAGCTGAAGAAAAGCCTTCTGGCAGCCCTCTAGGAAGGCTTTGCTGTCCAGATGGGCTGGAGCTTGTTGCGATAATTGGGAAGGGGGGAACTGGATTTCTCTAGAGGAACAGAGGTTTTGGGGCAGGTCTGAGTTATTTGGCCTTTGCTGTTTCGGGAAGCATTGCAGGGAAGCCAAAGCACAGGGCCAGGCCACCTCGCACGCCGTTCCCTCCTGCTGCAATGGGCTCATCCTCCTGCATGCAGCAGGCAAAGGAGCAGAGCCCTTGCTCTGGGTCACCATTTCAGTGTGCAGAGCCCACGACTGCTGGGGTGCTTTGTGATACGGAGCAGGGAGGGTTTCCTGCTTCTGCTCACCTCCTTGCTGGCCGGGAGAGCTGGGCAAGAAAGAAGAGAGTGAGGGCTCAAAAACCCTGGTGGGAGGAAGGCTTCTTGAAATGCTGGCCTGGAAAGTGGAAGCAAAAACGTGAGCTGAATCTCTTGGAATCTCTACCAAATATCACATGCACACACACACACGAGAAGCTTTGCACCAAGTCTGAGACCCCTCTAATGCTACTCGCCTTTCCTTAGGTTCATTTCAAGCTTTGCACTTGCAAGCTCCCCACTGCCCACTGCTTTCAGTGCCCACACACGATGACTTTAAATAGACAAACGTAGGACATCCTAGAATCTACCAGCAAGTGTAAGAAAACCCACCAAAAACAGTGAGCTTTGTTTCAATATGAAAATCAAATGCAAAAAATAGCAGATATTTTTAGCTGTTTAAAACTGAGCAGGTGTTTGAAAGGTCAGATATAAGTCATAGGGAAAAGAAAAAAGAAGAGTAGAGAAGAGAAGAGTAGAGAAGAGAAGAGAAGAGAAGAGAAGAGAAGAGAAGAGAAGAGAAGAGAAGAAAAGAAAAGAAAAGAAAAGAAAAG
>JAWLRI010000446.1:1380441-1392001 GCA_034781795.1 Crypturellus tataupa | reverse complement strand
AAAGAAAAGAAAAGAAAAGAAAAGAAAAGAAAAGAAAAGAAAAGAAAAGAAAAGAAAAGAAAAGAAAAAAGAAAATGGCAACATGGATTTCTATCTCCTGTAGCTTTGGAGAGCCATGAAAAAACGGCCCGTTTGCATGGCCAGGATGGTTTCTGCTGGGCCCAAATCCCAAATAGGCTCCATGATCTGTCAGGGGAACCAAGACCTGCTGTGGTCGTGCAAGCTCTGCGTGCTCCCAATAGGAACCGTGTGTGCAGCCACCAGGATGGACGGGAGTCACGGATAAGGATAACTGGAAAGAGGTGCTTGGTGGCACCACGTGGCACAGCGACTTGGAGAGGGACTACGAGGGGCTGAGCTGGTTGGAGCGCATCTTGCCGTGATGTTGCTCCATCCCCAGCTCTCGGTCCTTGCGCTGCCTCCCGGCCCAGCCCCTGCTGCTAGTGGCAAGCCAAGGCTTGAGCAAGCCTCGCGTGACCCCAGCGTGCCGGCTCTCATGACCTGTGCCAAAGCCAGGCCGCTTTGATCTACCAGCTGCTCGTAGCTCTGTTTGTTTGTTTTCCTTAGCCTTAGGTTAAATATATCCCGACAGACCTGGTCCGTATTCTTCTCGAAATGGTCCTCATGGGAGGCTGTTGTGCAAGTTCAGTTGTTGCTGTGCTGCCTGGGGGTAGAAGTACAGCAGAAGAGCAGGGGGAAACCATGGGATAAGCAATCCCTAAGTGCTAAAGATCCAATTGCTCAGAGTCTTCGAGCAATCCAAACCCCCAAAGGACAACGAGGGGAAATGATTTGCACTTTCTTTCCCCGCACCGTACTGAGGGACTCAGAAAAGAGGGATTGAGAAGGTCCCATAACGTGGAGCACCCGCACGAGCTGGCCAGGAGGAACGTGGGCTCCCATAGGAGCACATGGGAGCAGAGAGTGGCACGGGGATGCAGGTCCCTAGTCCTCCTTGGCTGTGCAGTACCCTTTAGGTACAACCCCACAACCCCCGCAGCAATGTTAAACCCTATCTAACAGGTGGTTTATCTTGAACGTCTCCACAAAATCCTTGATAATCATTTTTTTTTTTTGAAGGCGGTGGAATTCAATAAGGAGAGTTGAGCCAGGCGTTTTGGCTGCGCTTTCCCCTTCCTGTGGTCTTGTGGCACTCCAGAGGCCACAAAGACAGCAGATTTTCTCTCTGTAGGGTTCTTCCTGCAGGATGCAGAGCCAACACGCCGGGTTTAACACTGCCCTGGCACTGGGGAAATGCTTTGGGAACAACAGGCTGAGAAAGCGCCTGTGCACTGGCTGATTCTGCTGGCTCTGGAGACCAGGACGAGATGTGTGTTTGGCTTCTGCTTCCACCACGAGCCGCTCCTCAGCATTCCTGCCTCTAACGACATCCTCTCTCTCGTACCATGGAGCTTTCCCTACTGAGATGTACAAGGTAGGCCAGCGTAACACCTTGCTCTGCTCCAACAAAGAGTCTCTTTGAAAACAGATGAACAACTTAACAGGTTAAAAGGAAAAAAATGAAATAAAAGCAATTCTCAATAAAGCCCAATCCCACCCCTATAAATCCAGATCTAATGAAACTGTCATTCACTATTGTTTTCCACTGCGCCATTTATTAAAAAGGGACATTTTGATTTAATAAAACAGGTGACTAGCCCCAGCAGGGTGCAGCGGGAAATGAGAAACCCACTGACAGTGCCGGGCCTCCTCGAAGCCCTCGTCAGGTGCCAATTCCAGCTTATTGGTTTTGATGGCACATTTTTTAATATCGCCCCTTCCCATTGTGCTGCTTTATTGTCCGGGGCCAAGTCTAGCCTGTGAATCTGCACTATAATGTTACCCAGAGGAACGCGAGGGCTGGATACCCCCAGGATCACAACCACAGGACACTGCACAAAGCTACTTCGGGTTTCTTTCCTCTTTCTTCCACCACCCTTGGGATTAAACAAGGAGGACAGCATTTGGTTACTGCTTTATAGCAGACTCAGTTACTGCTTCATAGCCAATGATGCAGGCATTGAGTGCTGGAGGGAAGGGCCCGAGAACATCTTGAGCTGGTTTGGAGCTAGGCTTGCAGTGCTGAGAACTTCCATATTCTCCGAAACATCTGCGGTGAGCAGCGATGAGCCCGTGTGGACAGGGCACATTCAGAAACACTTACTTTTTCATAGTGAAATCTATTGTTATCTTCAAAATTGTAATCTTATCGTATTTAAATCCTTCCCCATAAATAGACCCTTTGTATATTTTCAGTAGTTTCAGCTGAAACCGCTTAAGAGCAGATGTACGCATGACTCTGTGGCAACAACCCTTTCAGATGTATTTTTCCATGATCGTTTTTTTTTTCTTTCTTTAAGGAATAGGAGAGGTTTGTCATCATCAAAACAGAGATAAAATGGGCAGTGTTTTTAATTAATTGCCCCAGCAATCCTCTGAGACCTCAGAAGGAAAGGTCCTGACTTCCCTGTTTCTCGCTGAGGTTGCCAGGTTCAGGCAATGAGCTCGTGCCAAAATGAGTCACAGCGAAGAACCACCGAGAGAAAGAGGCGTCACGACGTGTCCATGCAAGCGCCCCTAGACCCTTGCCCACGGCGGGGTGTCCTCCCACCTCGTCCCGTGGGGTGGTCATGAAGAGCACCCCTCGCTGTCCCCGCTTGGTGTGTGTGGAGTCACATCTCCTGCCCTGGGCAGCAGCCTCGGGTGCTCAGCTGGCACTGCTGGACCTGGCTCAGGGTTTGACGTGATCCCAAGCACAAAGGGTTAGTCCAGCAGAGCCGGGAGCCCCGTGGGGAGCTGGAGTAGCCCGAGGCTTGGTGGCACAGCCTTGTCTGATCCCCAACCAGGCTTCCCACGTGACTCCTGCTTCCTGCATGCTCAACAAGAGCCATGGCTCTGCTCTGTGCACAGCCATCCTCCTCTTTGTCACTTGTTGGGACAGTGCTCGGTGCCCCGTGTGTCTCTAGTACACAGGGACCTTGGGAAAATGTGGCCACAGACCCCAACCTCCCTGAAGACACTGCTGAATCAACGTCCTGCCTCTGAGGTTGAGCAATGTGTCTCCCGAGGCCTGGAGTTGCTCATGTCATATGATCCTTACTCCCCCTGCCAAAGATTAAAGCAGAATTTGCATCCCATACACCAGATTTATTGGGGTTTTCTCTGGACCCTTAGTTGCCCAGGCAAGCCTGATCCCAAAGTTGCTTGTGAACGGGACATCCCACCTCTCTCCGTCAGGCTTGCCCCATCACACTTGAATAGGAGCTTGGGTTAAGACTAAAAAAAAAGACCAAGAAAGACTTTAAAACTCCTGAAGTCAAACTTTTTTCTGGCGTGTCTCTCCAGCTTAAGGGCATCTGAATGGCCTCTATGCTTCTTTCTGTCTTCTGTACCAAAGCAACCCGGTTGCCTCTTCAAGACCAGCAGAAGCCTAGAGCTTCGGGCCCCTTGCGAAGCCTCAAACTGGTCGGGAGACTCCGTGCCCTGTCGTTCAGCTGTTATCCGGCTGGCAACTCGTAGCGAGATAGACAAGAACCGCCCCTGCCCCCACGGAGTCGCTTTTGGGGCAGGTTCCTGAAATTCAGACTCGCGTTTCTGGGCCGGAGGACGTGTGACCGCTCGGAGGATCTCGTTACCATGAGTCACGGTGACGGAGGGAATGCGCCCGCCTGGCGGAGCTGCCCCGTGGGGAGGCTCGACGGGAAACGCTCCTGCTGTTTTAAGGGGTAACTTGGGATTTAGTCCATTTCCTCCCGCCTCTTCCTCTCCAGGGCTGCGTGCCCTTTCCCGCAGGCTCTTCCGACTGCCGAATGCCCGGAGGTGTAAAATGGACAAACAAAGCCCGGTTCTGAGCACAGCCCGGCAGCTGGCAAAACCTCGGCTACGCAATACAAGCTGCTTTTTTGCATTAAAGAAGCCCCCAAAATAGCACCTGAAACCAATAAACTTCCCTTTCAGGAACTTCTGTAATTTGAAACAACAACAACAACAACAACAAAAATCCACATTTTTTTAAAGCAGTTCGTCAAGTGGAACTTTTTTTTTTTTTTTTTCATAAATTTCTTTTTTTTTTTTTTAATTTCAGCTGAGAGGAGGTGGCTTCCAGGCTGGCACACAGAGGGTACTCGAAGTGCATGGCCATGTGCTCTTCTGCCCAGGCTGGTTCCCTTCAAAGGGGCTCACTACAGAGTTCTTCCATCATCTTGCCTTCCTCTGGGAGCAAAACGGTGTCCCTGAAACATGTCCCCTTTTGCCCAGGCTGGCTTTCTCGGCATCCTGGCGTCCTGCAGCAAGTGAGCAGGATTTTGCACCGGGAAGCAGCTCAAATGTGGGTGCTGCTGCACAGTGTCCCCTAGTCAGAGGACTGCAGTGTGGGACATGCCAGCTCATGCCAGTGCTTTCCCCTTGGAGCCCTCTTTGCTGCCACTCTTCTCCACGATACCAAACAGAGTGTCCTGCATGGGCAGCAAGCCCTTGACATACCCATGTATCACGTATTTCTGGGTTATTCACAATATTTGGATTATCTTTGGGCTGCATCAAAGTGCATTAAGCAAGCCCACGAAGGGGATGCTCTCCTATTCCTCTCTGCAGCATTTTCCCCTCCGTTTTCCCACCCCAACTTTCCAACAGGCTGTCCAGGAAGTGGAGAGCTGCTTCTGGGCACCACCGGGCATTCCCCGCTCCACCACGTGCTTTGCCACGTCGGCACCTTGTGCCTTGCATGAAATGTGTGCGTGAATGTCTTTCTTGGTTGTCACACGGTGGAGGATGCACTGTGGCTCCAGGCACATGAGTGCTGAGGCTCTCCAAGAAGCTGGTTGCACAGTGAGGGGTGAAGAGGTGCAGGGAACAACGGGGCAAGAGGCTGTGAGCTACCATTGGGCTTTAAAGGGATAGTGGGGAGAGATGGGATCCACCTCTCTAAGCACTCCTTGGCGGTAATTAAGAACAAAAGAGAGAAAAAAAAAAGGAGAACAAGGAAAGAAGAAGTGGAAGAAGTGGAGCTGTGACGCAGGCAGCGAGTGGCAGAGATGTGAGACAGCAGAATCAGAGCCCCGGGGCGAAGCAGCGGCTCAAACCACGGCGGGGATGCTGGTGCCGAATGCTGGAATGGAGGGAATGCCGGATACAGAGGAGGTGTGGAGCTGGGAGCAGATCCCTGCCTGGGAGAGTGTGGGGGCAGCAGGGATCGCTGCCTGGATAAGCTGTATAGATACATACATAGGGACCTACGGAATGACAAGGCAGGGAGTTTCCAGCAGAGACAGGGAAATACAAGAAGTGCTTTTGCAGGGCGCTGCTGATGTGTCAGCTGGAGAAGGGCAGCCGGGCGGTCCGGGTGCTCCGAGGGGAGGCTGTGAGCACTGCCCGGCTGTGCAGAGCTTATCCTGGGGTGGGAAGCCCAGGGAAGGTGGTTGGCTTGGCCTTGCCATTGGAGGCCACGAAAGGGAAGGACAGCGGCCCCAAAATACACTCCCAATGGATCCCCATGGGATCCCATTTGGGATATCCCAATGGGACGCAAATCCCTTTGTGAGCATGAGGGCATCTATGGTTATAAGGACAAGCTGCCCTGGAGACATCCAGGATGGGCATTGGAAGAAGGCATCTCCATCCCCCCCAGGAGGCTGTGCAAGAGCCTTGCCAGAGAGCCCACAGGCTGGTCCCGGAGCCCGTTTCAAGGTTGTTGGGGATATTTTTGGCAGGGTGGTGGCTCCAGCTGCCTTGGGACAGACCCATAGTGCCAGGGAGGCTGCTCCAGCAAGGAGACACAAAACTGCTTTGCCTCGTGCTCCCCCTTGCAGGAGAAAGCCTTGGCCAAAGCGCCTCTACTTCTGCCGATCCTGGGGGGTGTTTTTTGTTTTTTTATTGGTTTTCAGCAACCTGGAATCCGACTCAATGACAGGCAAAGGCGCTGAGCTTTATGTCTTCCCCCGTGCCGCTTCGGGGCTTGAACTCCTGCTAGTCTGAGCGCAGATCCGTAGGTACCGTTCCCGTAGCGAGCGACGGAGCCATGCAGGCACACGGGCGCACGCACAGTAATTACTCTGCACGCTTCACTCGGCAGTTCATTATTTATCCAATAAAAAAAAAAAGCTCCCAGTGTCATATTGCTGCAGTCCTGGGTAGTTCAAGCAGAGTCTGTAGTGCTGCCAAATTGTAGATCAGCCAGTATTTTCTTGACAGTTCATTAAGAGTAATTTTTGTTTGTTGGAGCCGCAGCTCAGGTTTATGTGTCTCCTCTCAGCAAAAGAAAAATAAAATAAAACCCTGCTGCCTGTAATCACGCTTAACAGTTTGTTTTGTGTCAATAACGTAACCTGAAAAATGTGAGTTGCAGCCGATGCCAAACAAGGGAGCAAAAAAAAAAGGAGTTTCAGCACTTTGTGCCCTGGCCCTGGCTGGCGTGTGATCTGGAGAAGACCTGGCAGGTCGTTTCCTCCCAGCTGGGCCATTCCCATTGCCAGCAAAGTCCAAATGAAACATGAAGTGTCGCTGCTGCGGATACCCGGCTGCCGCGGGAGCCGGGGGGAAGGCTGTGCTCAAGCGCGAGGTCAGGCCTTTGGCAGCCGCGAGGAGGACGCCTGGAGCAGCGGTGCCCGGGCAAAGGCACGGGGAGGATGGGGAGAGGACGTGTTTTTAATGGGACTTGGGCGCTGGGGCGCTAGGCTGGCCCCAGCTGGGCTCTAGAGCGGTGCCTAATACCCATAAACTTCTTCTGGTCCTTAAATGACTGTGTTTAAATGTAATAGTCTGCTTAAAGGTTGGACCTTTCTCCTGCTTCATTGTGCAGATTTGTTCCTCAGAATGCTCCTGCTAGAAACCATTCTGGTTTACAGCTGGGACAGTAAACAGCGTTAAGCTGCTGACCAGTCTTGGTTGAAGACTGGGCTCCAGTTGCTCTCTAGTGCCCACCTGAAAGCACGTGCTACCGCTCATGAGATTTAATGTTTCCGTCTCTCACTTTGGTGCTGTGCATGTCTCTATGCTCCGGCTCGGACGCAAGAGTTTTCCCAATGATCCTCATGTTCCTCCCTTGCGCAAGGCAGGAGCTTGCAAAGCCTCGAGAGAGCCCCAGTGGGGCAGCTCTGCAGCACGGAGAGAGCCTTGGTGCTCGGGAAAGCCGCAGGGACACGGTGCTGGCTTTGCAGAGGGTGATTTGGGGCTGCAGGGGCACGGGGCTGCAGGGACGCGGGGCTGGCTTTGCAGAGGGATGACTAGCTTTGGAGCCGGGCCGTGCTCCGACAGCATTCCCGTGGCCGCGCTCCGCGGCGGGGACGTGCTTCCAGAAACGGCTTGGTAAACGTCAAACCATAGGAGGCCGCGCGTGGCGTTGCCAAATGTGCTAGCGGAGCCAAATTGACGGGATTTCCATGCATTTCCGCTGCTGGAAAGTGTCTTGACTGCAAATGAGAACAAGATGTGAGGCTGCTCACTTCCCAGTCGCTCCCAGGTGCACGTGGGACCAAACTGACCACCGCAGAGTGACCACGACTGTATGCAAGGGCTAGCAGATGGTCGGCGACTTGCTTTTTGCATAATAAAGTTTTCTTGTTGCTTGGGGAAAGAGCCTGAGACAGGGTAAGTTGGCAGTGTGAAATTCATCTCCTGGCCTCCAGCGGGCATAGATTCGTGTGGACCTTGCGCATGGGCACAAGGGCTCCCCCAAATGCGGGATGTCCTCAATGATCTTCATAAAATGCACTTCTTTCCCCTGCTTTTACCGCTTTCCCTGTCACCACACCTTTGGGAAACCCCATAATTCTGTCTCAGCCTCAAGGAGTGATCTGAAACCTTGCCCATCTTCTCTCAGGGTATCCTGTCCACCTACCAAGGATTCAGAGTCACATTTCCATGACAGCAGGCTAGGAGACAGTTAATTCTCTCCTATAGCAGGAGATTTAACCTGTCTGCTCTGAGGTTTACCTCAGTCCGAGGAGAAAACTGCCCTACTGGGTAGCCCACTGCGAAGTAGCAACGGGCATCACGTGGGGTTGTGCCAGGGACAGTGCTGCTGGCCCCAAATCCAGCTCTTTGTGGAGAAGTCCACCCACTTCGGCTCCCAGGATCGCTTTCCAAAGACAAGAAAAGCCAAAGTGTGCAGAGAGAAGCTTTTCTGCTAACCTGTCCCTCATTCAAAGCCTCCTGCTCACCAAGGTCCCAGTGGACAAGTCCATATGGCACTGGGAGATGGTCTGAGCTGACTGGAGGAAAAAAACTCCCTCTGTGTGGAGTTTCCTCGGCCCTGGTGTTTGGGTCATACTTTTTCTCTGTGTTCCCCTGCTTTTGAGATGCATTTCTGGATAGATGCTCCCACCAGAGGTATCCCAAACTTCTGGCCTGGGGAACAAAATTGAGTGGAGACTCATGAGCTGCAGGGAGCCTCTTTGCCCTAGTCATGGAGAAAGTTGCCCAAATATGCAGGGCAGGCCCTGTTGTTGCCTCCGGTCCCCATGTAGCTCATCCGAGCATGCAATCCCAAGGGAGATCCCCAAATCTCCCTCCTGTTCCTCATCCATTAGCCCTGCAATGGGAACTAAAATCAGTAGATTTCTTCTAAACAAGCAGGGATTCAATTTTGATGACCCAAGATGAAGCATAAAGCTGGGAGAGCTCTTGCGCTGCCTGTGCCTTTTGAAGGGGTGACGTTGGGTCACAAATGTCCTTGCGTGTCCTTGCAAGAGGGCATCACTGTATTCTATCATGAGGAAGACAAAACATTTCATTTCATGCCAGAAACCTGCATTTAGGAGAAAAAAGCTGGCACAGACAAAGGCAGGAACGCTGCACTTCATGGATTAGACCTATTTTAAACTTTTTTTTCCCAAAGAGGCAATGCTAGCGGCAAAACTCAAGAGTGAGGGTTTTGCCCCAGCATGGTATCAGGGAGGCTGATAGGGGACAAGTCACGCTCTTTGGACATTGATTTACGCTTTTGCAGCTCTTTATTCTTGAGCTCAATCAGACAAAAACACCGTTCCCTCTAGAGCCAGGCAAGCCGTCGTGCCGGTGTAATAAATCCTATCAACTACCGAGGCCAGCCCAGAACCGGCAGAAAGTTCTACCTCGCTTTTACACCACTGTTATGATTCTATTATTTTATTTATTATCCTTTAAAAATTTATGGATTCTTCTCAAAAAGTATGCGCTTACCAGTCCAAAGAGAGAAATGCAAACCAGCTGTATGTTCGGTGCAGCCCATACCAGGTCTCCCCTATGTCTTAGAGCAACGGAAGACTGAAACATCTCTTCTAGCCCATCTCATATATTTCCTCTTTATTTTTTTCCCTGTCTGGGAGTTATTTCCAGCTAGCAGCAGGACAACATGCATCATCTGAGGATTTGCCTCGTCTTGGAGACGCAGCCAAAATGACGCTGTTTAATGAGATTATCACCCCTTGCCTCCGTGTAGCGGCTAATTGCCTGCTCGGAAGTCGAGGTCACAGCAGCCAACCCTTGTGCTGGCCCCAGCCCTGCCTGCTGAGCCAACGTGTTGGTGCCAGGGCACAAGACATTGGTGTTTCTCACTTAGGAATAGCTGCTGCGTGCCACATGCCATGAGAAAACAGCGGTCCTGAGCTCCAGATGAGCACAGAGCTGGGCATATCCCTTCTCCTTTTCTCAGCAAGGGTCTGGGATGACCATACATTAACGGGGCTTCCTCAGGACGACTTTCGTGAGGCCGCACAGCTCTCTCAGAGCTTTTTATTGCCCAAGGTTAACGGGTTTTTGAGCTGGACCACATGGGAAGCTGCTCGTGTTTTAGCCATTGCTCAGGGTGGATGAAACAGGCAGAACTGGGCATGGGCTGTTCCTCCAAGCCATCCCCAGAGAAAGAAGGGGGAACAGACTGAAGGAGAGCGAGGGAGGCGCTTGGAGGCTTGCTGCAGAACACGGGTGGGATGGGGGGCATGGGAAAGGCTGGGGGGACGCAGGGACAAGGAGGGGACATGCTCCACCATGCAAGAGAAAGCCAAGTGCCCGAATTGCCGCACGCACCGAGTCGCTTCCGCTGGGGCTCCCTTTTGGGAAAGGAACTTGCTGCTGTTGTTTGCAAAAGGATGAAGCTGCAGGGCAAAACATGTGTTTAATACCATAGGATGAGGATCTCCGCATTCCCAAGCTTTGGAGAGAGGGGACCAACTAGAGAGACCGATGCAGCGACCTTAAGGCCAGGGACGTGGGTAGTGCCATCAAGCCCATACTCCTTCAGTGCCACTGCAATGACATTGCTTTAATGCATCAAAATCGAGGCAAAGAGAAAAAGCTTCTTTGAGCTCTTGCAGATGCAAGAAAAAGCCTGAAAAATACCATTTCCAGAGGCGAGCAGACCAAATGCAGCATTTCTTTTATTTTGCAAAGGGAAGTGGTCCGGGATGGGGTAGATCTGTCCCCTTGGCCCAAGCCAGGAAGGGAGCAGGCTCCGTCCAAGGCTCTCAGCTGCTCCCGGCCGGATCCGGGCCAGCCCCGGCAGCTCCACACGCAGCCGCGTGGGACACGAGCAGGGAGAATCTCTTGGCTCGCGACGCGGTGCCGTTATTTATGCTCGTCAGCAGATTTAGCATTCGATTTGCCTTCTGGAGCCTTTCCGGCCGCTCCGCTGGGAGCAGGGTTATCTCCCTCAATGGCCTCGGCTTCTTATCCCGCACCATTAATTAGTTTTGCTCCTCGGATAATGCAGCGCAATCTGGTAATCTGAGGCTTCCCAGAAAGGCTTGCTGACAAGCTGACACGACGTTAATGCAAGCGCCACGCGGAAGGCTTGGCTTCGCTATTTGAAAGAGAAAAAAAAAGAGAGAAAAAAAGATGATAATTAAAGAAGACCCCCTTCTTCTTTTCCCTCTAATTTCCCTTTGATTAGTTCTTCCAGAGGGACATGGACAGACAGGGAGCCTGAAAAGGAAATGAGTCTCGTAAAAACTGCCTGTTGTGTCTCATCTGGGCGATGCCCGTGCCCACAAATCAAGTGCAGACTCAATCGTCCTCTTAATTAAACTGCCTTCCCCAGAGGCAGGTCCTTCGCCGGGCCCCGTGATGGCCATTCCCAGTCCCGGAGCTCCAGCACCATTCCCAGCCTGGCAGTGAAACCTCAAGGACGAGGGAACTGGATGGTGCCTTGCATTTGAAAATATATCCTGCTCAAAAAAAAAAAAAAAAAAAAATCAAGTTTAGACTCCTTTTCTCCCCCTTCCCCTTTCACAACTGACAAATCGGACTTGTCAGATGCAAGTTCAACTCATGAACAAGCTGCTAAAGACAGATAATCACTATAGTAACTGCTGCGTTGCGTTACTTGCATGCAAACACTTTCTTCCTTCAGTTTTGCTGCAAATCTTTTCCTTGCTTTATTTCTCTACTGGTTGCGTAATTGCACAGAAAAACTCCACTCTGAGCAGGTTGTGGACTGCAAAATCTGTCACTGCTTGCATCTGCACAAAGGTATTTGACAACACTATATCAAAAGTTTGTTGCCCTTCCTTCCTTCCTTCCTTCCTTCCTTCCTTCCTGCCTTCCTTCCGTCCTTCCTTCCTGCCGTCCTTCCGTCCCTCCGTCCCTC
>JAWLRI010000446.1:1359287-1380341 GCA_034781795.1 Crypturellus tataupa | reverse complement strand
CTTCCTTCCTTCCTTCCTTCCTTCCTTCCTTCCTTCCTTCCTTCCGTCCTTCCTTCCTTCCCTCCTTCCCTCCTTCCCTCCTTCCCTCCTTCCCTCCTTCCCACATAAGATTTCCTGGCACGCTTGCATACAAGAGTAGGGTGCAAAGAGCAAGGGTGACTGACTTACCTGCTTTCTCGCTCCCTGACTCTTCCTGTTTTGTTTTTGTTGTTGTTGCTGTTTTTCCCCCTTTTTCTTTCCTGCCAAGGACTCAACAGGATTGTGGCAAGAAGTTTTAAGTCTTTTATTTATAGGAAAAGTAGAGTGCACTTTGCAGCTGGCTCAGAGCATTTGCCCCATACCTTACTACAGAGCCACAGTGGATGAGAAAGGCAAGTCCTTGCTTCATTTTCATTCCTTTACATATGTATAAATGTATATATATTTATTTTTCACTGCTATGGGTAGCCTGGTTGCAGTGTAGGGCTGCTGGGGGGTTTATGCGTGGCAGCAACGAGCGTTAGACAGCACTTGCCCTTGGATTGGCAGGACCTGGCCGGTGGTTTATGTCTCTCTGACTGCATCACGCGCTAGTGTGCTCAGCAGACACCAAAATTTACAACTGCCTTTCCCCAAAAGACAGACACGGGCTGTCAGCAAATGGGGCCGGCCACCAGCAGCGCCCATTTGGCCATCCCGTTTCATCCAGGTGTTGGCTTCCCACGTCACATCCAACGCACACGGCCTTTGGCCGTGGCCAAGCACTGCTGGAAAGGGGTGCAAGTGCTCTAAGCAATTCTGCCTTGGAAAGAGAGTTCAAGAAACCAGGAAGCTAAAAAAAAAATCACTGTTTTCCTAAAAATCTCGTAATTATCAAGAGCTTCTCCCATTATATTTTTGCTCTTTGATTCTGTCATAACGAATCCCTTGAACTTCAGTAGGTCAGGAGGAAACGTTTACGCCAACATCTGGACCTTTCATTGAAACCAAGCAGGTTGTCCAGGGAAAACAGCACAAAATCTCTGCAGGAACATGGAGTTTTTCTTAGACTGAGAGCACTGCTACAGCTCCTGCAGTGTTCGAAAGCCCTCGCTATTTGGGTTTTTTGAATGATGAAGATGACCAGTCAGTGCTATCTGTTGCAAGTGCACACTTTCTTGCTAGAAATGATGTTTTTCTGAGCTCCTTCTGCCTTCCAGGACAAAGATGCCCCAATGGAGCCCCCACACAGCCCTCGACTTTGGGCCACCTCCTGCCTTGCTGCTGCATTGGCCTCCCATGCCTGTGCTGGGGAGGAGGACTCTGTTTTGGGTGGTTTTATCTTGCATCGTGGCTATGTGGGAGCATGATAACTCTCCTACTTTGGAGGAATCCTAGAATCATCTGCTCTTTGGGTTTTTCCACCTCTAAATTCATCGACTGCCCAATTGCCCCACCGAGCGTGTCTTGCTGCCCCTCAGACACTTTAAGCATGATGCCTCCCTAGCTGCCCTAACACATTTTAAAAAAAAACCTTTTCCCCTAGTTTCCTGCATTCAGCCACCATTAATTCACAGGCTGCCCTTAAAAACACACTCCACAGATTTGGGATTTATGGTTCACTCCACAATCCATCTACAGACCGTCCCAGCAGGCACGCTGCAACGGCGGTTCGGAGGGCCGTGATATAAGACGGGCAGACGAGTACGAGTCCAACCATATAAATCACGCAGGTCCAGGGCACGTCTCCTGCAATGCCATTTTTTCCCAGGATGGCCATAAAAGGGAATTTCCTCTGCCCATATTTCAGTGTTAGTGTCAATACGGGGGGCTCTGAGATCTGTGTCACGGCCGAGCACTGAATTACGGGTTGCCCTTCTGCCGCGCTAATCGCTGCTCTTTAAAGTGATTCCCTTCTGCTCAAGACTCCGCTTATTTACTGAGAATCGGGCCAGAGTGTAAAATAAAAGGCTGTGGGCCTTAACTCTTGCTTCTCAGGTGTGTGATGAAGCTTTGTGCTCTGATCCTGCCCTGTTTTTGACATGGTGAGATGTAAATCTCTCTTGCAGTTGGATGCGAAGCCTCCGGATCAGGAGGAATTGAAGGTGCCCCTGCAAATGCCTCTGCAGTCTCGGCTCCTCGTCTGCTCCTGAGCTCTTGGGTTCTGTCTCCAAAACCCTTGGGTGCGTTTCAGATTTCTCCTGGTATCTCATGGTGAAAAAGCCAACAGGTCGAGTGGGCAGGAGAGCTGCGGATCCCAGAGGTCTCAGAGGACCACGGCCACCTTCCCGTTGTGACCTCCACTTCCGCGGCCACTTCTCTATCCATGCTCTGTTCCGAGGTGGTGACAGCGTCCAGGTCCCATCAGAGCGGGACAGGTCAGGCCAAGGAGTGGGAAAGTTGCTCAGGATTTCCCACCCAACCCAACAGGCAGCTTTTTTCCCAGCAAGGGGCTTGCAGGAGGTTTCATAGCTGCTCCCAAAGCACTAAAGCAGCGGGAAGCGCTTGGAGGCAGCTCCAAGTCCCCTCTTGGTCCCTCTTGCAGTGCTGAGCGTGGGGAGATAAGACACGGGGAACCAAATGGCGGCACATGAGGCTGTTTTGGAAAATACAGGTGCCGAAAGTAAACAGAGACACTCTTGTCTGCTGTCTAGACGCGGCGCAGCAGCGCCGAGGGCTCGCGGCAAACTTCCCTGAATGATTCCTATTCACGAGCGCCGTATTCATGGGCCGCATTTACCGAGCGTCTGCGCCTGAAAGAGGAGAAACTGGCTCGACGGGTACCGGGGCGGGCGCTGCGGGGCGGGTGTTCGGCCGCATGACCCCGGGGGTATTTCTGTGCAAACATGGTCTGGGATTAAGGCTGATTCTGGCAGCCTGATACCAAAAAAATAAAAGAGGAATCCTTGCAAAAGCTGCTGAGATTGGGAAAATGTTGCATTTTCTGGAGGGGTTAAAATTTTGCCCTTGGGCGTTTGAAAGTAGCATTTAAGTCTCTGTTTCAGGAGGGTGTTGCAAAATGAAAGGAAAGAGCAATTGCCGCGATTGAAATAGGGCACCCGGGGCCAAGCTGTGCTGAAGAGGGTTCGGCAAAGGTCACGCTCTGGTTGGGATCTCGCCTTGGAGGGGGCTCAAAGGGCAAAGGGGCCTTGGGTGCAGGCTGGGGTGCTCCAAGCGGGATCCCAAGGGTGACGGGTGACACGTGCTGGGACCCCCCTATGCTCCTGCCTGGACCGGTGGAGAGATTCCAACGCTGGAGGCACCAGGATCCTCCAGGTCTGGTCGGGAGAGGCATTCCAGGACCTCCAAGGAGCCAAATGATGCCGAGAGGCTGCCCAGAGCCGATGCCCTTGGGCATTAAAAACAAACAAAAAAGTGCTTTCTTCTGTGCCATCCATTGCTCCCTTTCCACAATTCCGCCTAATTTATGGATCTTTACCATCATCTCTTATCTACTCTTTTCATGTTAAAAGTCACATTTGAGCGACCGCAACAGAACGTCATTCCAACCCCCAGTTGATGCTTATCAGCTCTCTGCCATCTATCATCCGCAGCGAAATAAAAGTTAAAGAGAAGTTAAGTGTGTGGGTACAAAACACATGTCTAAAACCGATCCACTCTGTCTCTTTGGTTGGTGCCTACTGGGAACGTATCCGGCCGTAAAACACGGGAAAAGGCTTGAGGATACGGCAGGACAAGGCCGGTGGGGCCGTTTTTGCCGTGTTTTCGCCCCACCAGCCCCACGTTTAATCACTTGCACATGGCCCGTGAGTCGTGCACGTTGACAACGGTAAATAAACTGCAAAAAGCCCAACTGTTCCTGCGCAGGAGCAGCTGGTAGCGATTAGCGGCGGGGCCGGGCAGGAGGCGTCCGCTGCCTCCGCCACCGCCACCAGCTCCCACCGCGTCCGCACACGGGGCGGCAGCGGCAAATCCTGGCACCAATCCCCAAACTAGCCGCTTCGGCATCCCCAGCGACCTGGAAAAGAGCAGGTGCTGGAAAATCCTATTCATTTAGGATGGGAAGATGCAGGGGGGATGATACCCACTTGTTTTATGTGCGACGAGATCGCGGAGAACGGCCTTGCAGTAAGGGCTGGGGGCGACAAGCGACTTGGGGCAAGCGACACTGCGGTGCCCGGAGGACAGGACAGAGCCTTCGCCGCCGCCGCAGGGATTTAGATCCATTTTGAGATATCGATGAGGAAAACTCAGCCCCAGCCCCCGCCACGATCCAGCCCAGGGGTGCAATAAAACAAACACAAAGGTTCACGTTTCCCCCGCGGTGCAAGATAAGGCAACACAGCGCAACAAGTAATAGTTGAAAATTTTATTCATATAAAACCTCATATTAAGAACATAAAAAGATTGCATCTTAAAAAAAAAAAAAGATCTGCAATTATTTACAGCAGTATTGCACAAGTAAAGTGGCAATTACCCTGTCCAAAATTCATCAGTGCAAAACACAAGTAAGCCAGGGAAATTGCGATAAAAATGCTACATATGCTGGGTCCTATGAAACAAGTTAGTGAATAATCAGTACAACGTTTGATAAATTTAATGTTTGAACCCAATGGTAAAGCTGGTCCAGACAAAAGTGGCCAGGATGGAGGACAACTTGTTTTTGGAAGGGAATGACGATAAAATAAAATAAAAAATAGGGACATGTAGAATATAGACTTTAACTAACTTTCAGTAATGCTAAAAATCTCTTCCATGCCTAAATTGCTACTGGAAAACAGGACTTAGGCACTTTCGAAGAAAACCAAAAGGAAACAAAACCTTTACAAGAACTTAAATAAGCAGAAAATAAATATACAACTTTTCTACAAGTTACAGCATTATGGAACAGTAGAGTGCATTAATTACACAGGGAAAAAAAAGAATCTACAGTATTTAACAAGTTCAATCTAAAAAAAAAGTTTGTGAAAAAAAACAGTAACTCTTGACTTATTTATAAAGCTGTACAAAACTTACAAGAGAGAAAGGAAAAGAAATGCATTGCACACAGATATTTGGCTCAGATGATGAAAATAACATGGTGCCCTACTCTAATAAATATCCAACTATTTACAGTTACCAAAAGTACAACATGGAGGATGAGAATAAATCTGGTTTGTCCACAACCAAAGGGAATTCTCCATCAAACCATGTTGGCAGGAGAGGTAACACAGGTGACGCAACTGAAAAGAAAACATCCCAATTAGCCTGCTAAAAATGGGGTTAATGCCTATTAAAAAGATCATTCTTGTGTGTATATATGTGTGCGTATATATATATATATACGCACATATATATACACATACACCTCAACTCTTGTGGTAGCAGGGCAGGCTTGGAAGGCACAAAGCCTGTTTTTAGGGGTTGCTCTCTCACAACTACTCTTTAGCAGGGAAGACTTCCAGGCGAGTGCCAATATCCGCCTTTCTTTCCCCCAACCATTCATATAATTCACGTATTTCTTTCTTTATTCCTTTTTGAGAACGCTGCAAGGCTGCGCAAGGTCCATCCCACTGGCTCTTTGGCTGGACGGGCTCCGGAGGACGGGAATAAAGTGCTCCATGCCGGGCGCTTCTTTGGTGTAGGGACAGAACACACATTCTCGCTGCGAGCCCCCAAAAACGCACATTTTTTACCCGTGGTGGCTCCACGGAGAAAACGCTTGTTTTTCTCCCGTTATTAAACACAATTCCACGCACCCGTGCCCACAGGACGTGCCCAAAGGCAGTGGCTCGAGCACCGCTCTCTGAGTACGTGCTGTGAGCCCCAAGGGACACCGTGGTGGCATCAAGAACTTGCCCCAAGCTACGGCCCGGCTGCTCCTCCACCTCCAGCCAAGGCCACTGGTTGTTTCCAACCACCTCTTTTCCCCCTAAAAATGCTCTGCGTGCCAGGCCAGCTCCTGGCACAGATGTCTCTCTTGCAGAACCCCAAAACCCAAATCAGAGAATCATTACGGATGGAAAAGACCTTTCGGATTGGCTCTCCTTCATCCTTCCAGCAAGTGCAAGGGAAGGAGCACGGCCCTACATGTCTACCAGGAGGTTCTTCACCTACTAGACAGAGAAGAGTTCAGGTTGCCTGGTTTTATCTGCCATTAAAAATACTACCAACAACAGGATGGCACTCAGAATGGTTTCTCCCTATATCGCAACACATCAGAAAAACTGCCACTAGTTTAGAGTTGTTTCCTTTTTTCCCCCCCCTTCTTTTTCCTTCTGTGGTGCTGGTGAAACCAGAAATAAAACAGCGGGATTCGGAAGTTGGTTTTAGGGAAAGGGAGCCACCTACACTAGCCCAAGCGGACAGTTTTGAAGGCAGACAGGATGTTTGTGCATAGATACGCAGGCTGCAGAAGCAACGGCCCCCTTCGAGAAACACCTCATTCACAGAAGGCAACTGAACGCTCGAGATGGACCAGCGAGCCAAGGAGGGCCTCCATCCACGGAGAGGGACCCGGCGCGCAGCAGACACGAGCAGACGAACCCGCTTCTTCCCACACCAGTCCAGGCCTCATCTGGAGCTCCTGAACCGCCTTTTTTTGGTCTCCAGACTCGATGCAGGAGGCCCTGGAGGATTTGTACCATGGTAAGAGAGTCCCACCACGCACTGCAGATCCTGCAGAAACAGCCCAAACGCTGCCGTCACCGCGCTGCTCATCCCCATGCTGCTCCACACCTGCTCTGAGACGGTGTCTTCTGTCACCCTGGATGTGTCCAACACAAACATGACCTCAGAAAACTTGCAAAACGTTCCAAAAAAAAGATCTTGGGTTCGACAGTAACACGCTAACCACTGCTGAAAACAGTTCCTGAAGTTACGCAGTAGGACCCTTCACCTCTGGGTGCAGAACTGCAGGGTTTGGGTATATGTTTTTACCTACCTCCGAGAACACTTTATTGCTGCATTATCCAAAGTGATCAATATTATATATTATATATAATATACAGTACGTGAGCATCTTCATGCACACAATTCAGAGAAAAAAATTCTAAAAAGGCAATCTGGTGGACTGGGGTTTTTTTGTTTGGTTTGGTTGTGGGGTTTTTTTTTGGACCCTAAGAGTCTGACAGTTAAATCTGGAATTTCAGCATTAAAAATGAGAATAAAAACACTTAAAGAAAAAAAAAAAAAAAATCAGTCAGCAGGAAATAGGCTATTTGCATGATGCAAATAGGAATCGATTTGGTGTTGCGTTAGGTATTTACAGATGAATGAAGTGCTGATTTAGATCCGTCCCCCCTCCTCCAGCAGCCTCTTTCTTGCAGGCAAATACCTGGGACGGAGGGACGTGCCCTCCCTGACGAGGACAAGGGAAGGAAGGGGCTGCACGACTGCACAGTAACATTTGTAATACAAACTAAGGCAGCTCTGCAGATCGGCTGGCTCAGTCTTCTCCGATGCAGAAGAGATCCAAGATGAGCCTACAGATTTCCAGGAAAAGTGATTCAATATCTGCAGAGCATTTTCTCTGAGATCAATCTTAAAAAAAAATTAAAAATAAAAAATAAAAGAGTTCAAGAGACAGACAGTAAACACCACTCTCAGACAAAATCCTGCTTCAGAGAGTTCCTATAGGTCCATTGGCAAGGCGCGTGCCTCCGGCGCCTCCCAAGAACACACGGGAGCCGGCAGCCAACGTGCGTGGTTTCCCCCGACGGAGACCACGGCGCCTGCGGGATGTCCTCGGAGGAAGGAAGTTTCCCAAAGCGCCTGTCCGGGGCACGGAGAGGACCCGCTGCTACTTGTTCTTCATGGGTTTTCAGCACGAGGAGACAAGTCTCTGGGCGCTGCTCCGCGCGCGGTGCTCACTGCATCCTCCAGATGAGGCGGATGATGTAATGCAGGAGGCGCAGGATGACAATCTGCGGGTTTCCTGCGCGATTATCCAAGAAACCCTAAAAAAAAAAAAAAAAAAAAAAAGATTAAAAGCGACTTTATTTTCAGACCTCAGTCCCTTGTGCGATGCCACACGGGCAACACAGAGGAGATACCTTCTTGCTTTGCAATCTTAGACCAATTCTAGGATTGGGGTGATGATGAAAAGAGGAGCCATCACTTGGGGAGTTCTTATGGAGGAAGGACAACGCATTGTCAGTTGAACTTGCCAATATTATTTCTGGTTTCGAACTCGGACAGAAAAACATCACAGCTTCTAGGTTACCGGGACACAAAACGTATGTGGTTATTACGGACGGAGGATTCCCAGTCACTACTGACAACAGAGCATTGAACATCTGCATCCCATTCCTCTTGAAAGCTGCAGTCTGCCTAACTAGTTTGATGGCATTTAATATACTCTGAGAAAGTTGGTGGTAAGGTTTTCTCCTACATATAAATGGCAGCTCATGGTCCTGGTAGAGAAGAAAAGAAGAAATGGCAGGAGGCAATATGGTATTCTCCAAGTCTCTCTACGCTCTCAGCCTCAGACTGTGATTTTCCCTCTAGAGTTACAGGATCGCTTGGTTCTCACCCCTCAAACTCTACGTTTCTTTCAAACAGAGACACGGAAACATAAATATGGACCTCCAGACTTGCTGGAAAAAACAAGAATGAAAACACGCAAAGAAAACCCCATGCCAGGCCCAAACTCCCAACTAGTGCCTTTTCTAGAGTCCAATAAATAAGCCAAGCCCCCGAGGCTTTGCAGGAGAGAAGACCACATGGCAGGCAGCAACGCAGGGCTGAGGAGCAGCTTTTCTAGCTGGTGAGGGCTGGGAGACGCCTCGCAGTGCCTGCAGGCTGCAAAGTGCCAAACCAAGCGCTGTTCCACACCCCCTGCACCTCTGGCTGCGCAGTAAAACAGTCACCCTGGGCAAAACTGGGAAAACAGGGAGAATCCACAGCCTTTGGGGGCTTTTTGTTTGGTTCTTTGGGTTTTTTTTTTTTTTTTTTTTTTTTTTTTTTTTTGGTTTTTTTTTTTTTTTTTTTTTTTTTTTTTTTTTTTTTTTTTTTTAAATCGATATAGGAATCACCATTGAGGGGTATCCAACAAATACTTTGCACCCCTTTTTCATGCTCCGGCTACTCGTGTCTGGTCCGAAGGTAACAGCAAAAAGAGCAGCACCCCAAGGTGCTGCGAGTTGCAAAGCAGAAACCCAAATGTCGTCCCCTTTCCCTCTCCGCTTGCAAACGACTCCATTTGGGCTGTGTTTAGCACTGCAAAATCAGGGCCACACGTGCCCTGGAGAAGGGCAGAAACTGGGTGCCGAGACGCAAACGTTCAGAGCAGAAATCAGGGCGTTTTACACCAAGATGCAAACTCTTCCCCCTGGCTAAGCCGATGAGACAGAGAGAAAACCCTAAAAAAGTCACAAAAAAGGTACTCAAACTTTTATTAATAAAGTGGTAGAAATAAATGAGGGAGCAAAAACAAGAGGAGACTTCTGTCTCACCAGGCAGCTTGGTCCCAAGATGGAAGGAGAAGACAGAACCACATTGCCCAAGGTGATGAATTCTCCTCAGCCTCCGTGTTACAGAGCAAACTAGGAGCAACCCAAAGACCCAGAGCGAGTCAGCTACAACACAGGGAGGAAACCCTACAGCTGTGGAACCAGCAGCACTTAAGCTGCACTGACCTCTCCGACAGCTTCAACTTGTCTTAGACTCTTCCTAAATGGCAGGACAGACCGGTGGAAGGAGAAGACACCTACTCCAGAAACAATATTCCTGTGCATCGGTGCAACAAGCCTACAATTGCTTAAATTGCTTTTCCAGAATCCGCACCACCAGTTTCAGCTCCCGAACCCAGCCCCTGCAGCAAACACTCCTCCCGCACCTGCAAGGAAAACAAGGGCCAGGAAGATGACCTGGGAAAGCGGCAAAATCCTGCCCCAAACTCAGCTGGTTTGAGGATAAGACGAGAAAACAAGAGCAGATCATACATTAATGAATGGCAAAGTGCCCCTTCTGCAGACAAGCTGAGAAGGAATTAGGAGCACAACTCCAGCAACTGGCAAGAACGAGGAGCAAACAGAAATAATAATAAAATAAAACAACAGCACTGCATTTCTGCAAAGCCTTCTCCATCAGCTGGTTGCTACCAGCTTGGGCTTCCAAGTGCTAGCAGAAAGCATTTAGCACCATCCCTCATCAGAGAGATGTTTCGCTTTCCAATGAAAAGACTGTTCACTGCACAAATAACCGGGTGTTTTGCAGCAAGAGGAGTTGAGGGGAGGGCTCAGGAGGTGGTCAGGTGTGGATGGGATGCAGGTTATCACCAACCAGGTTGGGTTTCCTGCTCTGTTGGAGAGATTTGTCCAGGAAGGGAATAGGGCTCACAGCAAAAGCTGTGCCAGAGAGCGGAGGAACATCTTGGCATAAGCTTCCTGCACACAACAGATGCAGACAGGCAGCTGAAGGTGCTCACGGATGAGGAGAAACCAAGCAGGTTGCTCAACACACACAGGAGGGAGAAGCAAGAAAGCCCCAGGGAGAGCAGAACTGCTCAGGACACTCAGAGATGACCAAAACCTTCTCTTGCATGAGCGAGCCAAGCCTGTACCCACTCCACCTGGGAGAAACAACGGGCATTCATAGAGCTAAAGTGAGACAGAGGAGCAACAAGGCAGCCCAGGAAGAGATGAAGACGACCTGGACCCCATTTTGGGGGAAAACTGCTGGACGATTCCATGAATCCGCGGAACGGTGAGGAAACGAGCGGCGTGAGTCATGCCGTGGGGAGCCCAGATAAGGATCCAGGCAGTCAGCTCGTCATCGCCGGCGCGGAACGGGCTTCTGGCTGGCGGCGGGCTAGCAGAGGACACGCTGGGGGACTAGAAACCGCATGCACCAACACGCAGCTGTCAACAACACCAGACGGGTGGGTTACTCGCTAACTTTGTTCTTTCTGCTGTTGCTTCACTTCTCTCTGCGCTGATTTGGGGTGATGGGGGGAGGTGTTAGTTCCACCTATTTTTGTTGCAACACAAAGGTAGGAGTTTACAATGCTCCAAATACACGTCTCTTAAAAAAAAAAACAGCAGTCTCGGGCTCTTTATGAAGGAAAAAAAAAAGCAGTCAGCGATCAGACTTCATTTCATTTTTGTGACTATATTTTCCACCTACACGATCGCAAGGAAGCAGGCAGGTAGGTGAGCACAGAAACCTGCTGCATTGTCCATGCCCATGCCCCAAACCCTGTCACCAGGTCCCCACACGTGCCTGCTCCCTGGCTCCTAGCAGGTACCCTTTCCAGGGAACTTCTCATTCCAAAAAAATATACCAAGATACTAAAACAACCTCTGAACGCTGTGTTTTTTAGAAGTTTTCCCTCATTGTCTACAACTTCAGTTCTAAACCAGCAATAGAGCATGTTCTACTTGCTTGCAATGCTGTGAATAAAACCATGTATTTTATACGTGAAAACTTCAAGTCCTGATTTAAAGGTTATTCTGCATTTCTTTAACGACTGTAATGGCAAATGATTCTGCAGTACAGGCTGCGCATCCATATGTCCAAGCAAACACAACCACCCGCATATCCCCCTGTGCACCTGAGTGAATGAAACATTTGCTACAGAACTCACTTCCAGTTCTCTTAGGGACTGCGTAGAAAGAAAAGGAAAAGAAAAATCCTCAAGTTACCCTTCTCGGACAATAGGAGGCATTGAATTCATCACCAATGCGCCGCAGCTCCTGTGCAATCCATATTTCTGGCTGTATATCTTCTGCTACCGTGTGCGACCGCCACCTGGAAGCTGCATGGGAAAGAAAATAAATAAATAAGAGAGCATTTGAAAAAACAGCCAAACAAATAAACTATCAGGCCTAGCAAAAGTTAATGAACAACTTTGAGGGCTTTTTTTTTAAATACAAATCTCAAAAATCCTCCAACTGTCAGATAGCCAGGACTGGTGTAACCTGGAGCAGTTTCTTGTTGGCCTATGAATATCATCAAGAAACAGGCATCTCTCCTAGAAGCTGAGCCCATCCACCCAGAAGTTCTCCCCGTACCTCTTAACGATGATGATGCTCACATGGCACCGTGGAAACATCGTGGGGACATTTATGCTCCAAAGTGAAATTGCTACTGGGGGGTAAACGTGGAGGAAGCAAACAGTTCCAAGAGGATTTCCCTCCGCTTTTTTGTTTGTGGCTCAGAGCCACAAACACCCCTTCACCTGGGGACCTTGCTAATGGACACTTCATGCATCAGGTATTTCACATCTCACTGCACAAGGCAAGAGCAGGAGGGGCTCTCATTGAGCTTCCTCCTTGCACTCCTCCAAGCATTGCTCTCCTCTGAAACAGCCCACGAGAAGCTGAAGCAGCTCCAAGACGTGCCCAGATGGGGATATGCTCAAATCCAAGATCAGTCAAGTGATGTGGGCAAAGATTTGCCTCCAAATTGCATTAAACAGCCTGAAATCCCAGACTTGGACATCAGGAAGAGACAGATTTGTGCACCTCCAATAGGGTAGGTGGCCACGGGGCAAATCTAAGACCAAAACCAGCCCATCCAGTTCCCACGTAGGTAACTCCTACCCTCCTATTTCTTTCCTCAGCAAAACCATCTTTCTCTCTCCTTCATAAACAGTTCTGCTTTCTTGCAGGCGCAGCAGCAGTTTCTGCTCTGACCTTACCAAACCACCGTCTTGATAGTTTAAGTGAATTCTCACATTTCTTCCCCAAATGGTTCTGACTCCAAGAAAGAGAAGAAAATGACTGTCGCGCTAAGCAGCAAGCCACAATTTGATTTACGTGCAGAGAAGCTGCTCTTAGAGCAAACCTAAGGGCTTTTTGTCTCTGCTAAAGAACTGGAACTTTCTTCTTCTGAATATTACGTTCCAGGGTTTAAATAGAAAACAAACCAGACCTTCCAAACCAGTTCAGAAAACAGAACTGGGCTTGCAAAAGAAAAAAAAAAAAAAAAAAAAAAAAAAGAACTAATACATCAGTTACGCTGAATTGTACCTCACCAACCACTCAAGTTTCCATTTTAAGAATTTTCTAAACAAATGATAAAATGAGTGTACAACCTCTGCAGATACTGGGGGAGGAGGGAAGAGCCTGTGAAGCATCCAAGGCTCCGTGTGCTACCTGCAACACCTCTGTCCTTGCTGGAAGAGGCAAGTTCGGCGGCTGGGCGAGCGTTAGAGCCTTTAACTGAAACAAAACAAACTCGAACCCACACAAAACAAGAGCGTTTCACAAACTTGGCCCGAAAGCCGAAGAGGGAATCGCAAGGGAATACAGCTAGCTTCCAATCTCAAAATATTCAAAGGATTAGTAGGGCAGTTAAAAAAAAAAAAAAAAATTAAATAAATGTCTGGCTCCAAACTGACTGGAAAATTTATTTCCGAGCCAAACGAAGGCTGCTTGGCTCGGAGCGCTGTTTTGTTTCCACGCTGTAGTAGTGCCCTGGGAAGGCTGCGGCAGGCACGGCCGTATCTATCCCGCCGGATTTCATTCAGCAAAGCGGCGGGAGACGCACAGTGCGCCGGGGCCAGGCCGGCCCTCCTTGCCCTGCACCTCGCGCCCCGCGAGCCTCCGCCAGAGCCTCGGGTGACAACAGCCCCGGCGGTCGAGAAATTAATATCACGGTTCCGTGGTTGAGAGCGAAATCAGGCTGAGGTTTTCAGAAAGGACTTTCTGCGGCGCCGCCGGAGCGCAGTGTCAAAGAGCGGCCAGTCATAACGGGCTGCAGAAGCCGTCAGAGGAACTTCCCAAGCTCGCGCTGCCCTCGCGAGCCCCCGCGCCGCGCGGGAGGAAAAAGAGAGAAAGAAAAAAAGGAAGGAAAGATCCCGCGCTGCCAGGGACGTCGCAGGAGGTGCCGTTTCTCCGATCACCGGCAGAGCGGACCCCGTTTCCCATAGGCCAAGGGAGAGTTTCCCTGGGGCTTGTCCGAGCAGGGAAGGCTTTGCTGGATGTGCACAAGCTAAGCGAGTCATACGGGTCAAACCCAAAGCTTGGAGCTGCGCACAGCTTCTGCCCCTGCTCCTTCCTCCGATGCTCTAAGCGGCTCCTGGGAAGCGAGGAGATGGCATCATCACAGCCAAGGGGCCACGAGCTGCATGGGCACCACAAACACAAACCTTCGCTCGGGCCGAACGCTCTTGCCTCTGCCCCAAGACTGAGCGCCAACGCTCTGCTCACCAAGCAGCATCCCCGCACGATGCCACCTCTCACCCTTCCCTTCAGCGATCAAACGTACCCAGAAACCTAGGCTGAGCATCGGGGTTAGCAAGCAAGATGCCTTAGAGAAGACCTCCTTCTCTCAAGGATGTCCTTGGAGCAGCCAGCGAGCTCTTCCCAAGCGGCATCACACAAGGGACGAGCTGCAGAGAAACGTCACCGCTGCCACACGGCTCGGACCTGCGCGGATGGGGCTGCTTCAACACACGGCTTCACCCGAGATGAAAGGGATGAGACACCTGCCCTTGTATGTGAAACATCACTGGGCGACAGGCCCACGAGCCAACGTTGCGTCCTCGAAGCTGATGCCGCCAATAAAGCATTCGGTGTTGCACAGTTGCGGAAGGGTGAAAGAAGAAGGGGTAGAAAATGGGTTAGGACAGAAGAGAGAATAGGAAAAAAAGAAAGCAGAAAAGCAAAAATGTCAAAAGAGACAAAGAGCAAAGGAAAAGGCAAAAAAAGGCCAAAAAGCAAGCAAAAAACAAAAAGGCAGAAAAGCAAGAGTGAACTGTTCAGATGACAGCAGGAATAGAGATCCAGACTAGATGAACTAATGTCAAGCCCTTTGGCTAAGGTCTGGGAGGGCTCTGAGGGGCTTCCAACATGTCCATGGCCAGTGCTGGCCCAGTCCATCCTGTCCCACGTCCCGATAGGTGACACCAAGCCTCTCGGGATGCACAGTAAGACCATGTGGCTGGTCCCAAGCAGCCACTAATGCCCCCAGGAGGTCCATGTCTTGGGTGCCCCCACGGAGCCATCAGCATCCCAGGAGATCTATTTCTGGGGCACATCCTGAGCAGCTTCCTTCCACCTGCAGGTCTGAGTCCACAGGCTGTTCCAGCCTAGAGACTGGCACCACGAACAAAACCACTGACCTATGTTTTGGATACAACTCTTTTTTTTCTTTTTTTTTCTTTCTTTTTTTTTTTTGCTTGTATCTTCCAAGTTTTGTAATCCAAATCCTCTCCGAGAAAACCTCCCTGTAAAAACACTGGAAAATGGCTTCGGATGAAACAGCAGGTTATACACACAAGGCTCAAGGAGAAACCCAGCAGCTCCGAAACGGCACGTTCGTAAGAAAAACGTATCAAGTAACACTAACTCCAGGGCTACCACCGTGCCCTACTTTCCACCGCAAGGGCCTGCTTCCAGCTCTACCAACCCGGCTGTTTGGGCTGGAGCTCCCTCTTGCCGTCCCGGCCTCTCGTTTTACACCACAAGTCAGATGGGTCCGGTTCCAAGAACAAGATCAGACGCACAGACGTTGGCCGTAAGAGCTGGCCGAGCGTGCCAAAGCCTTCTGCAGAGAAACTCTAGCACCTCCGCACCCTGGAGCAGGTCCTTGGAAGCTGGCGGTGGGAAGGCAGAGAAGCAGCAGACATGGGCAAAGGAAGGCACCCGCACCTCTTGGAGAGGCGTTGAAGGCACCCACGCTCCTGCTAGCACCGAGTTGGGGACAGCAAAGTCGAAAGCAGGAGCCCATCAACTGCCAGAAGGGAAGGAGGGCATCACCGCTCTGGGCATACACAGCATTTTCAGCTTCTTGGTTTAAGGTTTCCCCATTCAATTTGCCTTTCTGTTGCAGCCTCAGGGTTTTCCCCGACTCTTTCACGTTGAGTTTACATGAAAGCACTGTTTCCTCGCTCCATGTCAAGCCATAGACACTGTGTGTTTACCAACACGGTTTTATTCACAACAGCCAGTTCATCATTACTTATTTTCACACAGGTTGTTGCCTCCTCTGCTGGAGAAAAAGCAAAACAGTTCCACGCAGAGTACGAAAACTTCACACTTCTTTCCCCTCTTCTAGAGGGCAGGAAAACATACCAAGATGAGAATAGCACAGAGGAAACTAATTTACAAATCACTTCTAAGCACCTGCTCCAAGTACCTCCAGGAAAAATATATACAAAGCCTGCACGTGCACCTCTTGCTCTCGTAGATAAGGCTGCTCTTTGGGAAAACATAAAAAGGGTTGAGCAGCTCCCACCAAGAGCCAAGGTCTGCGGCTCTTCTAGCACCTCTGAAGGGCTGTTTTCTTGTCCCAGGTCATTTGATCCCAAGTGTCTCACCATCATTGCTCTGCATGAGAGCAACCACTTCTACCACACTTTTCTTGAATGTTTCTGGCCTCTTCTGGTGACCAGGAGAAATTCCTTCAACTTGGTTAAAGCTGGATTGGGAAGATACTTTCTGGATAGGAGGGAGGGAAGATACCAGCAGATACACTGGACAGGACGTTTCAAGGAAGATGGTTCAAGCTATGAAAGATGTGGTCTTGACTAGCCTGAAATGCTTGAGGTTCAAGCACCCGCTCCAGCAGCACAGGACTGCAGAGCATCAGTTTCCTGGAGAAGCTGGAGGAACAAATAGAAAATATAACCCCAGGACATGCTTTTCTTTCACTTCTTTTGAATGATGGAGATCCAAAAGCATGAAAACCCATCTCCTCCATCATTTCTCAGGAGAACGCAACATGAGGATCTCTCTCCTAGCATCAGATCTCCAGCACCACCTCTTTGATTTTCCATTAGGGACTTCTTCACAGTCCTGGCAAAGCCAAGCAAGCTCATCACTGTTCCTCCTTTACTCACCCTCACAAGCATCTTTCCTAACACGCTGGACCAACCTTGCACTGCAAACTGCTTTATATCCCTCATCCAAGAACAGCTCTTTGTTGCTTCTTTTTTTTTTCCTGAGAAATGAGATTAAGCATTTTAAATGACAGCACAAGATGCAATAGAAGGCTTTTAAAAGTAGACTCTAGCGTAGCAAATTGGACCTTCTCAGCTACAAAGCTGGAAACATGGCCCTTGCAACAATTCACCCTGCAAACAAGGAGTTTGAGGCCCCCTTTCCTGTCACTGTAAAATTCCTCATTTCATGGCGAGATTGTCATCCTGCCCCCTCTTTCCAACTTCTAAACAAGCCACCACCAACAAAAAAAAAGCTAAAATTGCCACGACAACATCATTTCACGAGTCCCAAGGCCCCTGACCTTGCCGCAGAGCTGAGCAGGGCTCCTGGGTGCTGAGCACCACATCTGCCCGAGCACCTCAGCACTGCCTGGGCGAGCAGGGACATCTGTGATGGAAAATTGTCTCAGCTGAGACTCTGGCCAAAGCTGCCTCAAAAAGAAAAATGTTCCCAGCTTTGCAGCGCTTAGCAGGTCTTGTCCTCTTAACTGCGGTTCTTGCAATGGGGTCCGCAAATCGCCAGACGCCCTGAACCGCCTGCAATAAGGCTGGGAATTTTGCTTGGCTGACACCTGAACACTCCTGCTCTGCCAGCAGCCCGCTTGGAGCGAGCAAACAGCAACCTGTTCCCACCCTGCGGCACTCGGAGCGCTCCGCGGCCGCCTCTCGTGCCAGGAACGGTGTTTCCTGCAGTAATTAGCACTTGCTTGCACAACTGCAGGTGTCGGGATGTTCTCACAGCTAGAAGGCACCGCTGAATTCCCGAGCTCGGCTCCTCCACCTCGCTGTCTAGCAGGGTCGTTTCCAGCTTTTGGCTGGTATTTGGACCGCTGATAACTTCAGCAAAGGTCTTTGAAATTCCAAGGAGGCGGTTTGGGAGCAGAGGGGGAACCTGCTCCTCAGAAATGCTCACCTGCTCCTTACAAAATAGGCTAAAAACCCTGCTCTACCGTCATGCCCTGGACACACTAGCAGTTCCTGCTACAGGACACTTACATTTACTATTAAATGCCACTTTGCTTATGCCTCCTGGAGAAGTTCTTCATTTCACAACCTGCACCTTCAGTGCACTATAGTGCCCTGGAGTGATTTAGCTGCCATCCCTCCCCATCCATGGCCCAGCAAAAGAGAACCACCTGATTTTAAGAGTGCCTCTCGTCCCAGCAAAACTATGCAGAAAAATTAAGCAAAAAAGATAGCACTGGTTTCCTTAGGGAGAAATTGACTCCAACAGGCTATGAGCACCAAAGTGCATCACATCGCAAACACAAACCTTGGTCCCTGCCTTGCCAAGCGGATGCTCCTACTTAACACTGAACAGCAGAACAATTCAGAAGGGTTTTTAAAATCTGTTACTAGGTCCTTGCACAGCAGGACAGCAGAGCATCTACCCATGCAGCAGCCTCTATCACAAGCGCCCCGTGCTCCTCTAACAGCCCTGGGCAGTCCTAGCACAGGCAGGACCACGGAGCACACTGGAAAATAGCAGCACTCACCCAGCATTCCAGGGCAGCAGAACCGAGGAAGAGGTGCAGATCCAGCACTAAGAACAAGCAACCCGTTATGCCGAAATAAATGAAAATTAACACTTCCTCATGAGACATTAGTGAAAAAAAGTGCCAACTACCGAGGAGAAATCAATATTGTTTTGGGGTGCTGGATGGACTTAATGAAAAGTGTCTTAAATTTTCGTTTTTTCATTTGTGAAGATGAAACCCTTAGCATCTGCTTCCATAACAGCTCGAAGCACTGCAGAGTCACAGCAGTTACTCCAATAAACCATTAAAAACCTGCTTGCATGTACAGGCCGTAAGCCAGCCGGCCAGCTTCCCGAGCCTGCTCTTCCCTGGGAACTTGTAAGACTTGGTCCTCACTCCTTGGATGAGAGACGTTCCCGCGGAGTCCGTGGGACATCATCCACCAGATCCTCCTCTAGCAACTCCTGAACCCTTCCCTACCCCTTCCGCGAGGCGAGCCGAGCAGTAAGGCACATTCTGGGACCTGTGGTCCCCGAGCAAGGATAAAATCGCGCTATAGCTTCACGTTTCTCGCTTAATCATGTTTGAAAGTAGCCAAGGGTCTCATTTAAAGAGCTGGCGTATTTTTCCAGTTGCTTATAGTTGTTTAGGATGATGCCCCTAGCAACAATAACAGAACAAAGACTTGAGTAAAACCATCATTTCAACAGCAAGCGCAGAGCTCTCCATAGGGATGGAAAAGCAGGAGCTCGGGAACTTAGGGAAAACTTCCATTTCTGTCTGGAGCACCGGCAAAAAAAATTGTTATTTAGTGCTAAAAAATAGCTGTGACCATCTTCACTGAAGAACCCCAGTACCCTTGTCTAGTAATTCTATGTGTGTTTTCTACACAAGGTTGTGAAACCAGCATTAAGCTGTAATTACTGCAATAATGTCAGAAAATCTTTCCTAAGGGCATATTACAGTAAGCACTTTGCAGCTGTAACCACAGCCATTAACTATAAAAAAAAAAGAAAAAAGATGTTTTGATCACATAAAGCTCAAAGCTGATGTTTGTTATGCACAGAGAAATGGTATCAACACAAGTCCCTGCATCACCACTGCGCGAGTTCACCCAGCGCCCTTCGCTTCTGCCACGTTCCTAGCACTAATCTTCTGATTAAGCAGAATTAATCACACGAGCAGAATGACATCAGCGCAATATTTCAGCGTGTGCTACAGTAGTGCCTGCTCCGTCATCACAGGCTTGAACTTGAGCCCTTACCTGCTCAGCCACATGTAAACAAACCCCGAGCAGCTACAGATGATGTTGTCAAACACCAACCTGGGGTTCAGGAACGGAAACGGGAGCTTTGTGACCCTGGCCACAGCAGTTTACTTAAAAACAAATCCATTAAATCTCACCACGCGAGCGAGCCTGAACGCAGTGCACAGCCCACCTGCTGCCACTAACTCTACTCGCTTTCCCCAAGCGGAAACCTACCTACCCCTATGACTCCAGTGAATAAAATAAAATAAAATAAAATAAAATAAAATAAAATAAAATAAAATAAAATAAAATAAAATAAAATAAAATAAAATAGCTGGCAGAATACCCGCTCGGGTAACCTTTGGCCATTTAGAGCCCCTCAAGGGCAGGTACACTGAGTGGACCGCACTATCCACGTGGGAATGGCGAACTTGCAAAACCTCCCCGCGCTTTGCAACCCGGGCAAACGTCCAGCCCGCCGCAAGCCCAACTAGCGCCGGCAACAGCTTCGAGGCTGAGGCGGCCAAGAGGAGCCCCCAGCCCGTCAGCCCACAGATCCGGGCACGCAGGAATTATCCAGATACTGAAATATTCCCCGGCGCAGGCTCAAGCCCCGGTGTCACGTTCTGCAATCCTCCTGCAGGTACACGAACCGCTTCGGTAGCTTATACTGCCAGGGGGAACGCAGCGGAGAGAAAACCTCGGAGCGGAGCACAGTTTGAAAGCATGAAATTGAAACACTGAGCAAAAAAAAAAAACCCCATCATCTCAAAACCAGATGTTTGAAATCAAACCGCATCCAGCGCGTTACTTTCCTATTAGAGAGCTGCACGCTGCATCTCCACGGGTAGCTGTTTTACACTGTCAAGACGGGAAGACCTCAGCCCCGGGTTAAAAGCGAGTGAGTGGATAAATAAAAAGCCTTTCGGTCCATTTCAAACGCCCCAAAAGCCAAGTTTTAAAAGCAACTTCCTGAGCACCTCTCCCACCTCCGTGCTGCCCGTCCCACTTGGGACGGTGTTTGGGGCATTAAGCAGCGCAGCCCCTCACCTCCCCGTCCCACCACCCATTTGCTGGGATCGCTGGGTCGGGAATGGCCCTCAAGGAGCCTGGGAGCAGGGGACCGGGTTTCCCGAGCTGGCAAAGCCACGGGAAGCACGGGGGGACCCGGCACGAGTGTCCCGGGGCAGCACGGAGCGCACGGGACGGCGTCGCGCGTGGCGGGGACGCTCGCTGAGGAGCAGCAAAGCCGAGGCAGAAGCGGAGCACAGCTGAGGAGCAGCAGAGCGGCGCTTACCCATGGCGCTCAGGTAGTGGTTGAAGGCTTGGCAAGGGGGGCTGGGGGTCTGCGTGGCCTTGTCGCAGCTCATGGGCGCGGGGCTCCGCTCCGCGTCGAACGAGAAGTATCCGCTGGAGGAGCGCGACAGCAGCGACGAGCGCCTCATCAGCATGAAGAGCGGCGAGCGCGTGGCGAAGGGCCCGGGGCTCGCGGGGGGCGCCACGGGCGGCTCCGCCTCGGCCCAGGGCAGCGAGGTGGG